>QKNR01015739.1:10582-208879 GCA_028031935.1 Paedocypris micromegethes | reverse complement strand
TTTTCTCCAAATGTTTAAAAAAAACCCGATGTTTTTTTTTTTTTCTAACAAGGTTTTTGGAAGGACCTGCAAACAGATCAAACAAATAAGAAAAGGCTTAAAGGACACTGGTGTCTGGGAGTTCATTAGTTCACGTCCAGATGCGGTGACAGCTTTATTCCCCAGGGCAGCTGACAGAATGATAACACCAGAGGTAAATAAACATTTGCGACTTATGATCAATAGTTATTTGTTAATTTAGGACATAGCATTTGTCTTTTTTATACTTACCCTTTGGTATAAATAAAACATCAGTTTTAATTATTCTCTCCATAGGTAGATTCTTTTGGAGAAGAAAGTGTAGCCCAGAGAAGAGGACATTGAAGATGCGGACTGTACAATTGAAGAACAGCGAAGAGCTTTGGATTTTCTACGCCAGTTCATCGAGAGCAGTTATTAATTTTTCCCATTTATTTTGTTCTCAAAATGACCAGTGGTTCTCAAACTTAATGTTTAAAGGCCTATAGAAAATGTCTTTCCAATGTCAAATGGGGAGAAAAACAGTTGTAAATTTAACACTAGTTGTATGTATTGATATTGGTCTTATTCTCTAATAAGCATAGTGTGAATTGGGTCCAGACTGACCTGCTTGTAATTAATCATCTTATCACAGTTTTGTGCTTACTTCTAGGTTCTTCTGAAGTGTTAAAATTGTTGACCAGTTTCTGGACGGGTTGGGATGTCGTTCCAGAACAACTGAATGTGGAAGTGATCGACACCAAACTGCCTCATGCCTCAACCTGCTTCCTTACTTTGAAGCTGTCAAAGAGTGTTGCCAGTTTTGATGGTTTCAGAACCGACTTGATGGCAAGCATTTCATCGTGTTATGCTGGTTTTGGCCAATATTGAGTTTGTCTACACTTTATCAAAGCATTGTTTAACTTTTATATTTTTATAAAAAAAAAAATGTTCTTAAAAACATGTTTTAAAAACGTTTGAAAACATTGTGCAATAAATAGTTTAATAGGTTCTTATCTAGACACATACATTTTTCGTCAAATGACGCACCATACATGTTTTGAAGACATATGTAACTCCGTCAAAACATGCAAGGAATGTTTTTGGAAGAGCAATATTATTCTGTGTCTAAAACTGGAGAATAGACATTATAAATAATTGAGTTAATACTGTGCAATAAATGTTCTAGCAGAAAGAAATGTCATATTTGCAATTTTTTATTGACGTTCAATTCACAGAATTGTGAGAAAAGTATTGGGAAAGGAGGCAAAAATACCAGGTCTTAAATTTATTGGTACATAACAACTGAATAAAAGAAATAATCAAAATCAACAATGCTAACTTAAAATTCCCTACTAACAAAATAAATCACAGAAAAAAAAAAAAAAGTCTTCAGAGTAGAACGCCCTGTCTATTATCTGACCAAACCGAAGATACACAGGAGACACCACTCCTAACCTAGTGTATCTTACTTTTTTTAGACTTAAAACATTTGATTTAAAGTTGCAATTGTGGCACTATACACATTTAAAACATTTGAAAATGAACCATGGGGATTTGGTAACTGCTGAATCTCTTCAGGACTCAATGACCTTGGAAGGTGTACATCAGGAATGATCAGGCCTTCAGTGCGGTAACCAGAAGGATCTTCCCAGTCTACTCCATACTCGTGATCAGTCTGAAGAAAAGGGTGGAAAGACATGAACGTGGCACATTTCCTTACCAATAAAACATTTTTGAGTTATGAATTAGATTTGGGGGGAAATGCATGTGCAGTAATGAGTACGATGAGAAAAATCAGACCAAGATAAAGTCAAACAAACCTGTGCAGGATCTTCGCCCTCACGCTCATTTAGGCTCCACATCTGAAGAGGTGACTGGTTGTTTTCAGTCCGCAGTTTGTGATTGTTCAGGTGCAGGCTAAGTTTCCACAGATCTTTGTGATCCCTAACATTTTAATATTGTAATGATTAACAAAAATGTATGGATCCACATTTAATTGCCTGTAAAGAAATGAGAGGGCTTGTGTGTGTGTGTGTGTGTGTGTGTGTGTGTGTGTGTGTGTGTGTGTAAATTAGACAGAGGAAAAGTAAGTTTATGGTAGTGGATCATTTTGCTAGTTTTAAGAGACTGTTAGCAATAGCATGTTCTGTGTCTGAAACGGCATGTATTAAGCAGTTCAAATAAAAAATAGTGAATTTTTAAACATTAATGATTACCTTTGATTATGGATATTATAATACCTTTGAATTGCGGTCTGTTCCTCTGTGCATCACCATATAGTGTGCTACTTCAGTATTCTCCCCTCCTTTGTCAGACCCCACACGACATGGCAGTCCAAAAGTATGGACTGCTTCCAAGAAGCAGTTCAGCACTGTTGGTGCACGGTTATTAGTGGCTGCAGACAAGTACACAATAAGACGGCTAAAACCATCTATTCCGCCATGGACCACAATCCGCCATCTGTAAAGCAGTACAAACAACACTGAGTTTTCTGCATGTTCGTTGTGAAATGAAGTACTGGTACATTATTAATTTGATACATTTCTAAAAGCCCACTAGTTTTCTTAAGCACAGCCTTACCTGATTAGTTTGTGGTTACCATCAATGTGCCATAAGCTGTTTGGAGCTGGAACGGAATATCTCCTGCGCCTCACAGTGTACGTACTAGAATTCCTTGTGGGTCAACCCGCCTCATGGACTCCTGTACCCGTCTTCCTACAATAAAAAACATGCAGAAATAGAATTTGTACAAACACAGATGAACTGTGAGTTTGTATACACGCAACGACTATATTCTGCTATACAAAGCAATAAAAGCGTACTTTGAATTAACATTCCTCGAGCCTTAAGATGACCCATCATCAGCTTGTATCCTGTGTCACGGATGCTTTTGTTTTGATCACCATGACTATGATTTGTGTGCACGTGACCTGCTAATTTCTTCATAAGGAACAGGTGTTTGAGTGAAGAGGGTGGCGGGATATTCTGTGGAGTTGCTGCGTGCCTGCCGACGTGTTTTTTGACCTGACTGACGCTGAAGCCTTTCTCTTTTGCTATTCAAACCCCCCTGCAATTGATTTTTACTTCAGTTATTAATAAAAACCTATTTTTGTTGTGACCCGCCTGATCTCCACTTCTGATTTTGTTACGGTTCTCGAGCCGGGCCGTAACAAAGTGGGGGCTCGTCCGGATTTTTTGTGCTGGAGGAGAAGAGCTTCAGCGGAAAACCAGGATCACCTGCTGCCGCTCGTTAGTGGTTTGGGAGCGGACACACGCACGCGGATCGGCTGCTGTTGTAAGAGAATCGTCAGTTTGGTTCTTTGCTTCAAAAGAAGTTTGGTAAGACGATTTTTTTTTTGTTTGGTTAAATAGGCAGAATTTGTTTGTAAGCTTTGTGTAGAACACGCAATTTCATTATACATTTGTTTTCTCTGTCTTTTCCCGATAGGCTTAGAACCGTTTCGCGGGGGTTTGTTATTTTTGTGCTGACGCTGGGCTGAGGGCACCGCTGCGGTCTCTTCACCTCTCGCTCTGAGGGTGTCTGAACTGTCGGTATTGGGGCTTAAAGGAGCTCGGCTCTCGGCTGAAGCACGAAGACTAGGGTTGAGCTAGTTAAAAAGGAAAAGTCACAGAGATTGTGTGTTTGAGTTGCGTGTTACGAATTATGATGTCTGAGTTAGACGACTTTGTGCAAGATCCAACATTAGACAAACTACAGGATTTGTCTAAAGAACAATTGTTGACAGTCGCGTCTCATTATGACATCACTGTGTCAAGTAGTGAGAAGCGACTAAAGGAAACAATTATTGAGAAGATTAGTGCAGGCTTAATTGGTCTAGGAGTGTTTGCTGAAGACCCATCAGACACTAAATCAACAGTTGACCCATCAGACACTAAATCTGATGTTAAAAAAAATCTGATTTAACATTTGAACAACAAAAAGCATTATTGCATTTGGAAATTGAAAAAACTAAATTACAACAAGAGATTGAAATGCGAAAATTAGATTTGGAAGCTCAAAAGCTCCAACTAATTCGGGATGGGAAAATGGAGGCTAAAGCTAGTGCTCCTCTGTATGTCGAACAGTTACCGGTACGTGGTTTTGATGTGGCAAAGTGTATTCATCTCTTGCCCAAATTTAATGAAAATGATTTGAACACTTTCTTAATTTGTTTGAGCGGCTAGCTAAGTCAATGAATTGGAATGATAATGAACAAACATTACTTCTTCAATGTGTACTTCAAGGAAAAGCTCAGAAAGCTTACTCTACGTTGTCTGTGGAGGAGAGCCGTGTGTATAAGTCTGTAAAGAACGTCATCCTAAAGGCATATGAACAAGTCCCTGAAGCATACCGACAAAGGTTTAGAACCATGAGAAAACAAAACCAACAATCTTTCTCTGATTTTGCACGGGACTTGAGAATTCAGTTTGATAGGTGGTGTTCTTCGGCTGGTGCCAATGGCTATAAAGATCTATACAATCTTGTTTTGTTAGAACAATTTAAAAATACACTCTCTGTTGAAATGGCTGTTTTCATAGCGGAGCGCAAGGTTAAAACAGCAGATGAAGCGTCTGTGTTGGCCGATGAGTATCTGCTCACTCATAGAAAAAGTCGCTGGAACCAATGTGTGGAAGCAGAGGAGAATAAACCGGTCCTTCTCCCAGTCGAACGACCGTCTGACAGTAAAATGAGATTATCAAATGAAAAATCTGACCAATGTGCTTACTGTTTTAAACGTGGCCATTGGAAGAAAGATTGTCCCATTTTGAAGACCAAAGTAGGTCGTGGCAAGCCAGAACCAAAACCAACGTTACTCGTTTCCTCGTTTGTTCCAAAAACTGTGCATGGTATGTGTAGGTCCTGTGAAGTGGATGATAAACACACATACACTCCCTTTGTGACCAGTGGGTTTGTGTCTTTGGTGGGGGGTGAGAGAGTGCCAGTGAAGATCCTGAGGGATACGGGAGCCTCTGAAACATTTGTGTTGCAGTCTGTGTTACCTTTTTCTTCCTATTCCAGTACGGGGAAGAAGATGCTGATTAAGGGGATCGGACTACAGAGTTTGGAAGTCCCACTGCATACTGTGGTCCTGGAGTCTGAGTTGGTGGTTGGTGTGCGACCTGCATTACCTGTGGAAGGTGTTTCTGTTATTTTAGGAAATAATCTGGCTGGGGGACGAGTTTGGAGAGATGCTGCGCCTCCACCAATAGTAACCAGTTCTCCATCGTTGGGTGAGCATGGTGTGGCTGAACAGTTTCCTGATGTTTTTGTTTCGTGTGCTGTCACTCGGGCCATGACCAGGCAAAAGTCTGTTGTGCAGGAAGAGGTGAGCAAATCCACCACACCAAGGTTTCCATTACCTGGTCTCGCCATATCTTCCATTTCTAACAAGGAGTGGAGGGACGCACAACAGCAGGATGATGGCCTGAAAGACAAAATTGCTTCAGTCTTACCCTTGGGGAAAGCACAGGAAGCAGCTACTGGGTTTTTCATTGAGAATGGTATTCTCCTGAGAAAGTGGTTGTCTGTTAAAGAGCCAGGGTTTGATCAGCCTTATTTTCAAGTTGTGGTGCCAAAATCACTACACGAAACAGTGCTGAAAACAGCGCATGGTGATGGGGCTGGACACTTTGGGGTAAACAAAGTGTATAATAATTTGTTACACACTTCTACTGGCCGGGTATGAAGAGAGATGTTAGGCACTTTATTAAAACTTGTCCAGTGTGCCAGTTAACTGGAAAGCCTAACCAGCCTCTTAAGCCAATTCCACTTTGTCCCATACCAGCAGTAGCAGCACCGTTCCACCATTTAATTATTGACTGTGTAGGACCACTTCCACCTTCAAAATCGGGTAATTCCTACCTTTTGACTGTTATGTGTCAGACGACCAGATATCCAGCAGCATATCCTCTACGTTCAATCACCACGCGATCTGTTGTAAGGGCTTTGACCAAGTTTATATCCATTTTTGGGATTCCCAAGGTCATACAAAGTGATCAAGGAACTAATTTTACGTCTTCCATGTTCCAGGCGGTGTTGAAGCAGCTTGGAATAAAACATAACCAATCTACAGCGTACCACGCACAGAGTCAGGGAGCTTTGGAACGATTTCACCAGTCCCTAAAGTCTCTGTTGCGTGCTTATTGTGTGGAGTTGAACAGCGATTGGGAAGATGGTTTGCCATGGTTGTTATTGGCTGCTCGCGAGGTGCTACAGGAGAGTTTAGGGTTTAGCCCAAACGAGTTAGTTTTTGGTCATAAAGTGCGTGGTCCACTTGCTGTTCTTCAGGATGGTCTGTATGCTGGTGAACCTCCAAAGAACTTGGTCCAGTAAGTGGATGATTTTAAAAGACGGCTGGTCTTAGCAAGAGAGTTGGCCATGAAAAACTTGTCAAATAAACAACAAAAGATGAAGAGGTTGTATGACTCAAAGACTGATCTGCGAGAGTTTTGTAGCGGCGATCAGGTGTTGGCTTTGTTACCTGTACATGAGTCTCCGTTCAGTTCCAAGTTCTCCGGTCCTTTTACGGTGATTCGTAAAGTTTCTGAGCAGAACTATTTGATTTCCACACCCGAGCGGAAACGTTCTACTCAATTGTGTCATGCTAACTTGCACAAACCCTTTTACGCTTGCTCCTCTCTTTCTAAGACTTCTCTGGTAGCGGTTGCGGTGGCTGAGACATCCGAGCCGGATATAAAACAACCCGATGACTGTCTCCTTCAACCCCGATTGAAGAATTCTGAAACACTGGGCAAGTTACACATGCTAGTAAAGCATTTGCCGGAACAACATCAGTCTGATTTGGTGTCGCTGATACATGAGTTTTTGGTTTTGTTTTCAGATGTGCCGACTAGAACACATTTGATAAAGCATGACATTGTTGTTGGAGATGCCAAACCTATAGTTCAGCGTTTCTACCGTGGTTCTGTTGACAAACAGAAGTTTATTCAAGCTGAAATAGGTTACATGGTAGAAAATGACATCGCCAGGCCTTCGTTTTCCAGCTGGGCGTCACCTTGTTTGCTAGTTGGCAAGCCTGATGGAACTTATCGATTTTGTACAGACTATCGGAAATTAAACAGTGTCACAAAACCGGACTCTTTTCCTCTGCCTTGAATGGAGGATTGTGTAGATCAGATCGCGTCAGCCACTTATGTTAGTAAGTTTGACTTGTTAAAAGGCTACTGGCAGGTGCCATTAACACCTCGTGCTCAGGAATTGTCATCATTCATAACCTCATTTGGTTTATTCTCATATTCAGTTATGAGTTTCGGCCTGAGAAATGCACCGGCTACCTTCCAGCGGCTAATGAACCAAGTCACTGCTGGGTTAACAGGTTGCGCAGTCTATCTGGATGACGTCGTGGTCTACAGTGACACCTGGGAGCAACATCTGTCCCGAGTTCGGGCTCTGTTTGAACGACTCTATAAAGCCAGGCTAACTGTAAATCTGGCCAAATGTGAGTTTGCCCGAGCTACAGTAACCTATCTAGGCAAGGTTGTAGGTTTGGGAAAAGTGCGCCCTGTGCGGGCTAAGCTGGAAGCCATTGATAACTTCCCATCACCTTCTACCAAGCGGGAACTAATGCGGTTTTTGGGTTTAGCTGGTTATTATAGGAGTTTTTGTCCCAACTTTTCCTCAGTCGTAGCTCCGTTAACAGACCTCCTCAAGTCTAAAGTTTGTTTTGAATGGTCATTTTTGTGTCAACAGGCCTTTGATAATGTCAAGAGACTGTTGACTTCCGAACCGGTACTAGCCGCACCTCGTTTTGATTTGCCGTTCCAGCTTCAGGTGGATGCCAGCAATGTTGGCGCGGGTGCCGTGCTGCTGCAGGCGGGTGCAGGAGATATAGATCGTCCTGTTTGTTACTTTTCACGAAAATTCAACAGTCATCAACTGCACTACTCCACCATTGAAAAGGAAGCACTTGCTTTGATTTGGGCATTACAACATTTTGAGATTTACTTAACGAACGGTCCCACTCCTATTGTGGTCTACTCGGACCACAACCCTCTAACTTTTCTGAACTCACTACAGAGTCCAAACCAACGCCTGGTTCGGTGGTCACTGTTCCTTCAACCCTACGCTTTGGTTCCTGGCGGACGCCCTGTCTCGCGCTCTAACCGATTTTCGTTAACCTGACCAGTTTAACCCCTCTGACTTTTCCCTTGTATTTGTTGTCACCTTAAATTGCTGTCTTAGGCGCCAAGACTTGCTGGAGGCAATTGTGCAGGGTGGGAGCTGAGAGAAGATGGTGATACGGTCCAGGTTGTGAAGTGCACGGTGGTGGTGGGCTGTAATTTAAACACTTGCTTTGGGTCACTAGGTGTCCTTGGTTGAGTCCTTTAAATAAGGGCCTCTTTTTTAACGGGGGAGGTGTCACGGATGCTTCTGTTTTGATCACCATGACTATGATTTGTGTGCACGTGACCTGCTAATTTCTTCATAAGGAACAGGTGTTTGAGTGAAGAGGGCGGCGGGATATTCTGTGGAGTTGCTGCGTGCCTGCCGACGTGTTTTTTGACCTGACTGACGCTGAAGCCTTTCTCTTTTGCTATTCAAACCCCCCTGGATTTGATTTTTACTTCAGTTATTAATAAAAACCTATTTTTGTTGTGACCCGCCTGATCTCCACTTCTGATTTTGTTACGGTTCTCGAGCCGGGCCGTAACACCTGTATTTGGATGATAAGCCAGGACCTCAGAAACAGTTGCGTCCAGGTCTTCATCGGTAGTGGCATTATTCAGATCAGACACCCTACGCAGAAGTTTCAGAGATGCGTTATTTTTCAACAACTCTGTAAACACAAGTAAACCGTCAACAACATATATAATAATTATTGCACATGTGTGAATGCCTTCTCGCGACCCATTTCACAGTTAACTTAGCAGCATACAAACACAGGCCAATTATGTAGTATTGTAGGTAAAATAAGTCAATGTGTTATCACCTACCTTATGCCATATTGTAGCATTCGGCGAGAGATCGTTCTTTCACCAACTCCAAGCAGATGCGCAAAATCCCGAACTGATACACCGGCTAAGACAAAATCCTGCAGGACTTCCAAAGGAATGTTTAATGCTGGGCGCCCATGCTCAGCCACACTGCTCGCAGAACTCCCCTCGACCTCGAGACAGAGTCTCTGGGAAGCTTCTTTCACGAGGTCAAAAACTGCCGTGGGGATTTCTCTCTCCGAATTGCCAGATAATCTGATCAAGTTTTCTCGAATTGAATCAATTCGTAACACCACGAAATCAGGAGTAAAATTTTCAAAAAGGTCCGCAAGCTGCCTGAAGCTGTTCGCTATCTCTCGAAACTCCATGCTTAGCTCGAAGTTAGCTAGACCATGATGCATTGCATTCACGAAAGCACTAGTCAAGACGAATCGAACTGGAAACTCTTCAGAAAATGACCAATGAATGTGCAGTGACGCAATAAGGAGACGCCCACTCATTTGACTACACATTTCGGAAAAGAAAAAGGCCAACCCTCATCGAAAAAGAAAAACGGCTCGAGAGAAGGACAAGATAAATGGTTACATTTATTTCTCATTTGTTGTACTAACATAAATATATGTATTTATACATTTATTTTTACTAATGCATTTGCGCATTTATTAATACATAAGTACATTTATTTCCTTTGTCATTTATATTTGATTTTGGCGGTTTTGGTCCTCCATAGCATCATCATGGAATGCTTATTTTAACAAAGCTTTATAGTTTATAAAAAGCTTAAAAAACGGAAGATATGCTTTAAGTTAGATCATCGCTTTTGCTATTTATTAATTTATATGAATTATTTTCATGTTCTTGATTTTGTAAAATTTGATGATTTTCCTGTTTGGTTTGATACCTTACTGAAGAATTTTGATTTGATGTATTTTTATCTGTGAAAAATATAAAAGTAAAACTTCTCATAAACGAACAGTTTGTTTTTAGCGAAACTTTAGAAACATTTCATTTTTAATTGAAACACGACAGAACCACTTGCGTTTTGTGGGTTCCTTGTCTTTTTATTTTGTTACACTCAAAACCAGAGTTTCATTGAAAAATTCCACAGAATAAATAGTCAATCGTTTCGATGATTGTCGTTTGGATGATAATTGTCACACTCGTTGATTCCTGGGGAGGAGCGAGAGTGACAAGAAAATCCAAACAAAGGGGGTAAGTGCACAGTGGTTTTATTGGCCAGCACGGAACACTCAGAGAAACACGGGAAACTGACACGGATTGACGAGGGAACGATGATCACGATGAAGAATCACAGATCAACACATGTGAGACCCTGACGACACCAGACAAAGACTGAGACAAACGGAAGAGTATTTGTAGTGTCCTTGATTAAATCCAGCTGTGCGGCGGGGAAACTTGGTCAAGGCGGGAGAGGCGGAGCCGAGAACGAGAGGCCAGGATCGTAACAATAACCTGACATACGGTATTTGTACAAGCATTACTGGGCCCTTTACAATACTTGATTTTGTACAAAAGAGACAAACTTTATAGTCAATGTTGCGATACAGAGAACTGTTTTGTGGATCGTTATTGTGAACGGAGAGTGAGAGCCACATTCGGCATCACTGAAACCACAGATTGGAGTCCAACCGAAATTAAAAGTCCTCTAGATCTAGATCTTCAAGTTCGAGTTCAAGTTCATTTGTATAGCGCTTTTCTTAGTTCGGGACCAACGCAAAGACGCTATGTGAAAAAAGTAAAAAAGAGATATGTCCATTCTTTATATGAGTTAAAAAAAATATGGAGGGGGGGGGGGGTCAGTTAAAAATGGAAAAAAAATAAAATAAAAATCTTTGACACTTTGTTCTAACAGAATGTTGAATGTTCTAAATTCCCTCGCCATTGATGACCCGGTGATTCTGCCACTGTCCACTAGGTGGCGCTGTGGCTCATTTATTGTAACAACAGGTGACTGACCGGTAAAGGCTGGAATGCCTAAGGTCATAGGTCGATGCAGACAAAACTGTGGGAAGCAGCTGAATTTCTGACGCAAGAAACGTGGCTGAGTTTGTCAGCACGTGGAAGGAATTAAATATACAAAAATTAATACAAAAAAGACAGAATCAGTAGAACAGATATGCACAAGAGATTAAGCTAAGGAGATATCCAGGTGCCCTCCAGGGATCACGGACATTTGATCCAAGCCATCGATCTTTGCGTCGAGCTTTTTATGTTTTCAGAAATATGCTTCTTAAACTCAAACGAATATCCTACGATTTTCATCATAGATCTCGGGGAACTTGAGTTGAAGTCAGACCAGGGTCTTGGTTCCCTAAAATTAATTGCACGTTCAGCCTGTCTGTTAAAAAATGTGTGTGGCATTATCACAGTGTTGCGGTTATTTGTTGAAGATATGTTTTAAGACAAAATGTTGTTTCATAAAATGTTTGAGACAAAAAGTTTGTGATTTTGAATTCTGAATCATGTGACTGCTATGCTAATCCCCGCATACAGAGCAAGAATAAATATGAGTTCATTTGATGATGTTTATGCGTATTTAAATGTTATTTGTAAATATATGTAATCCATTTTTAACATGCATATTCAATATAATTAGCTACATTTACATGGTACGATTGAGCTGAATTGTTTTGAAGCTCATGTAACTGGTTCACAGAATATACTGTACAAACTCACACACAGACTCAAAAACAGCGAGGAAAAAGTGAGAATATAGATAGAGCTAGGGAAAGGGGAGAGATAAAGAGAGATAGACATTGACCCACAGAAAAAAAATTGAGAATATGTGAGGGGAAAAAAAGAGGGAGTGAAGGGACAAAGGGAGAGAGAGATAGAGGGGGTGAGAATAGAGAGCGGCAGAGAGAAAAGGAGGGCAGACAAGATAAGAAAAGAAGATGGAAAGGAAAAAAAGAGGGAGAGTAAAAATGAGGGAGGGAAAGAAAAAGAAAGAGAGGAATAAGGAGAGAGGCAAAGAGAAAGAGTGGGAAGGGAAGACAAGAGAATGAGAGATGGGAAGGGATAGAGAGAGAGAGAGACAGATAGAGAGAGAGAAAGAGAGAGATAGAGACAGAGAGAGAGAAAGAGGGGGGGGCAGAGAGAGAGAGAGACTCGTGCACCTTTAAATGAACAAAATAGCGGTACACATATAAATCAAGTGAAGGGAATCAGCGCCATCTAATGGACATGTCTATAACTGCAAAGAAAAATACTTTTGGATGAGCGGATGAGCAGCACGAATCCTCGGGCAGAGGAACAGAAGGAGAGAGTCAACAGGTTTACACAAATTGTCGTAAGCCATCAAAGATAATTTCTCGTGTAATGATTGTACAGTAATTATTGTTTTTGACCAGGTGAACATGGCCAAACGTGACATCAGTTTTAAAGAAAACTGTAATGCATGTAATACATTTACTACTTGTGGAGTAGTTCTTTCCCTTTCTTGGTGTGTTCTACTCCAGGGCCGCACCGATATCAATGTTAAATTTAAGGTGCCACTGCGAATCCGATACAGTGTCCTGCTACAGCACCATGACAACCAATTAAGAACAAATATACTTTATTTACCGCACAATGGGCAAAGGATCAACTTACAAATAGCAACTTAAATAGTAGCAGCGACAGGCAGTAAAACAAGAAATAACCGTATGAAAGAATCAAATCTAATGTATGGTTAAACCTGCTTAAAGCCGATGGAATTTAGGACCTGATGTTTAGGAGACCTAGGTGAATGTTAAAGTCGCCGAGTATAATCACTTTATCTGCTCTAATGATGAGTTCTGCTAGTAGTTGCCCAAATTCATTTATAAAGTCAGTATTGTGCTTTGGCGGTCTGTACACTGTCACAATAAGTATTGATTCCCGATTTATATCTGGCTCCATATGTAGTACTAACAGTTCAAAAGAGCAGAATTTAAAGTTTAACTTTCTATTCATCTTGAAATTATTATTATAGATGGTAGCGACGCCTCCACCTCTGGAGGTTAATCGTGCCTCATGTTCGTAAGAGAAATTAGGTGGAGTTGATTCATTTAGGCTAGTGTAGGTGTCTGGCTTTAGCCATGTCTCTGTGAGCGCTAAAACATCAAGCCTATCATCCATTATAATAAGAGAGTTTTGTGCTAAGGATCTGATGTTTAAGAGACCTAGCTTTACATTTTTGTTTGTAAAAGTCTTGCTTTGACACATTACAACAGTATTGGCTGGTGTCTCTAATCTCACGTTCCGCATTATGGGGTCTCCTATCACTAAGCCACACAGCCACAGGCGTAGACACTTTACCTTGACGTTTTCCCAAGTGCAAAGATGCTGAAACTCATTGAAACCGCATCTTTTCTCCTGGAGTTGAATGAAAAGTTATAGATCCAAGATCAGCAATTAGATTCAATTAACCAGAATTTTCAAAAAACAGCCAAGACCTGGTTATTTTTAGTAAAGGTGCAGATGACAAAGTTCTCTCCTCCATGAGGAGATGTTTATGGTGTTCCTGTTTTAGTTATACTTTTAAGACATTTTTAGTTTTGGTCTTGTGCTTTACTGAAAGATTTGGTGATCTATATCTGTAAAAAGTTTGATATGAGTAAAGTGACTTATTTCAAAAGAATTGTTCATGTTTAACTAACTTATAACACTTTCTTTCAAACATAAACCGCAGGTCTGCGTTTACCACAGAAAACCTTATTGTATGTAATGCATTTACTCCATATTGTAGGTGTGTTCTACGGCAGGTGCGCAGTGATGTGTGTTTGTTCTCCTGCAAAAGTGTCAGGAAAGCGACACCTCAGATGCCAAGTCGCTTTATTATTGTGTAGTTATTATTATAACTATTATTATAATTATTATATCCGCTACAGTGCACCACAACCAATTAATAACAAGACACTTTATTTGCAGAACAATAAGCAAAGGCTCAACTTACAAATAGAACTGAAACGTTAAGAGCGACAGGCAGTAAAACAACATTAAAGTTTCTAACTAAGAAGTATTAAGCTCTAACTAAACTCACACACACACACACAAAAGAAATAAACAACAGAAAAATAACCTTACTCCCTGACTCACCCAAAAACCAGGAGAACATTGAAACCATTGAAGTCAAAGTAAAACATACAACCTTCCTTCAACCACAAAGATCCACTTTGAAAGAAGGAGACTGACAAAACGGAAACCCCTACATTTATAGTGGGGGGAAACAAGTAGTTGAACACTCTGTGATTTTGAAAGTTCTCCCACTTCATGAAGTGGTCTGAAATGTTCATCCTAGGTGCATTTCCATTGTGAGAGACGTGATATAAAACACACTATTTAGAAATCACATTGTATGCTTTGTTAAACATTTGTAAATTACCACTGCAAACAAGTATTTGAACACCTGAGAAAATCAATGTTAATATTTGGTACGGTTAATTTTTGGTAAAGCTTTTGTTTGCAATTACAGAGGTCAAACATTTCCAATAGTTTTACCAACAGCAACGTTTCCTCACACAGATCTTCTCTAGATCAGTCAGGTTTCTGGGATGTTTCTGAACACTGAGAAACACTCTCTTCAAAGATTTTCCATTGGGTTTATGTCAGGAGACTGGTTAGGCCACCCCACAACCTTGATTTTCTTCTTACACTCGCTGGTTATTTCTCAAAAAAACATGGCCCTGGTCATTCTCTCCTTGATACCGTGTAGTCCTCCTGTCCCATGTGCAGACAAACACCCCCACAGCATGATGCCACCACCACCATGACACAGTAGAGATGGTGTTCTTGGGATGGTACTCCAGGCTCTCCTCATGTAGTTGAGGTCTGATTCCTCACACTTCATTGATCATTGAGACACCACGAGGTGAGATCTTGCAAGGAACATCAGTTGTGAAGGAGATTGAGAGTCATGTGTAGCGTCTTCTATTTCATAATAATTGCTCCAACAGTGGAACAAGCTGCTTGGCGATTTCCCCGCAGGCCTTTCCAGCCTTGTGGAGCTCAACAATTTGGTTTTTGGTGTCTCTGAACAGATCTTTGTTCTTGGCCGTGTTAGTAGATAGAGTCTTATAGATTGTATGGGGCGAACAGACATCGTTATGCAGCTAACAACCTCAAACAGGTACTTATAATTTGGGATAACAAGTGGTGTGGAAATGGACTTTTTAAAGGCGGACTAACAGGTCTTTGAGGGTGAGATTTCTGGCTGATAGACAGGTGCTCAGACTCTTCATTGCACCGGTGACATACCAGTAAGCTGATCATCTACCTCCGTTCATTTTTCTTCGTTTTCTCTCTCTCTCTGTCTCTCAGACTAATTCTAATAACATTTCTCAGAGACGCATTTTGTAACTCAACATTTTCGTTAGAAAAGGCATTCGGAGATCAACTAGATCACAATATCCCAAACATCAGTGTGTCTTCAAGTGACGCTTCAGACCTGCAGCATGTGCGAAACTCTTGCCACACTGAGAACAGGGGAACTGATTCTCATCAATGTGACTCATCATGTGAAGATTTAGAGCTGATTTACATAAGAAACTCTGGCCACAGTGAGAACAAAAGGGCTTCTCGTCATTGTGAATCATCATGTGGAGATTCAGATCGGATCTACGTGTGAAACTCTTGCCACACTGAGAACAAACTGGTTTCTCATCAGTGTGAATCATCATGTGAAGGTCTAGATCTGATGTACATGTGAAACTCTGGCCACACTGAGAACAGGAGAACTGTTTCTCACCTGTGTGATTCATCATGTGAAGATTCAGAGCAGATCTACATGAGAAAATCTTGCCACACTGAGAACAAAATGTCTCATCAATGTGAATTCTCATATGTTGATTAAGATCTGATCTACGGGTGAAACTCTGGTCACACCGAGAACAGGAGAACGGTTTTTCACTGGAATGAAACTTGATGTGTTGACTTAGATTTTGTTTTTTGGAGAAACTCTTGTCACACTGAGAACAGGAGAACGGTTTCTCACCAGTGTGAATCATCAAATGACGATTCAGATCTGATTCATATCGGAAACACCTGTCACACTGAGAACAGCAGAACGGTTTCTCACCAGTGTGAATCATCATGTGGCAATTTAGAGCTGATATACGTAAAAATCTCTTGTCACACTGAGAACAGGAGAACGGTTTCTCACCAGTGTGAATCTTCGTGTGATGATTTAATTGGTATTTTTTAGAATAACTCTTGCCACACTGAGAACAGGAGAATGGTTTCACACCCGTGTGAATCAACATGTGACGATTCAGAATTGATTTAACTGTGAATCTCTTGTTACACTGAGAACAAGAAAAACGTTTCTCTCCAGTATGAATCATCATGTGAAGTTTCAGAGCTATTGTTTTTGAGAAACTCTTGCCGCACTGAGAACAGGAGAACAGTTTTGCACCATTTCCGAAGTGAATCTTTAAACGATTAGGGGCAGTGAAAGTGTTGTCCATTTTGGGGTTTGTCAAGTTTAGATGTTTTCTAGTTTTTGTGTGAGTTTGCAGGTGTCTGCTGAGTCTTTCTACAGATTGAAAACATTTTTGACAGAAATGGCAGTGTTTTACTACTGTCTGAGTTTGGAGTGAACTGTTTGAAGAAACATCTCCACCGTGAATGAAAGCAGAACCTGTTCCATCTTCTCTTGTTTCTTCTGCAGAAGTCTTTTCTGTCTTGACTCGACTAGTAGAAGCTTGTTCACTTGCACTGTTGAAAAGCTCTAGGTGTGTAATCTCCACTTCACATGGTTCTTCTTTCTCCTCCTTCACCTCCTGCTTTAATGCTGCAAAAGAAAGTCAACTGCTTGAATATTATTTATAAAATTCAAATTTGTAAAGGTCTGTTAAGTGCAAAGTGAAGCAAAATTCTGTAAAAACATGGAACAAGTGCAAACAAACCAATTGCATAAGATTCATCAGTCATTCTCTAAAGCAGTGCTTGTCAAATACAGGAGGTCCACATCAAGAGGACTCGGTACGCTTGTTTGGTCTGCTTTTGGTGCGGACCAGAGTCCAATTGCTGCTTTCACACCTGCCCCAACGAACCGTACCAAACAAACAAACCCTGGTGCGATTCAATCGAACAAAAAGAGGCAGTTGTAAAAGCATCCTAAATGAATCAACTGCGTCTGACTTTTCACATGAATACAAGACGCACTTAAGCGACAGAGATGGAGGCGTTACGACTAGTTATAATAATCAGAATCCCGGATTCTACTGTGTCTCTGGATAACTTTCATCTGATACGAGCGGACAGGACGGAAGACAGCGGTAAGAAGAAGGGTTGTGTTTGTGAACATGAGATGGTGTAGACCAGGACATTGACATTGAGCTGCTCGCGGTGGGCTCCAAAGGGGACTGCACTGGCTCCTCTCCTCTTCACCCTCTACACCTCAGACTTCAGACACGACACGGACGGCTGTGTTCTGCAGAAGTTCTCTGATGACTCAGCAATTGTTAGTTTAATCGCTGACGATAACGATGCTGAGTACAGAGGACTCACTCAGGACTTAGTGGACTGGTGTAGTCGGAACCACCTCCTAATCAACGCAGGGAAAACCAAGGAGATGGTGGTGGATTTTCGCCGGCAACAGTCTACTGTCATCACACCGATGCACATCCAGGCAATGGACATTGAGAAAGTGGACTCTTATAAATACCTGGGTGTGCATCTGAACAACAAACTGGACTCACGACACTAACGCACTGTACAGGAAGGGTCAGAGCAGAGTCTACCTCATGAGGAGACTGCGGTCTTTTGGAGTGAGAGGTTCACTCCTGAAGATCTTCTATGACTCTGTGGTGGCATCAGCAATCCTGTACGGTGTGGTCTGCTGGAGCAGCAGCATCTCAGGGAAGGACAGGAAGAGCCTGGACAGGATCATCAAAAAGTCCAGCTCTGTCCAGGGCTGCTCTCTGGACACAGTGCAGGAGGTGGGTGAGAGAAGGGTCCTGGATAAACTATCATCAATTCTGGATCTGGACTCTCACCCACTGGCAGACTCACTGTCTGCTCTGGAGACTGATCCACCCCCGCTGTGGGACTGAGATATTGCAGATCTTTCCTACCTGCTGCGATTAGACTCTACAATTAAAATTTTACCTGGTGACTGGAACTGTGTTTATGACGGGCAGCGCTACTTATTCATGTATGCTTTGTGTTTATTCGTTTATTATGATGTGTGACGAGCATTATGGTCATGTTTGTTTATTTATTTAAATTTGTTCCTGCTGTTGTGACATGAAATCTCCCCGCTGTGGGACTAATAAAGGCTTTCTCGATTCAATTCAAATTCAATTCTGAATAAGATCAGAAATCTTTTCCCTCATCGGAGTCGCCTCAGGATAGATTCATGTGGAAAAGGATGATTTTCTGAGCAATTTCCACCCTGACCCCAGCCAACCTCCTGTCATATACAATGACATATGTTTCCTCCTTGGTCGTCCTCTTGCCCTCTTTCCTGGCAGCTCCATCCCCAACATCCTTCTACCAATATATTCACTATCCCTCCTCTGCACATGTCCAAACCATCTCAGTCTGGCCTCTCTGACTTTGTTGCTAACACAGGTAACGTGGGCTGTTCCTCTGATGTGCTCGTTCCTTATTCGGTCCAACCTCATCACTCCTAAGGAGAACCTCAACATCTTCATCTCTGCTGCCTCCATCTCTGCCTCCTGTCTCTTTTTCACTGCCACCGTTTCTACACTCTCTGGGTACACTCTCCCCTACCACCACTTTGCAGTCACTAACTTCTCTCTATTGACTTCGTCTACATGGTATGTAGTCCAATCAAATCACTGTACTGTGGTGAGTGAAAAGCCAAGGTGCAATCTCCAGACAGTCTCCTCGTGTGGCTGGTGTCAGCAATGAATCTGGTTGCTTTTCTCTTGCTGTGACTTTTGTAGATGTCCCAGAGGGAGGGAAGCTCACCTCCTACAACACGCCTGGTTCTCTGAAGGTGTTTGTCATTCTGGCGTTGTTAGTGTACCAGACAGTGATGCAGGCAGTTAGAATACTCTCCACAGTGCAGGTGTAGAAGAAGCAGAGAATTTGGGGGCTCATTCCGAATGTCCTGAGGCTCCTGAGAAAGAAGAGGCACTGCTGTGCCTTCTTCCGCATTGCATTGGTGTGGACAGACCAGTCAATGGTGATGGGGGGTATGTTCTCTCTCTTTTTCCTCTTGAACTCCACCACCAGCTCCTCAGTCTTATGAGTGTTGAGCGAGAGGTGATTTTCCTGGCACCTGTGTGTCAGAGCATTCACCTCCACTCTATAGGCTGTCTCATCGTCGTCGGTCATCAGGCCTACCACCGTTGTGTCATCAGCGAATTTGACAATGATGTTGAAGCCGTGTTTGGCTGCACAGTCGTGTGTGTACAGGAGAGGGCTGAGAATGCACCTCTGCGGAGCACCGGTGTTGAGGGTCAGCGAGGATGATTGGATGTTGCCTAGTCTGACCACCTGGCGTCTGCCTGTCATGGAATCCAGCTACACAATGATGTGTTTAAGCCCAGAGACTTGAGCTTGGCAGGGACTATGGTGTTGAATGCAGAGCTGTAATCAACAAACAGCCTTCTCACATACGTGTTGTTCTTGTCTAGGTGGGAGAGAGCAGTGTGGAGGGTGAAGGCAATAGCGTCATCAGTGGAGCGGTTGCTCCTGTACGCAAACTGCGTTTCCAAAAGGAAACAGGAGCTAAAAGGGTCGAGCGAAGCCAGCAGCTGAGAGCCGATGTGTTTTTAATCTCTTCTCAATTTCCATCTTCTAGAGAAAAGTACCAGCATCTGTCCTTCTATATTCCTTTCTTTCACACCAAACGTGCCCATCACCTCTGTTCCAACATGACCATTGAAGTCTGCCCCAACAACTAGTCTCTCTCATCTCGGGATACTCTCTATCAAATCATCACACTCGCTCCAGAATCTCCCCTTCTCTTCTATTTCACAGCCAACTTGTGGAGCATACCCCACAACCACATTCGTCCCGGACTGCCTGAAAACTTCGGTTCCCAAGGCGACACCTATGAACAGTCTAAATGGCTACAGACCCGTGGCTCTAACACTAATCATCTCCCAATGCTTTGAAAATGGCACCAAATGCCTTGAAAACGAAGGAGCTGATACTCTTTGAAGAAGGACTTCAGCAAGAAACAGGAGCACTCATATCATCCTGACACCATCAACGGAGGCCCAGTGGAGAGAGTGGGCAGTTTCCGGTGCCTAGGTTTTCACACCCTGCAGGATATATCTTGGTCCTGCCACATCAACACCCTGGTGAAGAAGGCCCAGCAGCATATGTAGCACCTGAGATGCAGAAGGGACTTCAGATTTCTATCTCTTATGTTAAGGAACTTTTAAATCTGCACCACTGAGAGTGTCCTGGCAGAAAATTCCTCCCAACAATGGACTTTTCTCTATATTTTGCTCAGTAAAACTTTCATTCCATGTATCAAACATAGAGAACGAGGAGGATCTTCTTCCTACAGGCGATTTGAAGTCTAAACCAGTGTTTCCCGGAACCTAATACCAAAACCGTTTCACTTTACAGTTTTTGTACACTTATGTCACTTTACTTTTACCCACCTCCACCCCTCATACAGTTTTGTATTTGTACTGTCTTGTATTCTAGTTTTATTTTATTACCATGTTTGCAGATGTATGTGACATATAAAAAATGAATTGAGTTCTGAAATGAATCTTTAAATAACTAAGGGCTGGGCGTGGCGTTGTCGGCGAGGTGAGAACAACGTGTTAGCCAAAGCTCCGTACCACTACCAGGTTTTATTTCTTTTATTTTACCTTTAAATTTTGGTGTTTCCTGGGCAGCCTAAAATGAACATTCCGTGATATGTCTTTGGAAAACTTTTGGCCACAACTGTTTAACTATGTTAACTGTTATTAGCTGGATAAAGGTACTTTATAATAGCCCTACTGCAGCTGTTCTTACTAACGGCATGAAATCCAACTACTTCCCTCTCCATCATGGCAACAGACAGGGCGACGACCTCAGTCCACTGCTTTTTGATATTGCTATAGAACCCTTAGCTCAGGCAATAAGGCAAAACGCATATATAGCAGGTATTTCTGTTGGGAGAAAGAAACATAAAATTTCTCTCTACGCGGATGATGTCCTCATTTTCCTCTCCAAACCCCAAACCTCCTTTCCAAGCCTGAGTAATGTCATCTCCTCATTTGGTTCTTTCTCTGGTTATAAAATAAATTTAACAAAATCAGAAGCGATGCCCCTCGGATCTCCAGACGTTATGCCAGTCTTCTTTACAGAACCTTTCCCCTTCAAATGGTCTCCCCTTGGTTTTGTGTATTTGGGGATATGCAACTGTTCATATCCAAATGTTCGCGGCCAACTACCCCCCTTTGTTAAATACAATCAAAGCAGACTTAGAGCGTTGGGCTTCCCTGCCGCTATCCTGGCTGGGAAGGATCACCCTCATCAAAATGAACATTCTACCCAGGATTTTATACCGCTTACAAATGATCCCCGTTTTGCTATCCAAGAAAGTTATTAAAACGTTTGAAGGTTGGCTGAGTTCTTTTATATGGAGCAAAAGGAAGCCTCGAATAAAGATGGCAAAGCTGCAGATGACTGGCTCCAATGGAGGCCTGGACTTTCCAAATATTAGGTTGTATCAACTGGCTACCCATCTTCGGGTAATGTCTGAGTGGCTTAAATCGGACCCCACTTCAATCTGGCTGGATGTTGAATCCCTCCAGTCTAAATGTTCCCTATGGAGTCTACTGTTTGTGGAAGAACCCTAGTCTGGTGTCGACAATATAAATGGCCCGGTGGCCCGGACGCACTTTTCCCCTTGAGTCCCGCAGATGTGCGCCCGCCACGGCATATATAGTATACACAAGTAGCAAGTTCCTCGCAAATAATCTCGTTGAATCTTGGCATCAAAACGAAAAACGAGATTAAATAAAGCAGCGCGGGTGAAAAAAGGTGGCAACTGCTTAGCAATAATTTGTTAAAAGAAAAGTGTGTTAAATCACTAAACGCTAACGCGACTTTCTATACGCTTCTCTCGACTATACAATAACGACACACTTTATTATTAAACCATAATACAATAGCCAAACTACTATCATGAATATTACATGAAGAACAGAGTATCTGACGCGTGATGTTCGTCACATTCAGACGCAGCCTCGTCACAAGAAGTGATCCTTTTGTCCAAGATTTCAAACGTCTAAACACATGTTTGAATTAATTTATTTGATGATCTTCAATAAAAAAATATCCAGACATTTTGGCAGTTAAAATTAAATTAAATGATTCAATTAAATTTAAATTAAATGATAAATCGAAATATATATTTGTATTTCCAGTTATTTAAAAACACCACTTATATTTACTATGACACTTTGATTAGTCACTGCTGTGATGTTACTCTTTTTATATGTAACATGTTTTTTGTAACATCATTTGCACTTGAACAATAAATGTTCTTTTGTTATTGATGTTTTTCAACATATACGGATTCATTCTGAACAGAGCAAAACAGACACTGCAGGGGAACTATATGACAAAACCGCCAAAAACACTTAAAAATTGCAAACTTTTTAAGATTGGTTGCAGAATAATTTGTGCAGCAGCAGCTCAGTCAGTAGAGCTGGGGTTGGAAACATCAGATCATGGGTTCGATTTCCAGTAAAAATTGTACAAAAAAAGTGCGGTATTGGGCCCAAGACACAGAAATGTTTTCCAATGGGCGCCACTGAGCTAGCTGACATGTTTCAAGAAGGAAGAAAAAAAAAAAAAAAATCACGAGAGGAAAGGCAGAGAATTGCACTTGTTCTGTTTTTGTTTAGTTTTTCTGCACTTTGCACTAAATCTACATTAAACAAATGATTTTCATGTTGTTCAAGCAAACAGTTATTTATTTATTTATTGGGACAAATACACAAAGCGTCAACCTGGGCCAGTGGTCTTGATAGTCAGGCCAGTGAGCTTCAAAAGTTACTGGCACAGAGGGCCAGTGGAAAATCTCCCTTATTGTCTACCCCTGCCAGTGTATTAAAAACTTCTGCACTAACCCCATTACACTGAGCACGATCAGAGCCTGGCGCAGTGTCCGGGCCATGGAGGACTGTGCTCGCTACACATCCTCACTCACTCCTATCCTGGGTAATCCGGATTTTGTGCCGGGCTTTGGAGATGGTGGTTTTGGGACATGGAATGCACTGGGCCTCACAAAATTAGGGGATCTCTTTGACAAGCAGTCTTTGCTATCTTTTCAAGCATTACAGGAACAATACGGCATACTAAAATGTGACTTCTTCAGATATCTGCAACTCGGACACTTTATTGTTACCGATACAACACTCATAACTTCATGTGTAACCACTACTGTTGAAAGAGCCCTGTCTTTATCCCCGCGTAAATCTAAGAAACTCATAAGTACATTTTATAAGTCTCTAATGCCTAGCGATGCCCCGGCTTCTCAAGCTCTTAGGCAGGCGTGAGAGGGGGACTTCGACCTTTCTATCAGTAAAGACACCTGGCAAGATGTCATAAATTTATTCTAACCTGTCCTCTATTTGTGGTAAATGCAAGTTGGAACGGGGAACCTATTTTCACTGTTTCTGGTCATGTGGTAAAATCATGCGGCGTCTGGTCTGCCGTTGCAAAAGAGTTATCTGATATTTTTGGTGTTATTATTGATTCAGATCAGGGGTGGGCAAACTTTTTGATTGGCGGGCCACATTGGGTTCTATCATTTGACAAAGGGGCCGGACCGGGCTTCCTGGTCAAGCGGCTGTCAATCACATTCACACCGGCCAATCAGAGTTAGGGCCGCTCCTTAGTGAGGCTTGTGCTAGAAGACCAAACTAAAAAAACAAAAATGGACAAAAAAATCTGATATCTGAAGTTTCAAACCAAAACGTGAATATTGTTTGGTTCTTAGAAATTTAAGTTTAGATATTTTTGGCATCTGATTCCATTGACTGACAGTATAAAAATAAACGTAAAAAATATATTACCGTATTTACTCGACTATAAGTCGAGGATTTTTCCTTAAAATGTCGGGCTGAAAGTGGGGGGTCGACTTATACGCGCAGTCTACCGAAATAGAAAAAATTTTACTCAGAACAGTGCGCAGATATCTCACCCTTTCTCACAAAAATAAACAGCAGAGACACAAACGCGGTAATTAAATGAACATTTATGACGTGAACTAAATACATCTCTCATAAATCAGCACAAGCCGGACAAATGAGTAGCACTCCGCTCGCCTGGTGCTGATGCTCCGCTCTCTCTCACACACACACACACACACACACACACACACACACGCAGCGGCGCAGTGTCACACACACTTTCGTCTCAGCTCTCATATAAGAGCGGCTCTTCTGACTCCAGTCTCTATTTGGCGTGGGACTTCACAAATAAACGAGTCACACGATGGATTTCAAACGTAGTATTTATTCCCAAACCAAAAGTTAGCGTTAGCCGTCGCATCTTTCCCCTTAAAGGGGAAAGATTTCCCACAATTCTTTAAAATTATAATGCAGCCATACCAATTACAATTTAAACCTTAAACATAAATTAACAATAACTTAAATAGATTAATACCAACATAAACAAACAGGGTTACTTGATTTTTAGGTTTCCTTTACCACCAAGGATGTCTGAATAGTTTTATTATTTCTGTTGGATTAAAGAGCATCTGAACATGTGATCCATAATTTTTTCCCAGCGTCGCTTTAGTATCCCGATGGGCCCCAAATAACCACAGTTGACTTTATATGAAACCCAAAATTGGGTTTCTACTCATTTCTATTTTTTCACTTTTCTCTCATTTTATTTAAATGGCTGCATTTAAGAGCCCTGATTTAGAGCCTATGTATCTTCTCCTCGGTCTTCCTGATCCTTCGATATCCAACATCAGGCATAAGAGACTATTTAACTTACTATCCTTTGCAGCGAGGAAGAGGAAGATCTTGCTATGCGGGATAAAAGAATCTGCTCCAACAAAAAGAATGTGGCACAGCATTGTCATGGATATTATTACAAGCGAATATGTCTCTTGTGTATCACACCACTCCACAAATGCCTTCATCAATATCTTCACTATCTACTACTAAACTGCGGGACTTTCCTGGCTTGATATGAGTCCACTCCCATGTAACTTTATATTTATGGTGGTTTAATCTGGTCTTTTTTTATGTTGGATATTGTATGCATGTATGACTTAAAATGGTTTTTTTATTTTATGCCAATTTACCTAATTTGTTAAACATCCGATAACGGAGCAATGTACCTCTTCCCATGTTTCTGTGTGTACAAAGCCTTTGTGTTCTTTTTGTTCTGTGTTTGTTATGTATAGGTTGGTAAATTCAATTAAAATATACATATAAAAAAAAAAATAAAAGTGTTGTCATCTTTAAGACTTGTCGTGATTAGATGTTTCCTAGCTTTCGTGTGAGTTTGCAGGTGTCTGCTGAGTTCTTCTACAGAATGAAAACATTTTTGACAGAAATGACAGTGTTTTACCATTGTCTGAGTTTGGAGTAAATTGATTGAAGAAACATATAAACCGTGAATGAAAGCAGAACCTGTTCCATCTTCTCTTGTTTCTACTGAAGAAGTCTTTTCTGTCTTGACTCCACTAGTAGAAGCTTGTTCACTCGCACTGTTGAAAAGCTGTAGGTGTGTAATCTCCACTTCACACGTTTCTTCTTTCTCCCTCTTCACCTCCTGCTTCAAGACTGCAAATGAGAAAATCAAACTAATTAAAATGGGTTATAAATCGCCAAAACCAGGAAATATTATGCAACTGTGAAAGATTATCATCTCCAAATTCAGACTGACCAGGTCAGATGTCACAAAAAAGCACATCTTATTAACCCACCAACATTAACGCGCAACATCGGATAAGTGCAATTTCCGCTTCAGTGACAAGTAAAGTGACTCGTAAACACACATGACTCATACACACCGAATAACCACACATTCTCTGCTTAAGTGCAAGTTTGTGTTTGCTCCGAGGACGTGCTCCTATCTTAACTTTCTAAACTGAAATGTATTAGATTAGACTGACTTTAAAAATTCCACAAGGAAAAATTCTGTGTTTAGCAGCAGCAAACAAGAGGAAGCAGTACAACAAAGACCGTAAATGTTTTATTTTAGTTTCACTTCAGATACAAATTTTGCCTTTTGAAGAAGAAAACCGTTATTTGTCTCAACAAAGATGCATTTACATTTCTCAGCAGCCCTAATTTTGACATGTGGCACTCGTTTCATGCGAGGGGGTTGTGAGAATGTGATTGGCAGCTCCTTGAGCAGAAAGGCTGCATTTTTTGTTCTCGAAATTGGAAGCTTTTTTTTTTATTTTACCTTTTGGCATAGTAAACTTCTGCAATAATTAGTAAAATAAAATAATTTAAATTTTTAGCCAGTTTAATTGTTTTACAACGTAAAAATGAACAGTGATTAGCTATACAACTTTTTAGGGGAAAATTGTAATTACAGTGAAGTGATGTCATCGTCGCCACGCCCCCAACGCGCCTCCCCCTGCACGATACGTCCCTTTTTTTGGATATTAAAACTTTTAATAAATATTTTTAAGGTATTGACTTTTGTTTTAACTAATACCGATTAATTTAAAAGTGGAAACCCTAGCATTAACCGTCAGTGATGCTTGTGCTGTTCAGCTTCTTAAATTATATTTCTTAAAAAATATTCGTTTAACTAAACGAGCTTCTGCTAGAATCACGTCACACATTATCTCCTGGACTATTGTTCCCTGAGCAACACTGGAGAATAATTTACCTCAGTACAAAAACTGAGGAGAAAATATCACGCAGCACGTAACTGAGTGAATCCGACGTGGTGAGTGTGTAAAGTAGATAAAGAAAGAGAAGAACACCGACCTGTTTTCTCCTCGGTGTGTTTGCTCGCTTCATATTCTCCGGTTTCTTCACTTTCCGCTTTAATCACGCGCATCTTTACAGCGTCACGAGCTCAAACACAGTAAAGTTCACGAGAGACTGTGAGTTTTTACAGAAACACTACTACTACTCGTAGCTTTTAATAAGTTAAAGACTAAAGTCGCGCTGATTTAGAAACACTCTTCTTCTTCTGTTGTTTTCTTGTTGAGTTCATCTTGTGCATTAGCGCCACCGTCTGTCCCGTAGTGTGAATCGTCATTGAACAATTTGAAAAAAAAGAAAAAAGAAAAAAAGAATAATAATAAATATGAAAATGAATATAAAAATGTATATATATATATATATAGTTATATATAAAGATATATAAATATAATAAAGTTGATCTGATATAAGATATATATATAGATATAGATATATTATAGATATATCTATAATCTATCTATATCTATATCTAGATCTATAGATCTATAGATTATAGATATAGATATATAGATATAGTATATAGATATAGATATAGATATATAGATATCTATATATCTATATCTATATATCTATATCTATATATCTATATCTATATATCTATATCTATATATCGATATAGATATAGATATATAGATATAGATATATAGATATAATCTATATCTATATATCTATATCTATATATCTATATCGATATAGATATAGATATAGATATAGATAGATATATATATATATAGATATATATATATTGATATATATCGTTGACAAATGAGCACAGTTGGACAGTGCCCCGAGTATGGTGGACGCGGGGAGGCTACTGCCCTTCGAGCACATCCCCTGCGTTGCGCACGTCGTGCAGAGGGCTGTCGTCATCGCCCTCCGGGAAGGTGGATTCGAGGCTGCACTAACTAGAGTCCGTAAAGTTGTGGGACATTTCAGGCACAGTCCGGCCAACTCGGATGAGCTGAACCTCCAGCAAGCCTCGCTCGGGCAGGAACAGGAGTCCCTCGTGCAAGACGTTGCAACGCGGTGGAACTCGACGCTGGAGATGATAAGGCGAGTGCTCCGTAACAGGGAAGCGCTCCATGCAACACTATCTCAACAGAAGCACTGCCTGACCCTCCCGACGAGCGCCGACTACGAGAGACTGTCCAGGCTGGAAGCAGTGTTGGAGCCTTGCAGGTATGCTTAAAAGCCACGCGGACCAGCGGGTCGTTAACCAAAGCTCTGCTTCTGTCTGCCTCTAGGTACGTCACTGAGCTCCTCGGTGGAGAAAAGTATGTCTCCTGCTCTGTGGCATTCATTGAAGATGTGTACTTTTCTCACTTTTCCTCACTTCTCGTTTATTCACCCAAGGTTGTGACGGCTTTGGATCCACGTTTCATAGACATAAGATGCCTGAGCCGGGCAGAGAGGAAGCCAGTGTGGGCGAGGCTAAGAGAGCTGGTGAAGGAGAAAGAACCGGCTCTGCCAACACCCGTGGAGGAGATCCCCGAGTCCAGGCACAAATTCTCGGAGTCAGAAGACATCCCGGAGGACAATACTCTAGAGCAGGGGTCTCAAACTCAATTTACTTGGGGGCCGCATTAGGCAGAGTCGGCGTGAAGCTGGGCCGCATCAGGTTTTTCCGCATCATTTCCGCAATATACGTCATTTCCGCAATATACGTCACCAGTGGCGGTTCTAGGCATGGACGAACAAGGCAGTCACCCAGGGCGGCATTTTTTCATGTCACATGGGGGCACCACGTGCGCTCCAAACCAATTTTTTTTTCTGTAAAGTATCAATACGTTTGTGACAGCGACCCGTTTGTGTGTTGTGCGCAGAAAACGAAAAAAGTAAAAACGGAGGGAGAGGAAGAGCGCAAAAAGCAATACGTGTGAGTGTGTCTCTCTCAAGAAGGGCGCAGAGGGGGATTTACTCACTTATAAGTCGATCCGCTTATTAGTCGACCCCCCCACTTCAGCTGTGAGATTGTGGTATTCTGTTTAGACCCCCTTATAAGTCGGGAGAAAGAAGTGAGAGAAAAGTGGAAAGATAGAAATGAGCAATAACCCATTTTTGTCAGTCAGTCATCTTCTACCGCTTCATCCTTTACAGGGTCGCGGGGAGCTGGCGCCTATCTCAGCGTCTTAGGGCCGGAGGCGGGATACACACTCTGGATTGGTGGCCAACCATTCGCAGAGCGGGACACACAGACAAACACATTCACACACTCACTCATACCTATGTGGTCAATTTTCCAATTCCAATTAGCCTGAAGCGCATGTTTTTGGACTGTGGGAGGAAACCGGAGAACCCGGAGGAAACCCACGCAAGCACGGGGAGAACATGCAAACTCCACACAGAACGGCCCCGACCGGCCTTGAACTCACACCTCAAGTGTCAAACGGAACCATCTTGCTGTGAGGCGACAGCGCTAACCACTGCGCCACCGTGCCGCCCACCCATTTTTGTGTTCATATTGAATTGAATTGAATTGAAAAATCCTTTATTAGTCCCACAGCGGGGAAATTTCACGTCACAACAGCAACAACAAATAAATAAACAAATAAACAAACATCAAACATAAACAAACAAACATCACCATAACGCACTGCACACATCATAATAAACAATCAAACAAACACAGACCATAAATGAACCTGCCCGTCATAAGCATAGTTCCAGTCACCAGTTCAAATTTAAGTTGTAGAGTCTAATCGCAGCAGGTAGGAAAGATCTGCGATATCTCTCCTTCACACAGCGGGGGTGAATCAGTCTGCCACTGAAGCTGCTCTCCAGAGCAGACAGTGAGTCCACCAGTGGGTGAGAGTCCAGGTCCAGGATGGATGATAGTTTATCCAGGACTCTTCTCTCACCCACCTCCTGCACTGTGTCCAGAGTGCATCCCAGGACAGAGCTGGACTTTTTGATGATCCTGTCCAGTCTCTTCCTGTCTTTGCCTGAGATGCTGCTGCTCCAGCAGACCACACCGTACAGGATTGCTGATGCCACCACAGAGTCATAGAAGATCTTCAGGAGTGACCCTCTCACTCCAAAAGACCGCAGTCTCCTCAGGAGGTAGAGTCTGCTCTGACCCTTCCTGTACAGTGCGTCTGTGTTGTGAGTCCAGTCCAGTTTGTTGTTCAGATGCACACCCAGGTATTTATAAGACTCCACTCTCTCAATGTCCATTCCCTGGATGTGCATCGGTGGGATGACAGTAGACTGTCGCCGGCGAAAATCCACCACCATCTCCTTAGTTTTCCCTGCGTTGATCAGGAGGTGGTTCCGCCGACACCAGTCCACAAAGTCCTGAGTGAGTCCTCTGTACTCAGCATCGTTAGCTCCTGTGATCAACCCAACAATTGCTGAGTCATCAGAGAACTTCTGCAGAACACAGCCGTCCGTGTTGTGTCTGAAGTCTGAGGTGTAGAGGGTGAAGAGGAAAGGAGCCAGTACAGTCCCCTGTGGAGCCCCCACACTGCAGCTCAGAGTGTCAGACACACAGTCCTTGGCTCTCACAAACTGTGGCCTGTTTGTCAGATAGTCCATGATCCACTCCGTCAGATAGAGGTCCACACCAGCCTCCTCCAGTTTGTGTTCCAGAAGCACCGGCTGGATGGTGTTGAAGGCGCTGGAGAAATCAAAAAACATGATCCTCACGCTACTGTCGGGCTTCTCAAGGTGAGAAAGAGCTCGGTGCAGAAGAAAGATGACAGCATCTTCCACTCCCGTGCCATGTCTGTAGGCAAACTGCAGTGGGTCAAGGTAGGTTCCCACAGCAGATCTGAGGTGACCCAGGACTAGTCTCTCCAGTGTCTTCATTAGATGGGACGTGAGAGCCACCGGTCTGAAGCTGTTGAGGTCTTTGGCCTGCGGTGTCTTAGGCACTGGTACCACACAGGAGGTCTTCCAGAGCTGTGGGACCTTCCTCAGCTTGAGGCTCAGATTGAAGACTAGTTCCAGGACTTCACACAGTTCATCTGCGCAGGACTTGAGGAGTCTGGAGCTGATGCCATCTGGTCCGGCTGCCTTCCTACCGTTGATTCTTTAAGCTGGTTTCTCACCTGTATACTGGAGAAAGACAGGGGTTGTGGTGGTGTTGCAGTATCAGTGAGTAGAGGGTCTTGATGGGCTGGTTCTGCAGGAGGTGCTGATGGTGTGGAAAGCAGCTGCTGCGGGGTGGGGGGGGGCTGCTTGGTCGAATCGATTAAAGTGATGGTTCAGGTCATTGGCCCAGTTCATGTCCCCCTCCACCTGAGGGTGCGGTGCTTTAAAGCCAGAGATGGTTTTCAGGCTTTTCCACACTTCCCTGGTGTTGTTTCGCTGAAGCTGCTTCTCCATCTTCCTCCTGTATCTGGCCTTTCCCTCTCGAATTTTCCTCCTCAGCTCCTTCTGTACACGCCTGAGTTCTTCCCTGTTCCCGGATCTGAACGCTCTCTTCTTCTCCTTTAAGAGGACTTTAATCTCAGAGGTGACCCACGGCTTGTTATTAGCGAAATGCCGTACCACTCTGGATGGAACAGTGTTTTCACAGCAGAATTTAATGTATTCAGTAATACAGTCTGTGATGGCATTAATGTCCTCCCCGTGTGGGTCACAGAGCTCCGTCCACACAGTGGTGCTGAAACAGTCTCTGAGAGCCTCCTCACTCTCTGGTGTCCACCTCTTCACTGTGCGAGACACCACCGGCTGCCTGTGCACCGCAGGTTTATACACGGGCAGAAGATGCAAGATGTTGTGATCAGCTCTGCCCAGCGGCGGGAGAGAGGACGCGCTGTAAGCCTCTTTGGTGTTGGCGTAAAATAAGTCCAGTATTTTATTGTCTCTGGTGGAACAGGTGACATACTGGGTGAATGTAGGTAGAGCAGCTGAGGGCGGAGCGTGGTTAAAGTCCCCAGAGATCAGGAAGAGAGCCTGTGGATGCTGTGTCTGCAGCCCGCTGGTGACAGAGAGCAGGCTCTCAGAAGCTGCGTTGGCATTAGCAGAGGGAGGGACGTACACAGCGATTATTATCACGTGTGTAAACTCTCTCGGCAGGTAGACTGGTCTCATGCCCACCGCTAGCAGCTCAATGTCTCTGTTGCACAACTTTGTTTTAACAGTACAGTGTCCTGGTTTACACCATCTTAAGTTTACGAACACAGCCAGGCCCCCTCCCTTCGTCTTACCGCTCTCTTGCGTTCTGTCCGCTCGTATCAGATGAAAGTTATCCAGAGACACAGTAGAATCCGGGATGATGGGAGTTAGCCAGGTCTCCGTGAACAGAAGAACGCTTTTGTTTTATATTCCGTTGATGCCGCGTGAGCGCCGCAGCTCGTCCATTTTGTTGGAAAGCGATCTTACATTTCCCATGACGACGGAAGGGAGAGCCGGTCTAAAGCGTCTCGTTTTTTCCCGCGGCCGTGGAGAGAAGCCAGCGTTGCGCAGCTCCAACAGCCGCTCCGTTGTGTACACAAAAACGCGCGTTGCCACTCCAAGGCACATTTCCTCTTAAAATCCGCAAAAACTAGCGAAAAAAACTATGTACAAACGACAAAAAATAACTTATTTAACGAAATAATAAACAATTTAACGAAAAATCCTTAATAAAACATAGGAAAGTATTAAAAACAAACTTTGAACGTAAGAGCTGTCGTGACAGGCTGCCAGCTCGACCGGCGCCATGGTAACCAAGTCATTCTGGTTATTTTGGGCCCATCGGGACACTAAAGCTCCAGGCCCACACCCCCTTCAGAAATAAGACTAGAAGTAACCCTTAAATATCATCACGTTATTTTTTCACAACCTAATAAACGACCTGTTCAGATGCTCTTTAAGCCTATAGAAATGATAAAACTATTCAGACATTCTTGGTGGTAAAAGCACAAAATCAAAGTAACCCTGTTTATTTAGGTTGGTATTAATCTATTTACCTTACTGTTATTTATATTTAAGGTTTAATTTGCAATTGGTATGGTTGCATTATAATTTTAAAGATTTGTGGAAAAGTGCGCTGCCCCTTTAAGAGCGGACTCGTGTTTTGGGAATACGCTTGAAATCCACCGTGTGAGTGTGACTCGTTCATTTGTGAAGCTCCACGCTGTTACCTTAAAGAGCAGAGCTGAGACGCGCGCGCAGAGAGAGACAGAGAGAAAAGCTGAGCGTGCCACACGCAGCCTGTGTGTGTGCGTGCGTGCGTGCGTGCGTGCGCGAGCGAGAGAGCAGCATCACGAAATGTGGAGAGCTTTTGCTAAAATATTTTTTTTTATTTCGGTAGATCTATTATAGATAGATAATAGATTTTTATAGACTTTTTATTTTATTTTCTCGCGGGCCTCACTTACATTAAACTTTAATAATAAGGTGGGAGCCACAAAATATCGTCTGGCCCGCGAGTTTGAGACCTCTGATCTAGAGCGATACCGTCTAGAGCAGTGGTTCTCAACCGGTGTGCGCGGCACTAAGGGGTGCCGTGAGATCTTTTGAGGGTGCCGCCAAAAATTCGGGGAAAAAATTGCTATTTTTTTATTAAGGCAGAATGTGTAAACAGTATTCTCATATCATCTAGGACTAGGTATAAGGTGTTGTTGCATGCAAACTCTCGAAATGAAATAAATAAATACCGTATTTTTCGTCCGTACAAGACGCACTTTTTCTTCCCCAAAACTGAGGGTGAAAAGTTGGTGCGTCTGGCAAATATAGAGATCCGCGGAGCGCGGTCACCGCCATCTAAGTGTGCAATACCGCGGTATTACATACGTTGTCTCGCTTTCTTTCTCACGCAGAATCTTGTGGAAGAATGAAACCACTATTTCCAAACGAAAACGAACTTCGATCAAAATAAAACAAGCAGATTTTCTCAAGTGCGTCTTTAAAACCAAAACAGTCGCTCTCTTAAAGGCACAGCGCAGAAAACGGAGCTTCACGCATTTGCGCGTGAAGTACAAACTGTATTTGATTAGCAATGTTCGTGCCGTCAGTGGCGGTTCTAGGCATGGGCGAACGGGGCAGTCGCCCAGGGCGGCATTTTTTCCATGTCACGTGGGGGGGGGGGGGGCACGAGCGCGTCCGCTAAGCGATTTTCTATTATATATTCGCGGCGCCCCTGTTTGAGTTTACTGAAGGAGTCGTGCATATAAAATGTGAGAGAGGTGGAAAACAGAGGCTGAGATGCGGCGCACACGGAAACTCACGTTTCTCAAAAATAGAAGCCGGCGGCCGCACTAAACAAAGTCTGCGGCGCGCCCGAGGGGGATAATCTGTTGATTCGAATCTTTAAAGCTATCGGGTGCGGTGCACAATTTAGAAAACAGAGACATAGAGAAAACGAGTAAAATGTAAAGGTGTGCAACAGCATTCTCTGTGTCCCTGTCTTCAATAAAGGACAGTAAATACAGTGTTCGATATACGGTGAAGAAATGTATCCGTGAAACATTGTACTAATATATTTTTTAAGTGAGTGAGATTATTTTCAAAATATATTCATCCAAATATATGGGCCATTTAAAACATGTTCTTAACATATTTTAAAAAATAGTTTTTTTTTTGTCTTTATGCGGTATTCTAATAATTTAAATTAATAATGATTGCAAAATCCATATCGTGGCACATCTCATTACCGGTATACCGGCCACCCCTACTTTCACTGTTATACTGACTTTACTGACATACAATTGTTCTTAAACTGCTGTTAACTTTTATACAATTGATATAAAATATTTTACTACAGTATTCAGTTAGAATCTTTTTTTTCTAATTTTCCTCCTTTAAAATTGAGTGCGTCTTATATGCCGGTGCGTCTTATATGGCGAAAAATACGGTAATAATGTTTTTAAATATCTATTTTCTTATAAGGGTGCCGGGAACTTTTGAAAGGCTTTCCAAGGGTGCCTCAAACAAGAAAAGGTTGGGAACCACTGGTCTAGAGCCTGCTGCTAATCTGGATCAGTGTCCTCTGAAATGGTGGCTTTCAAACGCGGCCACATTTCGTCGCGTGGCCCCAGTCGCCCGCAAGTACCTCGGGACTCCTGCCACAAACGTCCCGTGCGAGAGATTTTTTTTTTCTCCGGCTGGCCATATTGTGCAGAGAAGGAGAGCCAATTTGTCACCGGATAACGTGAACAGACTGGTCTGCCTGAGTGACTGGTGGAAGGACTCAAAATGACTGTTTGACAATAATAAAAAAAATAAATCAGTGTGCAAAAGAGATTTTGTTCGTCATTTATTCCAATAAAACATTTTTTTTTAATTCAGTATAGATTGATGCAGATAAATTCCGAGAGACCAGTGAGATTAATCTAGATCAAGACTTTTGATCTTTGCCCATCCCATATATATATATATATATATATATATATATATATATATATATATATATATATATATATATATATATATATATACACACATCGTATTTACTCGCTTAGAAGTCGATCCGCTTATAAGTCGACCCCCCCACTTCAGCTGTGAGATTGTGGTATTCTGTTTAGACCCCCTTATAAGTCGGGTGAAGGAAATTAGAGAAAACTGAATAGATAGAAATGAGTAGAAACCCAATTTTGGGTTTCATATAAAGTAAATTCTGGTTATTTGAGGCTCACGGAGACACTTAAGCGGCACAGGGAAATAATGATAGAACACCTTTAATCTTTCCTATAAAAATAATAAAAGTATTCAGACATCTTTGGTGGTAAAGGCAACATAAAAATCAAGTAACCCTGTTTGTTTATGTTGGAATTAATCTACTTAAGCTATTGTTAATTTATGTTTCAGTTGTCATTGGTATGGTTGCATTATCATTTTAAAGATTTCTGGGAAAAGTGCCCTGCCCCTTTAAGAGTTCTCCTGAGAATCGAACGGCTAAATACAACGTTCGAAATCCACCGTGTGGCTCGTTTTTTTATGAAGCCCTACGCCAAAGAGAGACTAGAGTCAGAAGAGAGTTGAGCCGAAAGAGTGTGAATGAGACAGTACGCCTGCGTGCGTGTCTGTGAGAGCGCGGAGCAGCGGCCAGCGGAGAGCTGCTCCTTTTTGTGCCATTTTCTGAAAGATGTATTTAGTTCGCGTCATAAATATTCATTTATTTACCGCGCTTGTGTCTCTGCTGTTTATTTTTGTGAGAAAGGGTGAACTATCTGCGCACTGTTCGGAGTAAAATATTTTCTATTTCGGTAGACTGCGCGTATAAGTCGAGCCCCTCACCTTTCAGCCCTAAATTTTTAGGAAAAATCCTCGACTTTCGAGGATATACGCTATATATATTGATTTCCAAAAAAGAGGAAAACCGGCACGACGAATTTTAGACAGGCTTCTTGGAGGTTGATGAACATGCTTCAATGGTGCTAATGTTACACTCCGTCCATCTCTCCACCATCTCCAGCTGGGCAGGGGAATCAGGTCAGGGGGCGGAGCCGGTTATCCCCGAGCACTATTTAACCCCGTCCTTCCGTTCAGCCAGTGTCTGGTGTCGTCATCACTACGTGTGTCAACCCTCAGACCCTCCGTGATCTACCTGCGTTTCCGAGTGAACCAGTAGTGTACCAAGACTCTGAGATCTCGGAATAACTCTGGATGCACTGGAGAACAGTTTCCAAGGATTCCTGAGTTACCTTCCAAGCCCTGTCTCCTCGTGTACTCCAGTGTCAGTATTGTGGCGTGTCCCTCGTGTGTGAATCCCAGTGTCTAACCGTCATCTGTGTTTGTGTCTCCCTACGTCGCCCACACTCCTCCCTCGGGGTTTCCCCCTGGAGTGTGGGGCGTGACAGAACACCAGACCTACCAGATGGAGCGAGACTGACGCGCCGGAGCCATTCACACTTTCGCCGAGACGATTGAGGACCTTGTGAAAGCCGTGAGCAAGGGGCTAACTCCGGCTAATGAAAACAACCCAGAAGATCCTCAAACCAGCGTGCTTCCAGCCGCGGCGATGGCTCCCGCGCCACTTCCTCCGTCTTCCGCTCCGAACAATGGCGGCAGTCCGGTGGCGAGACCCAGCTGTTTCTCCGGGGACTGCAACAGAATCATTCTCCTCTCACGTTTGTATATCCAGTCTCACCCTGCCATGTTTTCTAACGAGATGAACAAGGTCGCGTTTGTGGTGTCACATCTCGCTGGACGAGCGCTCCAGTGGGCAGTTCCGTTTTGGGAGCAACAACACAGCGCCATGCAATCTCTCAAAGCGATGTTCGCCAGCCTGCGTCAAACGTTTGGACCTGAAACATCGTCCGTCGCCATCCAAGAGCAGTTGTTCAAGATTCGTTAGGGCAAACGCCCCCTGAGTGAGTACGTTGTTGAGTTCCGTACTTTGACTAATGCTAGCGGCTGGGGAAATAAAGCGCTAATAGCGGCGTTTCGCCATGGATTAAGCGCGAAGATACAACAACCATTGTTGCTGCTTGGCGATAGCATGTCTCTTGATACGTTCATTGCAAAAGCCCATGAAGTTGCTCAGAACTTATCTGTATATACTGCGTCGACTATGGTCGAGCGCGTGAATGAGCGTGTGCGCTCCGCTCCCGAGGAGGCCATGGAAGTTGATTTCTGCCGTCTCACCCCACGCGAATGAGAAAGAAGGATGCGACTCCGGTTGTGGTTATACTGTGCCGGTTCAGGCCATCAACGTAGCGCCTGCTCAAGATCCGGTACGTGCCATCCAGTCTGTACAAATTCGGGCTCCAGGGGCCATGAATGTTATAATCCACTCTCCCATGATTTCTATTGCAGCCACGGCCCTAGTGAATTCCGGGTCGGCCGGAAACTTCATCAGCCGTGCGTTACTTTCCCGTCTGAACTCTTTGCCGTGTCCCTGTCCAGAAAAAGTCCGAGCCCATAATATTCAAGGTTGTCCGTTGGCTCATGGTCAAATTAGTTTCCAGTCGTCTCCTCTGAGGCTCCAGGTGGGCCAGTTACATAGTGAAGAAATTTAGTTTCTGATTCTAGAAGGATCTACTGCAGAGCTCGTTTTGGGTCTTCCGTGGCTGCAGCAACACCAACCTGTGGTCGACTGGGAACGAGCTGAAGTATTGAAGTGGGGTGAGACGTGCGTTTGTATCGGCGAAACGAATAGTGTGTGTTTCCTCATTTGTGCCTCAAATTTTCCCCGTATTCAAAGGAAAGGTGCATCGATTTACGCGGCAGAAATCGACTATATTAATAATCTACGTTTTGTTTTGCTTTGTTGTCGGCTGGATCGTTGTACTTTGATGGGTTTGTATTGGCGAAACGAATCGTGTGTGTTGCCTCATTTGTGCCTCGAATTTCCCCATCTTCAAAGGAAAGGTGCATCGATTTACGCGGCAGGATAGCAAGGGATCGGCTAGAACAGGGGTCTGGAACCTATGTCTCGCGAGTCATATATGGCTCTTAGACAAAGATTTAAAAGTACATAAATGTAAAACGTTCTCCGGTATTTCAATCCCATTCATTTCCTGGTCGCGGACGTTGGAGCCAATCACAGCTGTCCTCCGGACAACACCATGTTTCTATTGGATAATGCTTAACAGCTTCTGTATGGAATCAGGTTTTAAAAATACAAAATGTAAATTAATAAACAAAATGAATTCTAAGCGTTTTTGTTTCGTTTTTATTTTACGCTTGCATTCTCAACTATCAAAACTTTTTTCCCGTTGCGTTTCAGATGGTGTAGCAGCGTGCGCGCGGTGTCTGCGTACACACAGCAGGGTTTGTGTGTTGGTGAGAGTGACGATTGCTAGACGTATTTCTTTTGCAGTTGTTTTCCAAGCCGCGTGTTGTCCAGCGATCGCTTAATGTGGGGTAGAATAAGTAAAAAGTGGATGATATTTAATTTAATTTAAAACTCCTGATATTTAATTTCTTTTATTTGTGTTGGATTTATTGGATACATATTTGTGTATGTCTGAGTTTATTTTAAGCCATTTTAATTTTTGTTAAGGCTTTAATGTGCATCAGAAGAATAATACTCATGCCAGTGCGGGGTCCTGAAACAACCGCTGGATGTGTGCGCCGTGTTTCTGGTCTTCACGTTTGTTTTTGTCAGAATTAAAAGTTGAAAACAAGCCACACAAGTATTAAGACATTTTACATATAATAACAGATTATCAAACGAAGTTATCAAAACGAGTTGAAAGACTTGTTGTCCTGCATTTATTGGTTTTACAAATATGCGTAGATTTGTATTTAGTTTTAAACAGGTATGGCTCTTTTGGACTTAATTTTTACCAATATGCCGTGTTTATGGCTCTCTCAGCCAAAAAGGTTCCCGACCCCTGGGCTAGAAGATATTCAGCTAAACTATTTATGCGTGTTTCCGTAAAAAGTGCTTCGAATTCGGCGAAACTTATACGCGTTTCCGTATAAGTGCCTCGAACCAGTGTCGGCCGAAGAGTTTGGTTTGTTGCTCCAAACAAATGCCTTGACAGTATATAGTAGGGGTGTGACGAGATCTCGTGGATCTTCTCGCGAGATGCGATTGGATCTCGTGATATCGCGAGAATTTGGCGCCATTTTTGGTACAGTGTGTGGAATCAAACATTTTTAAAGGATTCGTGCGCGAGCGTCGACGTTCGCGCCGGCATGCGCGGATCCTTGCGCTTGCATTTCAATATACTGTGGTTCGAAAAACCGCGGACTGAGTAACTGAGTAACTCCTCCCGCTGAGTGAGCGCGGATCTCCGCCATTGCCCCGCCCCCGCGACAGGTCAGACTCACTAGTACTAGATCGTTCGTGATGATAGAGCGAACAAGTTAAACTTGTTAGTGTGTTTGTAAAATAAAACCGATTATTTCAAACTGTCATTAGTTGCACATGCAGTTTTCGCATGTTATTACAATAGCTGCGTATATCCCCCCCCTCTGCTAACAGTGAAGCTGCGTGTGATGTTCTGCACTCCGTGGTTAACAGGCTTCTGACCCAAAGCCCAAACAGCCTTCTTTTGATCTCAGGGGACTTCAACCATGGCCCCCCTTCGTCTACACTACCAACATTTACCCAGTACGTCTCATGTCTCACCAGAGACAACAGAACATTGGACCTACTGTATGCGAACTCCAAGGAAGCATACACTTCAACTGCTCTTCCACCTCTGGGAAAATCTGACCACAACCTGGTTTATCTCCTGCCCGTGTACAAACCCAGGCAACCAGCTGTCTCCCGTACTATAAGAACATGGACTGATGGCGCCAAGGAGGCCCTGAAAGACTGCTTCGACACTACTGTGTGGGAGGAACTGTGTAGTCCACACGGGGAGGACATTGATGGTCTAACAGTATGTATAACCGAATACATCAATTTCTGTGTGGAAAACACTGTACCCACCAGGAAAGTACGGTGCTTCTCCAACAATAAACCATGGATCACTCCTGGAATAAAGTCGCTTCTAAAGGAGAAGAAGAGGGCCTTTAAATCAGGAAACAAGGAGGAGCTGAAAGCTGTGCAGAAAGAGCTGAGACGCAACATCAGACAGGGAAAGGTAAACTACAAGAGGAAGATGGAGGAGCAGCTGCAGCAGAACAATGTCAGCGGAGTGTGGCGGGGGCTCAGGACCATCACTGGTTACAAGGAGCCCAGCACTCAGGCTGAGGGAGACCAGACGTGGGTTAACGACTTGAATTTATTTTTCAATAGATTTGACCAGTTACCCTCCCTCACCTTGTCTCCACTGCTGCTGCAATCAACAACCTCCTCTGTGAACCTTTTCAACACCTCTGAATGCAAACCGTCAGCACTCTACCCCCTCCACCCCCCACACTGCCCCTCACACGAGCCCAGGTGAGAAAGCAGCTCAGCAGAACCAAGGCGAGGAAAGCATCGGGACCAGACGGCATCAGCTCCAGGCTGCTAAAAACCTGTGCAGATGAACTGTGCAGTGTTATGCTGTACTTGTTCAACCTGAGCCTGAAGCTGGGGAAGGTACCGCTGCTGTGGAAGACATCCTGCGTGGTACCGGTACCAAAATCGTCTCGACCAGCTGACTTCAAGGACTACAGACCGGTGGCACTGACATCTCATCTGATGAAGACGATGGAGAGACTGGTGCTCACCCATCTGCGTCCTATGGTCAGCCAGTCAATGGACCCGCTGCAGTTCGCCTACCAGACCGGTGTCGGAGTTGAGGATGCTGTCATCTTCCTCCTGAACAGAGCTCTGTCTCACCTGGACCAGGTTGGAAGCTCTGTGAGAATCATGTTTTTTTATTTCAACACCATTCAACCTATGCTGCTGAGGGACAAGTTGTTGGACATGGGGGTGGACCCACATCTGTCTGCATGGATTCTAAATTACCTCACAAACCGACTACGCATAAAACACAGATTCAAACCAAACCAACCCCAACACCTGGATGAAACAGAACATTCACATTCTGCAACATTACACAACCACTTTTCAATCTCCAACCGAGAACCTGCCCGACATCAACGAGGTGGCCTTTCGGATAGCGAAGGGCTTGGCCAGGAAAAGCTGAAGTTGAATACCTGAAGTTGTTCGACTCACCCTTTCACAACACAAGTAACAACGAACAAATGAAACCAGCAACCACTCAGACCACACACCCAGCCCTAGCCCCCGACATCACTCTAGAAGACAACCCAACAGACTAGTTCAAGTCTGTGTTCAAGTTGCTGTGTAGACCCAGTTCCCGGGCCCACCTACAGAGACCAACTTTTCGCGACACACCACCACCACCCCCGGTTTGACCAACCCCAAATTAAAAGATACCCACTGGAACCTTCACGTCACCCACCCGTAGCTCTTTTTCGGCGACTCCAACTTAAATCGCATGCACCCCTTCACTAATCCGGAACTCTAAATTGACAGCTACCACAGTGCTACAATCAATTATATACGCACCCAGGTCAAAAAGGTGGTCCTCTCCATAGGTATCAACAACAGCGAATTGGAACTCTACGCATGCTTTGTGGGTTTTAATGAGATCCTGTGCCTGTGCCCCGACTCTTTAGAATTTTTTAACCTAATACACCTAACCTCAGCCAGCGCCAGGAAATCAGAAACTAATTTTAATCGATTTTGACGAGACCGGTCTTTTTAAGAAGGGAAACCCAGAGTGGATCGGGTCATAACGCTTTTATCCAATGTGAGATAAATACATCACGGTCGGGATTCTCCTACTTCCCTATTTTAGTTCCGGGTTTTTCATTCAGTTTTTAGCCTCTGATGAAGCCGCACTGGCGAAACGTCAGGCTTTTTTTAAATTCACCATCTCCGATTTTTACCTTCTTTTTAAACGGGACTCGGATGAATAGGTTCTTTTATCTTATCGTTTAACAACATCGAGGGACAACGGGAAGACGGCAACATGTGAGTAGAAAGACTTGGTTTCTGAGATCTCCAATGCAAGGAGTGTGCGCACACTGAATACCACGTGAGGATCTCCAGCATTACCGCTTTCTAACTCGGAATATACAAATGTTTTTTTTGCCAACTTCGACTGTCAAGGATGTTTGGATTTTTATTTTTTTAACAAAACTAGAACCTACGTCTCCTGAGACCAGAACCCTCCTCAGGTGAGCCAGTCTATGGACTCCAGAGGTTGAGGAAACCTCGGTTTTTCCGTTTTAAAACTTTTTATCAACAACCAACCACAACCTCAGTTTTTTCTTTAATCGTTTCTAATATGGGGGAGCCGTGTGTTTTTTACTTATTTAATTATTTTTTTCTTTCGTTCCACTTTTATTCTTTTTATCCTTTTATAAACTACAGTCTTTGATTGTTTTTTCTCTCACAAATTGAACCTTTTAATTATAGGGACGTGCAGGTGGACAGCTTTCCCGGGGCCAAAACGGGGTTTTAACAAAAATCCTGCCAGTCGAACACACGCACAGAGTGATTTCATCAGTTGGTCTAAACAACTGTCTCAGCAATCAAGGAATCGCGACGTGGGTGAAGCACTTACAGCAGCTAATGAAAACATGCAAAATAAAGTTTCCTAATGCACACATTTTTATACCGTTGATTAATTTTTCTGAAACCTTGAATCTAAATGCACGAGGCTCACTAAAAAGACTTCAAAGTTATTGAAGAAAAACATCAACACTTACAGTACCACTGCTACCGGATTCTCTTTTCTGCACCGAACCACATGACCACATGAGATCCACTGAACTCAGAGGATAGCGAACAAAATGCTGCACTATTGGTTAAATTAGTTAAACTTCTAAGGGGGAAGTACACACCTTCACCCACATCAAACGTCACTAACCTATCATCATATGATCTTTCCCCAATAGAACTGGAATTCCTGGAAAAGGGCTTGACATTCATCCTGCACCGGATCAGGTAAGCCGCAGGGACCTCCACCTCTATCACAGGAAACTCAAACGGCTAAATATCCGGATGCCACGAGACCCGACAGAGAGCTGCTCCAACTCCTCCAAATCAGCCTGACCCGCAACGACTTTGAGTTTAACGAAAAGTATTTTTTACGGACGGCGATGGGGAAGAAATTTGCCCCTGCCTACGCCGACATTTATGAGCATGTAGGAGGAGACAGCTTTTTTTCAAATGTGAAAAGTTACCTTTTATTTATTTTAGATATTGGCTTGTGGCATCACTCTCTGGATGATTAACGTGTTTTAAAACATTTTAAACGCTCACCACAAAACCATCTCCCACGCACAACACGCAGCAGGAAAGAGTGGAGTTTTGAGATACACAGGTGTTCTTTTTAAACGACCTCACAAGCAAACGGCTAGCGGCGAGAGAGAGGAAACAGACCGCCACACACTTTTACACAAGAGCAGCTACCAACCCAAGCACACTTTTAGAGGTCTTATTAAATCTCAGCTGATAAGATTTCACAGGATCTGCGTGGAGACGGCAACATCAGTCCTCTTTGCCGCGCTGCGACCCAGGGGCTATTCCAAGGAGCGTAAATGGATGCGGACCCTGAAATCGATCAAGCCCGAAGGTCTGAACGATAGGTACAGCTCTTAAAACTACTCGTAAAAACATATCGGACCAGTAGAGGGAGCCAAAACAAAAAGTCCTATCAGAGAGCCGATCATTTTGAAGAGAATGAAGTTCGTTTTATCTCGACTTTTGTGTGTATTAATTATTATATTTATTCTAATCATTTTAAATATGATTTTATGGTTTGCAGTGGTGTGAGGTGTAGCACTTAACATATAGCACTTTTTTGGATTTATTCCCATATATATATATATATATATATATATATATATATATATATATTATATATATATAATATATATATATATTAGGGATGGGCAAAGATCAAAAGTCTTGATCTAGATTAATCTCACTATTCTCTAAGAATTTATCTGCATTAATCTATACTTAATATTTATTTTTTTTTCATTTTCTTTTTTTTATTGGAATAAATGACGAACAAAATCTCGTATTTTTTGCAAAATGATTTATTTATTTTTTATTATTGTCAAACAGTCACTCCGTGGCCTTCCACCAGTCACTAAGGCAGACCAATCTGTTTACGTTTTCCGGTGACAAATTGGCTCTCCTTCTCTGAACAATATGGCCGCCAGAGAAAAAAGTCTCTCGCACGGGACGTTTGTGGCAGGAGTTCCGAGGTACTTGCGGGCGACTTCGGCCACGCGACGAAATGCGGCCGCGTTTGAAAGCCACCATTTCAGAGGACACTGATCCAGATCAGCAGCAGGCTCTAGACGGTATCGCTCCAGAGTATTGTCCTCCGGGATGTCTTCTGACTCCGAGTCCGAGTCTGACCGTGTGAGCAGCAGGGCTAATTTGTGCCTGGACTCGGGGGACTTCTCCACGGGTGTTGGCGGAGCTGGTTCTTTCTCCTTCACTAGTTCTCTTAGCCTCGCCCACACTGGCTTCCTCTCGGCCCGACTCAGGCATCTTAGGTCTTTGAAACGTGGATCCAAAGCCGTCGCAACCTTGGGTGAATAAACGAGAAGTGAGGAAAAGTGAGAAAAGTACACATCTTCAATGGATGCACTGGTCCGTTTCTAAGAACCTTGAGCCACTCCAGGTTCAAGTTCTCAACCCGCTCGGTCAGGTCCTTGAGGAAGGCAGCTTTGAACCGACCGATGTAGGCGGGATCGTCGTCCGAGATTTCCATGGTGCGCTGAAGGTGGCACAGGGTGGGTAGTGCCACAGAGCAGGAGACGTACTTATCTCCACCGAGGAGCTCAGTGACGTACCTAGAGGCAGACAGAAGCAGAGCCTTGGTTAACGACCCGCTGGTCCGCGTGGCTTTTACGCGGAGCATACCTGCAAGGCTCCAACACTGCTTCCAGCCTGGACAGTCTCTCGTAGTCGGCGCTCGTCGGGAGGGTCAGGCAGTGCTTCTGTTGAGATAGTGTTGCATGGAGCGCTTCCCTGTTACGGAGCACTCGCCTTATCATCTCTAGCGTCGAGTTCCACCGCGTTGCAACGTCTTGCACGAGGGACTCCTGGTCCTGCCCGAGCGAGGCTTGCTGGAGGTTCAGCTCATCCGAGTTGGCCGGACTGTGCCTGAAATGTCCCACAACTTTACGGACTCTAGTCAGTGCAGCCTCGAATCCACCTTCCCGGAGGGCGATGACCACAGCCCTCTGCACGACGTGCGCAACGCAGGGGATGTGCTCGAAGGGCAGTAGCCTCCCCGCGGCTACCATACTCGGAGCGCTGTCCGTGCCAATGGTGCTGATTTTTTCAACGATCTCCCAGTCTTTGGCCACGTCCATGAACTGTTTGGCGCACGCTTCGGCAAAGTGACGCTCCTCGGTCTTCATCACGCCTAATGAACAGACAATCGGTGATAATGTCAAACTGGAGAAAAAAAGAGAAAAAAAAAAAAAAAAAAAAAAAAAAATTAATTTTTTTTATTTTTTATTTTTTTATTTAAACAACACTGAACCTGACTCACCTAATGTGAAAGAATGAAGTTCCCAGCCGGAGTCGATCAGGTGCAGTCACGCCGAGGTAGTTGTCGTTGCTTATGGAGGTCCAGTGGTCGCCGGAAAGCGCTACCCAACGTGCCCCCGCGAGCGTCGCGGCTTTGGTGACTCTCTCGGCCGCATGCTGGTCGTGAATTCTCCTCATGATGGTCCGCCTGGACGGTAGCTTGTAAGTGGGGTCGCCCGTGGCCACCTGGACAAGACGCTGGAGGCAGCCGTCTTCCACCACGCTTATGGGCCGGCAGCTGGTGGATATCCACCGGGCCAAAAGCTCCGTTAGCTGGGCAGAAAGAGCTGCACTGACCGGCCTCGCTTGAGCGCACTCGGGGATTGTTCTCTGACGGCGGCGCGAACACTAGTGCTTTGCCTCTCCTCGTCCGCTGGCGCAGTCTGGTGTTGGCCCTCAGGTGGTATTTCAGACTGGTAGAGCTCCGGCAGTAAGCGAACTCCGAATCGCACAGAGTGCAAATTACCTTTCGCTTGTCGACGGTTCCGTCTGGAAGCAGCTTAAAGTTGAATTTTCCGTGGAGCAAAGAGGATTTTTCGACGCCACCGCCATCCTGACTCGCACGGGCGTAAAATGACCTTTCGCTTGTCGATGGTTTTGTCTAAAAGCACCTTAAAGTTGCATTTTCCGTGGAGCAAACAGTGGACCGTCCTTTCTCCCACGCCACCTCCGTCTGACTGCAGTGTTTGCTCGGCGTGCTGATTTGCCTCGGCAGGTGATGGTCATTGGCTCTGGTCAATCATATGAGCAGGTAACAGGCTGGAAAGGGGCCAAGCTTGCTGGAGGATTCAGCTATGACTTGGCTGAACAGTGCCTGTATTGAGGGTAGATTACCGGGAGTGCGGGGGTCTTATCGTGCGGTAAAAAATTAGCCGCCGTAACGTCCGATACCGGCCCAACCCTAATATATATATATATATATAACACTTAACCTTTTTTTTGTATATTCACAAGTGGGGTTGCAGAGCACAGATAGCACTTTTTATTGGGCACTTTACCTTTTATTAATGTATTAATTATTTAAATTATTTATTCTATTCCATATTTGATAGGACCGGTTTTGGAACCTCATACTGTTCCAAGGTTTAACCCGAGCCCTACACACACACAGAGAGAGATCTGTATCTCCCACCAACCAAGGGTCAGCTCCTCTAACCAAGGTGGCGCAGTTTCCTAACTACTCACGGTTTGAGCTTTGAAAATTCTTATTTTATATTTTTTTATTTATTCAATTTTTTAATTTGTTGTTCCTCCTGTATTTTTATGGGGTGGTAGCCTATAATACACCTATCCCCCATCCTAACCCTAATACGCAGGTGTTCTTTTCAGAACAAGATGGCAACATCAAGAAACTGGCAACGAGAGTTTTTTTTAATATAGAGACGGACCGACATGCACTTCTTCATAAAAGTAACTACCACCCGAAACATACTTTTAGAGGCTTGATAAAAATCACAATTAATTAGATTTCACAGGATCTGCACATTTTCAGAGGACATAGAAAAGGCAACGTCAGGCCTCTTCACTGCTCTCCTGCCCAGAGAATACTCGCGAAAATTCCTCAGGAGGATCAAGGCAGAGGTGAGGGAACTATGTCACCACCTACAGGAGCACAAGAGGACAACACTCAAATGATCCCTCTCGTACTCATCTATTCACATTCCCTGGGCAGTGAATGGAGAGCCAATTTTCAGACAGCGAAACAGCAGGAGCCTCATCTTAATTTTAAACTAGTCATGGCTTATATAGGAGGAATAAAAATCTTAAAAAGATATTTTAGTAAGAGCAAAAGACCCATTCCAAAAAACGCACGAAGATTTTAAATACTTTGTTTCGCAGGAGATTTTTAACACTAGCACGGAAACATACAGACACCCCGCTATTAAAAGCAAAAACGTGATTCATGCGATTCAGTGCAAACTGCTACAAAATATGTGGGACAGACGCAAAATACAATTGAAGCGGAATTTTAGAGAGAAAAAAATATATATATCTTACTACGCTACGGAGACCCACACTGTGATTTTATTTTTCGGTTTGAATAACTGTCTTAATGACCAGGTTACGACAACTTTAGTGAAACAGCTACAACAGTTGGTGAGAATCTGTAAAATTAAACTTCTGAAAGCACAGATTGTTATCCCATTGATTCATTTCTATAATTGTCTGATCAACTTGACAAATACATCCAAGAAAGAAATTTTTGGAAATTGGAAACAAAAAGAGCATCTCCTGGGCAATGGGAACCCTGGTGATTCTACTTCCCAAGATCCATAAGAACCCCAAATCATGTTCCAAGATCGAGTGTTCCACACGAAATCCCACCAGAATGCACAATCATGTTGGATTGCAGTAGAGACATACCACACTGCCGAATATCTGGAACACTTTCTTGGTCCACTCTGCCAGAGGCACACCTGTTGGGAACTGTTTTCTTAAAAACCCAGACCCCAAGCATCTGGATGAATACCTCCTGAAACCATATTAAATTAGCAAAGAATGATTCTGAATTGAATAAATTCTACGTACAGATCAAAAGGAACTGCGATGGGGAAAAACCGTCGCATCGTCCTATGCAAATATTTTCATGGCGCGTTGGGTAGAGTCTGCACTTTTCTCTTTTCCTCTTCAGCCTCTTCATTTTCGTTTTCTGGATGATATATGGGGGGTATATGGAGCCATTCATCGGATGAGTTTCTGACCTACATCTCATATCTTAACAATCATCAGATATTATCAAAATTAAACAGTTGATCCTCACAAGAAATGTCCTTTCCATGTCACCACCCTTAAGGGCAAAACATTCAGGCATCGGAAATGTACGTAATCAGTTTTTATCTCTAGAAAACATTTCGATACACGCGTCACAGATGCCAGAATTTTGTAATTTTACAGACAATGTTTTGTTGTCACTAGACAGAAAGGTCTTTATCAGATTGTCCCAGTCGGAGCATTTATTTCTAATAGCATCCATTTGCATTGAGCTTCACATGGCGTTTGTTGAAGGCGTTTCTGGATTCTTCAGACTTGATAAAATTGATCTCAATCTCTCAAATCTAGCTTGATCTGCCACACGTACACGTGCTTGACGAGCTCACTAACACAGCTCGTATTCCCCATCTTTAGATCTCTCTCTTCAGGACGACTGAGCCACTCTACAGCTGTCGATGCAGTTTGCTGCTCGACCAGAAAGAAAAATTTTTTTTTGCTTTAGTTACAAAGAACTTGTTTCCTATGTTTTCTTTACACTGGTTAAGTAACATGTTTTTTAAATTACAAATCTATTAAAACATTGAATTTACGGATCAAGGCTTTTACATGCAAAATGTGGTCCACTTAATGAAATTTCTTTTTAACGAATCTGCTGTTGGCACGAATTAAGTGTTAAGAGAGGAACCTCTGTATAAGATAAGCGAAAAATAGTGATAAGTGAATTTCTTCATCTAAAAGTCCTTCCTTGCCCTTATTGCAGGTTGCCACACTGGAAGTGAAAAGAAAACAATGCACGTTAACGTGCGTTAAGAAAGTCAATTATGCATTTAAAATTAATCACATGCGTTGATGTGCAACTTTTGACAGCCCCAAATTGTTATAGCCTTGCTTAGAACTTCAAATAAAGAAAACGCGGATGCCAGTTGCGTGCATTCTTCTTTTACTTTCGATTTCACTCTGAATCCTCATATGAAAAACCGGAACTTCTTCAGATACAAGTAGTAATTATACTTCCACCGTGTGTCATAATTTGATTTATGACCCTTGATTTATGACCCTTTTATGACACGCCTTTTATTGGCATGAGTGGGGGGGAGTTGGGGGTTTGTTTGTTAGGGTGATCAATATCTGATTATCAGAAGGATCAGAAGGATCAAAGGATTGTGTGGGGAGGGGGGAGAAGTTTGAGGATGATGGGTGTTTTTGGAAGAGATCTTGGAGATTTTACCTTTTTGTGGTGCTCTAGAATAGGAGCAAGATTATGAAAGAAGAATAAAAAAAGTTGTGTTTGTGCTGTAGAGTTGTTCGGAGTATGTAGTCTGTTTTAAGCTCTGGAAACAGGAGTGATGCATTTTTGTGGAAAAAAAGTTGTGAAATGTAGTTAGATCCGGGAGATGTTGCTTGTTGGGGTTCCAGAAACAAAATGAGAGTTTGAGGAGGTGTGTTTGTGGGTGTGTACGTGTGTGAGTTAGCTCCGACCATTCCGTCTGAGTGGCTGCGAGTCACCGCCGCCCCCGGCCACGTGAGTGGATGTGAGCTAACACCTCCCCCGAGTGGGCGTTGATTAATCTGGTAGGGTTTAAAACGACCTATACCCTCGTGTGTTTGACTCATCGCTACAAACTCAGAAGATTCAACAATGTCTCGCGATATCCGCAGCTATATGCCCGTTGTCAGCCGGTCGTTAAAGATGGGGGTGTCTGATGCAGACGACACATACAACGGTGTCGGACAAGGGACCCCACCGGACCAACCCAATGACAACGCTGTGGACACAGAGTTTCCCCGAAAGCTTACAACCCATTGGATGGATAAATTCTGCACAGAATTGAGTTACAAAAATCTGACATTTATAGATGATTCTACGCGTAACAACGACTCTGAGACAAACTGTAGAATCGAAGATCCTGAGAAACCAGACACGACTGTTGACCACGGATGTATGAGTAGTGCGTGTTTCAATATCGTCAAAACGATTGTGGTTGCTATTTTACAAGAACTAGTGCAAATTGGAAGAAGACTGCAACGGGTGTGCAATTCTTCACCCCTCACAGCTTCAACACAATTGTTTTTATGAGCCGTACCCTCAGTTTTTCAACTCGTACTTCGACGAACTATCACAAAAGCTGGGTGTACCAGAACTAAAGTTTATCATTCTCCGCATTTTGGGTAAATATGGTATGCAGTCGCACCCACAGAGAATCCAGGGTGTGGTAGACGGTATATTGTGTGAACTGAGAGAGGAACGTTTCATTATCGACAAGCTCCAAGAAATCAGAGAAAATATGGTGTTGGATGCCACGGGCGATCAGAACGTTCAAGACGCTATCGACGGTTGGAGATCTGCCCGTACGCCCAAGGAGAACTAATATCGCTATGGGGAATGCGTTCGGATTCAACAAACTGATTAAGAATATGTGTATCAGCAAGATTAAGCGCGACTTGAGGAACTTTTTAGGTGGTTTTATCAAGTCTGAAACCGGGCATAATAAAAATGTGAACAATGATCGTTATGTGAAGCTTAAAGACCATATGGACTTTGTGAGAGACAAGACATCAGGATGGAACAATATGGTTTCCAGTATTCTTTCTTACAACGACGGTTCAATTTCTACAAATTTTGCGAAAATTCTGACACCGATGACAGTAGATGAACGACGTCTCCGTTTTGCTGACGTACTATGCATATGTGCACTCGTGTGTGATGTATGTCTGAAGATGTTGGCTAGAGATCATGAGTTTGATTATTTGAATACCGTCAAGAATGTTGTGGATATTGTAGTTGAAAAGAACGCGGATGTATGCGTGAAATTTTTATACGCTCTTGATTAACGGTGTTACGTACAAAGATGTAACTTTATAAAATCGGAATAAAACTCACATGTTTTTCATTCGACCGATCATTTCTGAGTTTTTGTCTAACAAGTATCATCACAGACATGGATGAAGCGCTGAACAAAGTTTATTACGAACCTTCTAACCCGGGCTCGTTCGGAGGTGTAAAAAGATTAAAAGATGCCGTTCAAAACGAAACGGGTGTTCGTTTGTCTGAAAAACAAATAGCCGAATGGTTATCAGGTGAAGACGCTTACACGCTGCACAAAATGCCTTCTTTAAATTATAAGAGGAATAGGGTCATCGTCTATCGCATCGACGAGCAGTTTCAGGCCGATCTGGTGGACATGTCGAGCTATTCGAAACAGAATGATAACTATAAGTTTCAGTTGACATGTGTGGATGTTTTCAGTAAAATTTCCTGGACTCGTATTCTGAAAAACAAGTCTGGACTAGAAGTATCACGAGCTTTCGACTCGATAATGCAAGAAGGCAGAGTACCTACGAAATTACAAACAGACAGGGGTACAGAGTTCTTTAACAAACATTTCCAAAAACTTATGAAAAAATACGGAATCAACCATTTTGCCACGGGGTCTGATTTGAAAGCCGTTGTCATCGAACGATTTAATAGGACGCTCAAAACTCGTATGTGGAGATGTCTGACTGCTGTAAATTCCAAACGCTATATCGATGTGTTGGAAGACATTACACGTTCATACAATGCATCGTATCATAGAAGTATACGCATGAGACCGATCGATGTTTGTGAAGAAAACGAGGCTGAGGTCTACAAGGCGTTGTATGGTAGAGACGGAATACAGAAAAAGGCAACGTTTAGATATAAAATCGGGGATGTTGTTAGAATATCTAAGGTGAGAGGAGTGTTTGCGAAAGGATATGATCAAAACTACACAGACGAGTTTTTTTTACTATATCGAACTGTGTGTCGCGCGAACCTCACGTGTACAAACTGCGTGATTACGATGGCGATGCGGTTGAAGGAAGCTTCTACGAACAGGAGCTGCAAAAAGTCACTGTGAGCAAAAACAAGTTGTTTAAAGTGGAGAAAATACTAGACAGAAAAAGGCAGGGTAAAAAACTCATGGTGTTAGTGAAATGGTTAGGATGGCCTGAAAAATTCTGTTCGTGGGTTGAAGAGAAAGAGGTAGTGGACATCCAAGTCAGTTAAGAGAGAAAGCGTACTCGTGGTAACATCGTGGTCAGAATCGTCATGGGTGACGAAGGATTCTACTTGACGCTGGCATGCAATGCGTCCTCTGCGATGTATCCGGAAAACAAAATTTCAAGCTATAAAACAAAACTTGCACATCCCCTAGAGTTGAAAGGCAAGTGGCAAGTCGGTCTCATTGAGATAGATTATCCAAGGACGTGGTACACAGTGCCTCAGTCGGACGCAATAATCGCGTTCCTTAATTTTGCAAATTCCGAAACGAAATCAAACATATCTAATACGCACATAACTAAATTCACGGAATTTAGGAATTCATCATCCAAGAGATGAATGACAAATTTGCACAGAAGATAGTTTTTACATACGACGAGATAAAGAACAAGGTGTCTACTAATATGGATCTCGGGGAACCTTTCATTGTTTTTGGCAAGTTAGCACGAATTTTGGCATTCAACCCAGACTTTTTGTATGGCGTCAAAAAATACAACTCCATCATCGAAGCGCCGCATCAGGTGCTGAGAAACTCAGAATCAAGATGGTTCAGGCCTCATGGTGATGTCACGTAAACGTAGCATCCGTCCTCCCGGATTTAGGAGGTGTGGTCAGAACACCAAGAAAACAAAACGTTCCAAACCCCGCGGATCATTTACAAAGCGAAAGAGCAAGGCTCGCGCGCAAACACACAAGCCTCCGAGCAGAAAGAAGTTTAAGACAAGCATATTCTAGGAATAATGGCTTTAGTGCACGGTCTGTCCGGAGAATGCATCAAGTCGGAACTGGACGTTTTTACAGTCCCACTGACACAGACCGCTATAGAAAAAAATAGCTATATGGAAATTCCACCGATATCCGCCATATCCGATACGGCCCCCATAGAATTCTTCATTGCAGGAAACGGGGAAGATTATCTGGATTTGAACAACACATTACTGTTTCTACGTCTGAAAATCACTAAAGCTGATGGTTCAAACACAGATGCAGATGCGCCTGTCGGGTTGATCAACTACCCGGGGGCTACAATTTTTTCCCAGGTTGACGTTTCTCTGGGTGATAGATTAATTTCACAAAGCTCAAGCACGTATCCTTACCGATGTGTTATAGAATGTCTACTGAACTACGGTAAAGACACTTTGGAATCGTTTTTTTCAGCTGGATTGTTTTATAAAGACACGGACGGCCACACAGACTCTGTTGCTATCGACGGACCAAATCTCGGATTCAGTAAAAGAGCATCATTTACTAGAAACAGCAACACGGTCGAACTGTTGGCACCCATTCATAACGACATATTCTTTCAAGAAAAACTCATGCTAAATGGGGTGGATGTGAAAATACGTATGACCAGAGCAAAGGACGAATTTTGTCTGATGAAAGCCGGAGACGAAGTGTACAAGATCAAAATACTAACAGCCTCACTGTTTGTGAAAAAAGTAACGGTGGCCCCACCCGTCAGGCTCGCTCACGCCCAAGCTCTGCTAGCCGCCACAGCCAAATATCCGATCGAACGAGTGTGTCTGAAGAACCACTCGATCCCGCAGGGAGCGAGAGTGTGCAATCAGGAAAACTTATTTTTGGGCACGTTACCAAAATCCATTGTGCTTGCATTCTGCGACAACGATTCTTTCTCAGGCTCATGGAACAAAAACCCATTTACGTTTAAACATTATAATTTAGAGTTTCTGGCAATGTATGTGGACGGACAACAACATCCGGCGAAACCCTTTCAACCGAATTTTACAAATGGTATGGCCACTCGTGAATTTTACCAGCTCGCTCTGACCAGCGGTAGACATTTGAAAAATAACCCGCTGGCTATCGATCGTCAAGATTTTCTGGACGGATACACACTTTTTGCTTTCAACTTATCATCGGATGAAGAGTGTGGACAGCACGTTTCGTTAGTCAAATCTGGCAACATTAGACTGGAGGCACGTTTCAGACAACCGCTGCCACGCATGATCAATTTGATAGTATATGCCATTTATGATTCCATAATAGAAATATCAAATCGACGACAGGTCCTAGTGGACTGAGAAACCACCAACTGCAGAACCGCAGAACGACAGTCTGAGACAGCGACAGTCTGGGAAAGGAAGTGGGCGGAGCAAGATTTGCCTTATTAGGCATTTTGTACTTCCGTGTTTGCAATTTTTAAAGTTTTAACCGCACGTTAATAAAGTTATAAACGTCCATTCTTGTTAAACAATTTAATTGTAAAGATTGACTCCCTTTGTCTGAATATGTATATACACATATTGTGAACAAATATTAAAAAGTCTTTTGTGTGTGTATTTGTATAAAATCAGAGTTAACAATTATGCCAACACAATCCTTCCAACATAAATCATTCTACTACTATACACAATTGTTTGTAATTTTTACTTATCCAGGTGTTTAGTTGTGATCAATGATTAATAAATGTGAATTATTTAAAGTAATGATAACAGTAGTAACAACAACAACAACAAATATTTCTGAACGTTTTATTTACTACTAATAAAAAAAAAATAATCTTAAAAAAGATTGATTTTTATAAAGTGTATTCCACCTGTTCCAAATAAATCAAAATCAATAAAGGACTAAAACTCCATGGAGTTTTCATTTACTTCACAATCAAACATGGAGTTAACCCTAAGCCCCCTTTTGTCCCGACATTCCACAAAAAAAACTTCCATGTCTTCCTGACTCTGAAATCGAAACATGAAAGGTTCCAAGGCCAGCTGTCGGTCATCACTTTCAGCCTGATCCAGCTGAAGAAGAGCCTCCTCCTGGTCCGCCACATTCAGTGTCAGATATGGCAGATCAGGACCTCTGAAAATGTTGCAGTTTTCCCACACTGCAGACAAGAGGTCCTTCACTATCAGTCTCTCCTTCATAAGAGATGATTAGAAAAAAGGGATTTAATATTTAATTAAAAAAATTATCTCACAAGAGAAGAGATAGTTTGCACCAGATTTATCAAGCTAAATTACATCCTTTGTCCCTGAGCAAATTGGAAGTCTCTTCAACAATACTGGGTGTTTTAATTATGGATAAGTTTAGAAATTCAGTTTTTCACACGTGCACCTTCTTGAGACAATAAAAACTACCCTGTTGCAGATGTCATGTTGTGACTGCATATCAATGGCAGCCTGTTGCCTGTGACAAATTGATTTTAAGTTAATTTATAGACATGGACAAAGAAAATACTGTGGGCACGAGATTTACCTTTCAATTCCAAAATTTTCAAGGAGAAGAAGGCACCACCACTTTCGAATGAGAAGAAAATCCGACTTGCACAATGGGGGGAAAAAGTGTTAACATATCAATTTAATAGATTATATCATATAGTTAATAGATCATATTTTAGGCAAAGACTTACAGCTGTAAAATCAAAGGGTGCCTCAAAGACCATGTATAGAGCATACTAAAAAAGGAAATCAGTCAAGTTGAGACAACCATTTCATGTTTTCAATCTTATGAAAATAACATTCATATACATAACATATTGTTTTAACATTCCCGTTTTCCTCACCATCAACATGAAGATCCCACAGTCATTAGACCCTGCCAACTGTGTTGGAACATTCTAAAACAATGAATTATTAAATTTACTACTGGAAATATGTGACAAACATATATAGATTGTTGTTTTAAATAGCACTTAAAAAAGAAAAAAAAAGACTAATAAAACAAACCCTGCTTTTGATCAGCCTCCATGATCCTGGAGCAATTCTGCTTGTCAATTTACTGAAACAAAATCAAATGCATTTTAAATATATAATAAAAAAAAACCCCAATACAAATTCATAATATAAACAATACACAGTCGACTCAGCTTAATTGGGCCACCAGTTAAAGGGGGCATCCGCTTTATTGGGACGAATCCTAAAGTCCAGTTCATATCTCGTAACACAAATTTGTGCCGTTATATTGGGGGAGCAACTTTATTGGGCCAAAATGGTCGTGTCCCAATGTACCCCAATTAAAAGGAGTTGACTGTATATATATATTGTTATACACAACATATAATAATAGATACATATATAGATATACATATATAGAATATAAAAGAAACATGCAGAATATCAAGCTGAGAACAAAACAAAAAACTTTTGAAGGAACTGTGAACTCAGAACAGCAAACCTTGAACTGCAAGCTTTGAACTCTGAAAAAAAACATCTACATTTGTAAAAGTGCAACCTGAAAACATTCACGTATCGTAAATCACCAATCCCATAGGGATGATTTGAATCGAAAAAGTAAATAGCCTTGTTTTTAGGCTTCATGACCTGTGAAGTACAGTTGTTAGTATACAGAATCCTATTATCACTTAATCATCTATTATCACTTAACATAAATGTCATCTTAATAATCACTTTAATTAGAAACAAATGCAATTTAGGGAAATTATACACTATATTGACATAAAAATGAAGTAAACAACATACACATAACATCCAGTGTCCTGGCTTCCAAGCAGGGAACAGAACACAATCCTTGGATGCCATGTCATCCTGGGGGAAACAGTGTCAATTGTTGCAACTGCATTTAGAACCATTCCAGTTGTAAATAAAAGAAAACTTTACTGTCGTACTGGAAATGATAAAAATGGGTCCAAATCAAGTGGTGGTAGCCAGGTAACCACAACATAGGAATTTGCAGCAAACACATCCATTCCCTAAGCATAGCATTCAATTACACATCCCTTACAAAAGACAATTATATCTACAGATGATCACGATTTACAGAAAAAAATACCTTTTCCTTAGCTGCCATTGCAATAACATCAAGACAGCTGTTTGCAATCTGTTAAAAACATTACATAAATAATCAGTCAAACAGTCACTTTTTTTGGAAATCATTGTGTGGAAACTTACTGTTGCCTCAAGCTCTGCACTAAGTCCCAATGACCAGAAATCCTTTCGCTGCAGTGTAATGTTTCCCACTTGAGCAATTATCTCATCTGGATCATTGTCACTCAACACCTGGTCAAGCTTTACCACAAAAAGGGACAAAATTACATTCAAAATCACAAAATGTGTTATTAAAAGTAAAAACAAGGATGAAGCAACAATACCATTGAAGTCTGCCTTTCACTTGGCTGGAAATCCCAACAACTTCTATTGGCAGACATCTGTTTAATGTCACAAACCATATGATTTCCTGTTTTGAAAAAAAAAAAAATAATAATAATAATATTAATAATGTATACAAAACTCAAAACAGAATTTCACCAATGTGTTAATACATCCATTAAACCCATGAATGAAAACACTCACCACTAGTCGTTACCATTGTGACAGACGGGGTACTGTGCTCCATTGCAACTTCCAACCCACTTGGTTGCTCGGGGGAGAAACATGGATTTTCTGGTAAAAGAAAGTCAGACTGGTATTAAAGTGAAATGTACGCAACCTCAATCATCAGTGATTAGTAGGCCAGTACAATGTTGTAAAATAGAATTGTTCTTTCCACAAATCTTGAGAAGACATTGAACAACATTGAAGACATGAAAAGAAAAATTAATGTAAAATTTACCAAACACAGCGTGCCCAAACATATTTGTCACCATTGTGGCTCCAAAAGTCTTCTTTAATCTTTACAGCCTTTTGTTGTTTTTCTTTTCATTGTAATGGTGAATTATGTTCCTCATTTGAAAGAGATGCGTTGATGGCAAAGACATGTTCAAGAAGTAGTTGTTTTTTTTCATCTTTGCAAAGAGTTGCTCTGCAACCTGGCTGTTCACTCTCCCAGCCAACTGAGGTACTAGAGTGAGCTTCCTCAACACATCTTTGCTGTCTTTAGTATTGGCTTCATGAAACCGATCATACAGCACATAGTGATCCGATGAACCTGTAACTGGGTGACCATTAAGGTCTGGCACGTTCTTTTTAGTGTTCAGCCAGGGTAGAGATACTTTAAGCTGTCCACGTTTGGCCAATTCTATGTTGGATTCAGTAGGTTCTGCTAAGCGACCTTCAAATGGAGAGATAGGTAGCTTTTCTGGTGCCCTCAAATTCAAATGCGTTGCAAGACCGCGTGCAAAGTCATAAATTATGACATTTGGCATATGCTCCCAGGATAAAAGCAGGTCTGCAAAGTCTCGAGGGCTCTCAGCTCGCAGAATGCATTTGATACTGTACACTATCCCACAAGGACACATGATCACTGCCCAGCCTCCTAAACACAAATGGTAATTACATTTAACGAGTCAATCAAAGAATACTTTTGTTTCTAAGTACACATTAACTAGACTTAAAACAATATGTGCCAGAGGAGTTAAGCTTACCAGAAGCCCCCCAGATTTTCTCAAAGATTTTGTCGTACGTTTGTCTGGATTTCATTTCATTCGATAACCTCAGAAGAAGATCATTGCGGGATCCCTTGGATTCCAAACCACATTCATTGCATAACTTTCTAATGACCCCAACCTAAAAAAAAATTTAGAAAACATTCAGTCCGGTCAACCAGTCAACTCAGTACATACAGTCCGGTCAACAATGTAATATTAAAATCAGAGTGTTTTTCCTAACAAACCCTACCTTTTGTTGCATAGTTCTTCTCTGCCCACACAGCGGGCACTGTTTACAGTAGGTTGATACATCTATCATTCAAAACAAGTATTAAATTATAAGACAGTGTAATTGCACAGCAAATATGCATATTAATAACATCCTACCTTCAGTAATGTACCAGTTGGAAAGTATTTTGGCCCTCTTAGTAATTAGCATTGGTTCACTAAGAGGGACAACACCTGGACATCTCTGACACAGAGTTTCTTCAGGACAAAGATGCTTGGGGTACTCTTTGCCTGGTGATGGTAAACGTATATGGTCTGGTAGGACAGCTGGTATTTTCTTGTGCTGTAGAATGTATTGCACCATTTGTTTCAAATCCACATCATTTGGAGGATACAAATGATTGTCTTCTGTAACAATGTGCTCCTCTAAATGTGGATGTGCCGTAAGGTGTGGGGATTCTTCTCTGCTGAAGACAGTACGGAAAAGCTCACGGTCCGTCTGAAAAAGATGCCATTTTGCAATGTACTTATGTGCACATGAACTGCGTAATTTGGAACAGGGGCAGTGCCAAGTGTTTATTTTTGTGTTATAAACAACAATGACACGCCCTAAGTTGCTATAATGGGAGACCTTTGGCTCAAAAACTGAAACATACTTTTTAGTTTGAGGGCAGCCAATTGAGGTTTCCACAGAGAGTGGCACACTCTTAGAAATGGCAAGCTGTTGACAAGAAAGGCAATTGTTTTTCTTATCTTCACCAAACCACTTGGCTCTCACCATTTCAGTTAAAACGTCTTCCTTAAGAAAGACTACGTCAGCTGAGGATGTGCAGTAGCTAACTGATCTGACATGCATACACTGATATGACATCAAACCACTCCTGTGGGCTACATCCATGTTCACGTGGCAGTCGTTGGATTCACAGTGGACTGCATGTTGTTCTCCCCAGGTTTTACACTGAACGTGAAGAGGAGTACTCTGACCTCTTGAAACATTTTGAACAGTGAATAAGCCGTTTAATTTGTCCACACACTGGCTTGCAAGATGAAATCTGGCATTAACATCCTGAAGTGGTTCCTGGGTGTGTTTACGATCAATATGTTTCTTTAAATTTTTTTTATTCATGAGAGTACAACAGAGTGGGCATTTCTGTTTAATAACAGGGCGTGAACCAACCCTGCCTGGCATGTGATGCACAGTGCTGGTGGCCGACGGGGTCTCCAAAGACGCTGGCATGTGATGCACAGTGCTGGTGGCTGACGGGGTCTCCAAAGACGCTGGCATGTGATGCACAGTGCTGGTGGCCGACGGGGTCTCAGTAGTCACTGGTGTGGTCGTGACCTCTGGGACAGTGAATGTTGCAGTATTGGTTGAAAGTATTTTGCATGATGTGTCATGCTGTTTTGATTCACAACTTTGTCTCTACTGTACAGCCACAATTTTAAGGAGAGATGGTTTTTATTCTCATTTACAGTGGAAATGTTGAGTTGCTCTACAGTCCAGTCCACATCTGTGTATTGTAAAGTCTGAAATATATTATAAAAATACAAATAATGAAATGTATAACTGTTTGTTGCATTTATGTCCAAACCTTTTAACTATCAATCGTATAATACAATCATGCAGAAAACCAGTCAATTCCAAAGGGGCTATTACATTTCTTCCCACTGTATGAACAAACAACTCAAAACATTCATACCTCCATGCACAACAGCACTTTTGAAGTGGATTTTCATGTGACTTTGGAGTTTGTTTAGTCTTGTTGGCTTAAACAAACTACTCGCACAAAAAGGGCAGTGAAAATCTTTGCAGCACGTTGTGCACTGCTCCAGAGGTGGTACTGCTGATCCCTTCTGAATTGTTATATGGCTCTATAAACGAAAAAAGTACAAACACTGTTAAAAACATAATAAAACCATGAATATGTATCTTAATAAAGTAATATGACTTCGGCACAATGCCCACTGGCAAAATACTTTAAACCATTTTGTATGAGCGTTAATCTAAAACTGTCAATTAAATACACAACACAAATGCATCCGTACCATTCGTAGTGCGTAATCTTCTTCTGCCATAATGATTCCGTTTTCAATCTACCGTCGCTGTCAAAATCCACACACGTGTGTCTCCTCCGTAAACTCTGGTCTTCCGTCAATATGATCTCCGCCCACTTTCTGTCTTAAAATGCTACATTTATGAGAACAAAACACCTGGATAAGTAAAAATTACAAACAATTGTGTATAGTAGTAGAATGATTTATGTTGGAAGGATTGTGTTGGCATAATTGTTAACTCTGATTTTATACAAATACACACACAAAAGACTTTTTAATATTTGTTCACAATATGTGTATATACATATTCAGACAAAGGGAGTCAATCTTTACAATTAAATCGTTTAACAAGAATGCATGTTTATAAGTTTATTAACGTGCGGTTAAAACTTTAAAAATTGCAACACGGAAGTACAAAATGCCTAATAAGGCAAATCTTGCTCCGCCCACTTCCGTTCCCAGACTGTCGCTGTCTCAGACTGTCGTTCTGCGGTTCTGCAGTTGGTGGTTATTGAGTGGACTACTTTTAAGTGTCAAAGATCATGGATACGGTGCAACTTACGAATGTAATGGACAAGATAACTTGCGATACTCACTTTCTCGGCGTGCTCCCCAGCGATCACTTACCACAGTATGAAATGAAATCGTTACCCGCCGCGGTCATCATCAACACGCATCCTTCGACTCTTCCCGGAGAACATTGGCTTGCCGTGTACATCCGATCCGATCGAACGGCATGTTTCTTTGACAGTTTCGGGAACAACCCCGATCACCCGCGATTCCCACAGTCCATTATGGAATTTCTCCACACCAACTCTGACAAGATCGTGTTTTCCACGTGTCAGGTGCAAGATTACACTTCGTGTGATTGGAAGGAACGAATATAGCTCCGTGGTGAAACTATATGGAACCGATTTAATAAAAAACGACCTCATGGTTTCGAGCTTTGTAACAAAGTTTAAAAATGTTAGATGTAGTAGAAATAAGTTTAACTGCATTCAATGTGTTCAAACGGGTGATATGTTTGCCCATGTACGTGTGTGACAAGTGAATGTGTAATAAAACAAAATCACAATCTGAAAATGATCTTTCACTTTTTTTTTTATTTTGAAAATAAAATTACATAATACAAACACAAATATCAGTATGATAACCACGAACATTGATCAGAGTCGATAGAGGGTACAACATCATTCGATTGAGACGTGTGACGAGGCGCAGTTTTCTCTTTCTGTCTTTTACGTCGTTTTGGATTTGCTGTGGGAGAGGAGGTGTTTTGCAAACTCGAGATCAAGTCTTTTACAGATTGGTTCGGAGTGACGGAGCTCGGTATGTTTATTAGAGAGAGAGCCTCCAGAAAAGCGTTCCAGCCTAACGGTCTGTGTGCCTCATTTACTTTCTGGGGCGATGTAACACTTTTGACTAAATCCAACAAATGTGAACAGCTTATGGTATGACCTTTAAACACAAATTCGCCAGAGTCTGTCCAACTTGCGATGTTTTTAAACTTTGCCATTTTATCCAAGATGTAACGAATGTTTTTACGCTTCTCTCCGGCACGTTGTTTAAAATTTCTTCCACGATCGGATCGTTTGGAGAAGACTCACTACACGTATCCGCTGGTAAAGATAGCGTCAGCGTGTTGCGAGCCGCATCGTTCTGTTTGCTCACCGCTAAAAACCTCTGTAAGATGGCAGTGTACATTTTTGCCTTCTCGTGTAGAGGGAGATTAGGTCTGAGGAGAATGTCCCTGATGCTCGCGTCAAATCCATTCTCCACATCCTGTTGAACAGATTAACCCGGAGTCGTTTCAGTTTTTAAACGATCTAGCTGGTTTTGAGGGACCAAGTACATTTTTTCGGCATATTCCATCTCAGAAGACTTATCTCGAGGTTATCAAACTCGTGATGAATGGTACCGCAACGCTTAATAAAGGTAACAGAAATCCACCCTGCTGATTAATCATTCGCTTTTTTCTATTAACGTTGATCTTTTTATCGGCCACGAATGTGAGCGCCTTTTTATTCCTTTTCAACTTTTGGTATTGAGGAGTTGTGAGAGGAACGTTCCCACAAATCACGTTCAGAGCTAACTCGCACAACACTGATACGAGTTCGTCCAAAGCCGTACGCAGAATGGCCGCTCTTTGCATAGGTTTTGCTTTTAACAACCTCTTTAAAAGAGGGAGATTTTTACACACTTTTGTAGACATTTCGATCAGCTTTTTTTCTTCTGCAGATACACCACGGGGTGTTCTGACAGCAAACTTGTTCTGAGTCGAAACTGTTCCGGAGTACTAGCTTTATAGTCGATCAACAGATACCCGAATGCAGGATCTGTGGCATCGCGATAAGACTCCATGAAATATTTGGTGTTTTGGGGATACATTTGTCGACCCAATGTGTTTACTTGCTGATTGTCCCGTGGGTTTTTAAACAGGATCAGATAATTAGTGTTTAGACTTATCGTTCTGCTGGATGCCCCCTGGAAAAATAGATTCTGAACTATGTAAATGACGCTGAGGTTTCGGTGGTGCACGTATTGCGTAATTGCTTTCTCTACCTCTCCGCTCCCGCTGGCATCTTTCATAACATCATCCAGAATTAACAAGTTCGTTTTGTCCACGGGAAACAGATGGTCATCATTCAAAGACGAAGGAATTCCTTCTACAAATTTTATATACATTTTTTTCAACATAACATCGTACAAAGGTTGCCAGCAGTCATATATCCATACAATATTCTCAACAGGTTTAGACATCATTTTAAAAGCATTCTCGAGTAGCTGTTTCACAAAATACGATTTTCCCGAGTTAGAAGGACCACTGATCACGCACGAGAAGGGATGCTGCAGCCTAAAATCAAACCCATGTGAGTCTCTCGACCCTCGTGGGTTACCCCGTTCAGTATCCATAAGGAAGAGTCGTATAATCAGGATACGAAACACGCTTGTTGTATACAACCTTAAACTTCTTCACAACTGTTTTATTATGCAATGTCAGGTGCTTTTTATCCCTGGTAATGGTATCTGTGTATGCAATGATGTATTGCGTGTCATCTCGGTTTCCGGTTACGTAATGATTGACCAAACCAATCAGCGAGTCTAACTTGATGTTTTTGGCATTCACACTGTTGAGGGTCATGCCTTTAGCCTTCATACACGTTTTGCCTTTTGCGGTCAAATAAGCATACGTTTTCGGACCCGCCGCCGCAAATTCTACAATGTGGTCTCCTTCAGAAAGCTCATCAGTCAGCTGACAGAGATAAGGCCCTAAAGGTGGCACAAAATCGCCATCTTTAGACGTAAATATTACGCTGTCTGTGTCGCTGTATAATACACGATCTCCCAACGAGTCCATCAATTCATAAAGCTCCAGTCTAGCAAACGCTGTGGTAAACGCACCTATAAAAACATTTAAATCTTTAAGTTGTTTACCTTGATTATGTTTATACTTCCACTGAACGAGAGCGACAGCATCAGAGAGGAACGTAAAATAAGTGATGTCACGCTCGTTGCTGAAAATGCACTGAGAAAATTGTTCAGGGTCTGAAATCAATTCTGTGATAGCTATAGATTCTTTCATCGAGAACCGACCCCAAAGTGAATTTAAAACCAGTTTCATCACCGAACGACGTGCAGGGTTTAGTTCGATTTTTTCAGGGTCTAGACTAATACCTTCAACATCCCGATATTCTCGAATATAAGCCTCTTTGTCCGCATCGGTGACTACATTTTTAGGATACCCACTCGCTTCCTGTTTGAAACGCAAAAAGGTTTTGACATAGTCACAAAACAGTTTGTCTGACTGTTGAGGAAAGTGCCAAACCTCGTCGATCTGTTTCACAACATACCCCTTTTCTATGGCTTTCATCAGCTCCAGACTGACCCACGTGTTAGAGAGAGCTCGCTCAGAGTCGTTGTGTGTGCACAAGGACGTTTGGTTGTCGGTCTCTGCACAAATTCTACATAATGGGAATAAAAGCTTTCCCCGACACCGATATGGTAATACCGGGTGTAGAAGACCACGTGGCGGTAAAACAGTGACCTTCATGAGTCCATAATAATTTTCAAGAGGTTGGAAATCTCTGAATATTATCTGTGGATGACCTACAGGGTAAGACTTTCGAGCTTGGCAGAACGGGTAGAGACTCGTGAAATCTACATCTACAAGTGTATTTTTTCACCGGGAGCCACCTTGTGGTAGAGCTTGTATGCATTGGTCCTCCCCCCAAACAGAGCATCGCGAGGTGATAGCCGTTCCGGATGCTTGTAAGTGGACATAAACGTCATCACATTGGGGTCTTGACGTTTTGCATCGGTCCACTGACACTCCACATCACCTCCACCTGCAGATTATAGCCGTGTTGCAAAACGAGCACCTTGTCGTCAAACTGCTTCCTGAGGCAGCTGAATGGGACATTCGACAGAGGATTTAAATGCTCGGGGCTGTACACACAATCATGACCATGATGCAGACAACCGGCAAATTCTAAAGCATGTTTAACACCATCTTGCTCATAATAACCGTCGACATAATATTTTCCAAAAGACTCCTCACCATGATTTAAGGCATGGTGTAAATCCACATTTCGCATGACACATTAGAGAATGTCTTGTGCTGTTTAATGTAGCCGCCATCCCGCGTTAGAGCGAGTGTGTCTCTCGGGAGAAAATGCGTCTTATAGACTGCCATACAACACGAGGCTAACGTTGTGGTTGTAAAAGGATCGAGTTGTGTGCACTCTATAAATTCATCACGGTATTTCATGCACGCCTCTCTCAACAGAACAACATAATTTCTACCGTACCATGCCAGCTCCTTTTTAAAATCAAAGGTCTTGTGCGAAATTGTACAATACCACTCGTCAAACTTTGTTTTAGCATTGTCACTCATCGTGTCATACCCATAGTAATGTTTGGCCGGATACGGTTCAACGTAATTGTCATTTTCCACCCTGTTAAAACGATGTGGAAAATAACCTTTCTCAGTACATTTCAGATTCAACGCAGCGCTTGTTTTTGAAAGACCCATCGGAATGAAAGAATAGGAATCTATAAACCTCTGTTTGTACGCGGCATCGAACATGGAAATGATTCTACACCCCCTCATGGTTACTAACAGTGTGACGCCATTGGATGTTAAATGTTCCAAAAGTATAAAGCAGTCAAATCCGGATGAGTTGTGAGCTAACAACAAGTGAAGTTTTTATAAAGTGGTTTACGGAATTTTTCGAGCAGACGAGATACACAATCAACTCCCTCAGCTGCGAATTCCTCACCTTGGTATGTGATGGCGCAGACATAGTTTGCGACATGTTTGTTATTTTCATAACGTGTTTCGAAATCGTAAAATATATACTTTTCACTCGGCTTCCCCATTTTAATAGGTTGAATGAAACACGAGTGCTCATCTGGGTTTACTGATTGTTCACCACAGTGAATGCATCGATCGATCGGACACGTGTGTAGATATGCTGGGTTTTTACTGCTGACGTGGTAGCGTCGATTGCATCTCTTGCAGTATTTAACAGAATTACATTGCGAATGATGTCTGCCGGGTTGTACCTTCATATGCATGGTGTAACAGTAGCGAGATTTGCAATACCGAAAGCATTTAGAACAATGCACGATGCGTTTAGGATGTTTCCAACAATCTGGGGCGCAACAAACACTACAAACAAAACGACAACCGTGGTCCCTCCGGTCTGAATATCCCGAAAAACAGTAATCACATACATATTTCACGCCGATAAACGCTGTGAGGCTCTTGATCATATAGTAATGTCCGTCGTGAAGGTATAAAAATACCGTTTTCGGATTGGGAGTATCGCTCGTTACAAATTTCTCAAGCAATCCTGCTTCAGATCTGTGAAATACCACAATTTTTAATTCGAGCATGCGTTCGAAGAGGCTGACGTCGCTAAACGCTATCTTGTCGTGTATCGTGAAACCGGCTTTCGTTTGCATCTCTGTAGCCTTAATTGTCAACTCTGCGTCGGTTGCTGACGGGTTGTGGTAATGAGCCAAACATAACGCAAAACACAGCTTGTCTGTTATATTGATCGGACAAAAAAGATTCATTCTGTTTTTTCGAATCACATCATTATGAAAAAGGTTACGCAGTCTACAGCGTGATCCGCCCCTTTTTGACTTTACGACTGATGATTGGAGAGTTAAGCTCTGATCATCGTCATCCATAATATGATTGCATATTATGGATGCATCACTTGTTCGAGTTCGTTCATAAACCGTTCGATACAGAAATTGTCATGTCGGGATAGGTGCGACGTGACATCGGACTTTAACCCTGGGCCTCTCAAAGTGAGTTGTATCGCATTACAATCTCCTTCAGCCAGCAACCTCGACAGAGACAGAATTTCAGCTACTGTACCATACAATGATGCGACATGCTCTGAAAGATCCGACGATGCTAACTCACGTAAATTAACGATACGGTGTATTTCAAAACAGTTAAAACGTGAACGTTGCACTACTCTGTGTGGACCGATGATTCCGCCCTCTCTGGACAGACGACGAATTTAGTCTGTAGAGAGATCTGGAACCATTGCCGCCCCATACTGACGACAATCGCTCATCACGCTCAGGTTTGACGGTTGCTGTGTTTTTGATTTCGAATGTAGAGCTAATCGCGTATTAATGGCGTTTCATTTATCAAAACAATCGGATAACGACGGTGTCATGTTGTTTGATTCATCATGCAATTCATCACCCTGCACTGCAACGGATCGAATGTCAATAGGCCCAAAAGGTATGTTTGAGATTGCTCTATTAAGAGTCTGAATATTTATGGTTAAATCGGGCATAGCAAAATCATCGCAACAATGTCTTGGCCTCGGAATCGTGGGGTCAATATTACAATCATCACTCTCGCGACCACGCTTGCTAGCCATGTTTTTAAAAGATTTCTTAAGAAAAACAAAAATCATCCACATGATACACAAACGACTACCTGCCATAAAGTCATGTTTCCAGAAAAACGGTTGCAAACACACACACCCAAAGAACAATGTTTTACAAATCACTACATGATCACTGTCTAGACTTATTAGATTTAAGTTGCATATTTACCAAGGTGGTTAGTGCTTCTAAAAGTCCAACCAAATTCTTCTTGACTTCTTGATTGAAGCGCGTCTGGTCGTATCTAAGTTTACACAGTTTGGCGTTTAATCTCCTATGGGCCAGTTGAATATCCTCATAAGGTCCCGCTCTTCTGGCGATTCGTGGCGCAATTGTGTTTCCAGAGGTCTGTGCAATGGGGTCCGTAAATGTATAATCCTCAAGCGTCGTAGAACGAACCGACTCAGTTAGAAATCCTTTGGTAATGGTATGTCGGGTGACGTCTGTATACAATTAAAACAGTGTTACAACATAGCTTTTTTTTTTTTTTTTGTTAAAAAAGACATCTGTTATTCTTACATACCTTCGGCTTCACACGATTGTTCAACTATTTTTTCTACTCCTATTTATCTCATCCAGGTCGTATGGCACATCTGATGTGTCGATGTCTGGGAAATCTGTTTTTAAAAACAAACGTATACATCAATCATGTTTTTACACAAACCTTTATTTTTTGTTAACCATGTTTATTTTCGTGACCTACCAGCGTGTTTTGTGACTCCTTCTGCGGGAAAGTCTGTTCAGAAACATATAGTTTTATTTGTAAAATAAGCTCAACATACACACAAGTACTAAAATAAATCATTTAAATAAAATACATACCATTAAAGCATGCCTCTTCAATAAGCTGAATCAGCTCGTTGTCTGAGAAGAAATACTGTTTCTTCAGTAAAAATAAATAACAAATAAATGAATAGCTGTACAACAATCTATCTTTACATTACATAGATTTCTGTATTAAGTGCACAAAGAAAAATCACATATGCACTTACCATAGCAGTCAGCCATTGTAGACCCAACGTTGAACAAAAATGCTGAGAAGCCTTCGAATGACGATCTCCTTGTGGTGAAAATGGCTGCTAAGCCCCGTTCTCTTTTAAAATTTCCGCCGGATTTGGGAGGTGCTACCTACATGCTAATGCCGAGCGTGATTGGTCGCTGGTAACCCATCCCCTAACATAATTGGGTTTAGGGAAAATCTAAAAAGTAGTTTTTATTTTTTAAATGCATGATTAAATGTATTTATATAAATACAGATACAAAATAAAATTAAAGAAAACGAGAAATGTTTTTTATTTTTTTTTTTTTTTTAAATGTATGATCAAATTAGAATAATGTGAAACTTGTGAAATAAAACCCAATTAAACCGTTTCAATAAAGTCCTGATAACGCTTTTTTTTTTTTCTTTTTTAAAAAAATATCTTGCTGAGGTTAAATAAAATGAAAGTGTAGCTAATATGGTTTGTAATGGTTAAGAAAAAACGCTTTGTTTATCATCCATAGCACGAGTTACAGTTTAAAACGATCATTGAATTGTTTTTTGAAAAATTATTTTGAAAAGGTAGTTTGCTTTAAAAAAAAAAAAAACTGTAATATGATATAAACTATATATAAATACAGATGAAAAATAAAGAAAATAAGAAATGCTTTTTTTTTTTTTTATTTTGAGAAGACCTAGGAACCGCATTTTATGAGCTGGGCTTTGAAGCGAGATCACACATCTTGATACCAGTCTAGCTCAGCTGGTCAGACCCTGCTCTTTGATATGGGTCAATTCCCTGCCGTTATGATAAACGTATGGCCGAAGTGATGCCATTTGCCCTGGAAATGATTTGCTGCAGCCGCATAAATTTAATTACAGCTTGGCATGATCTCTCATACACACAATTTTATAGTACATAAAAACGTATGTAGTCATGTAATCACTGTGTTGAAGATTTGACAGTAGATTTAAAGGATATGTTAACGAGTATGAGGACATAGTTGAAACGTGCGAACAAACCACATGTGTATGACAATTGTTTTATCCCTAACATGCGTAAAACTTTTTAGAGTGAAGCTACAACCTGTTTAAAGTGTAGCAGACATCAGAAAACATTTTTTTGTTAAAGCTTTATAAAAGATAATCTTATTTTAGAAACATTTTTCAGAGACTTTTTAATGAATTTGGAAGATTGTCGGAAACGCGTTTTACGATCTGGGCTTTGAAACGAGATCACACATCTTGATACCCGTGTAGCTCAGCTGGTCAGACCCTACTTTTTGATATGGGTCAATTCCCTGCCGTTATGATAAACGCATGGCCGAAGTGATGCCATTTGCCCTGGAAATGACTTAATGAAGCCACAGAAATTTAATTACAGCTTGGACGGATGCTGCTTTGACGTGTTAAAGTTGCAGACGTTATGACTACGCATAGTTGAGGATGGGATTGGAGTGTCGGGTAAAGAGCCAATTTCTACATTACAGAAACAACCTCTTTAAAACATTTTTTCGTTTCCTTTAAATGTCTATTTTTAAAACTTTTAAATTGAGTCCAAATTATGTTTTGGTTTGTTTTTTATTTTATTTAATTGAGGCATTTATGTATTGTTATTTTGTCAATACTTATATGCCACTTATAATTTACAGTCTGTGAAATTTCCAAACAAGAATGACAAATGAGGGTGAAAATATGAGGGTACAAATTTTATTTAAACACACAAACAGGGTACATAGAATGTTTTTTGCGTCAAACACATCTTTCTTATGAAAGGTACAGAGTAGGGTTAGCCTGTTCAGAAAACAATTTTTTTCGAACATCGGAATATCGGTCAAATTGTTTGCACCACAAGTACATAGCATCAATCTCCCCGAAAACATCGTCGTACTGTGCGAATTCACGGTATGGAATGATGAGCTTTAGAGGCGTAGTATCTTCATTTAACCAAAGGAGACTGCTATGGACATATATGAAAGCATCTTCTTCTGGGTGTTTTGCTTGGTCAAAGAACACACAATATTTCGAATCAAAGCCCAACCATTCAGCATGAAAATCGTCTTCAAAACACTCGTTCAGGTCTCTCAGGACCGTCCGAAAGGTATACCAATCATGTTCCGAAAATGACGCTACATCATTATCGTCAGCATCAGGGTCGTTTTCACTCATGAGTCTGAGAGTGACATATCGCTTAGCTTTGTCAAATGAATAACGTAGCGTCTGTGCACACATGATCACATCTCTCTTAATCATCACCTCCTGGTTCCTGACGAAATTGACCCGAGATATATGTGTTCTTGGTTTTTTTGGAGCCTCTGGGATCGACTCCTGCCAGTTGTAGACGGCTGATGCATCAGGTGAGCTGCAGACAGACATTCTGGAAGAAGAAAAAGTGAAAAGTGAGTAGGTCGGATAAGAAAACTTAAGGATGATGAAATGTAGGTTCTTACATTATTTGTAGTTTGAAAGAGTCGTTTGAAGAAAATCGGTGTCTTGATGGCTCTGCAGAGTCTTGAGAAAAAAAGGCAGAGGTCTTCTTCCAATTGGCAAAAACGTGCTGAGTTTTGCAAGATGGCCGAGCTTAGAAAAAACGAGTCAGGTTCAAATTTTCCCCGCTCACTTCCAATTTAACCCGTCAGATTAATCAACACCCACTCGGGGAGGTGTTAGCTCACATCCACTCACGTGGCCGGGGGCGGCGGTGACTCACAGCCACTCAGACGGAATGGTCGGAGCTAACTCACACACGTACACACCTACAAACACACCTCCTCAAACTCTCATTTTGTTTCTGGAACCCCAACAAGCAACATCTCCCGGATCTAACTACATTTCACAACTTTTTTTCCACAAAAATGCATCACTCCTGTTTCCAGAGCTTAAAACAGACTACATACTCCGACAACTCTACAGCACAAACACAACTTTTTTTATTCTTCTTTCATAATCTTGCTCCTATTCTAGAGCACCACAAAAAGGTAAAATCTCCAAGATCTCTTCCAAAAACACCCATCATCCTCAAACTTCTCCCCCCTCCCCACACTCCCCTCCTTTGATCCTTTGATCCTTCTGATAATCAGATATTGATCACCCTAACAAACAAACCCCCAACTCCCCCCCACTCATGCCAATAAAAGGCGTGTCATAAAAGGGTCATAAATCAAGGGTCATAAATCAAATTGACACACGTCTGGAAGTATAATTGTATAACGTGGAAGTATAATTACTACTGATACATTTACATGCATTCTGGGAAATGAAGTTCTACTTACAAAATAAATACACAACATTTCCATCCCTCTTATTTTTAGAGTTCCCCTAGCAATTAATTACCATTTATACAACATTATAACATTTTTGTTACTGAACATAACACAACTTGTTCCATTTTTTTTTTCCTTTTTTACAAAACACATTTGAACAACTTTCCTTGAAGATGAGGGTAGACCACCTCAAACTCTTAGGGATTATTCTGCCCAGAAAAAAGGGTAGCCCTCATTTTGTATGATCAATAAACGCTGTGGTGAATGTCGCGGCTGTCGTAGCTGCAGAATTTTCAGTTTCAGTAGGCTCTGTGGTAGATGATACTGAAGATGGTAATGTTGTGTCCAGATGAAAGTAATTGGAACGCTTCCTTTATGAGAGACGACAGACGTTTTGAAGCTCACTAACACTTTATTGACGGTGGTACAAAACCAAAGACAGCGTCGAGTCTTACACACACTCGTTATCGAACTCTGCCACCTATTGGCAATAACCGGTACTACAGGCACATGCACAACTGTTAAACACCACAGGTAAATCAAAGTTGGTGATATCCAGGCTTCCAGACGGCTCTGTAGACGTCGCACCACTGTTAGTGTACAGCTGAACATGCGAAGCAAGTTTATAACAAAGAAAACGCGGACACCAGTTGCGTGCATGCTTCTTTTACTTTTGATTTCACTCCAAACTCTCATATGAAAAACCGGAACTTCTTCAGATACATTTACATGCATTCTGGGAAATTAAGTTCTAGTTCTTACAAATTAAATACACAACACAAATCTGTACACACACCCCTCAATACAGACAATAGTAGACAAACCCTTGGCAACAAGTGAGTCCAACCCTACAACCATAAACGGAGGTGAGAAGCTTCAACTTGAACTAGCTGCTTACAATCGGCGTCTCACTCCTTCACACACGCCGCTCTAATCTTACAACTAAATAAGAGGTTTTAAACTCTACTGTGGATGTCTTGCTGAACAAATTGTGCTGTGATATAAAGCAATGAGGAAATGGTCCGTTTCAAGCCGTTTGTCAGGTGAGCAGCTGAACGGAGCAACACCAGAGGAGCCGACTAAATCAGGGTTGATTTATGACCTTTGTGGTGGGGAAATCAATGTTCTCAGTGAATCCAAAATCATCTAGGCAATACAAGAAGTCTCTAGTGAGAAAATGCGAGGTGAATGTTGAAATGTTCAATAACACATTGATGGTGTTTAATAAAATAGTAAAATAGAGTAGAGTAATCTAAATGGAAGGCGGTGAAGACACTTGCAGAACTTTGTTTAAATGAAGGCAGTAGAACTTTGAGAAGTTTGCCAATAATGTATTTAAAGTCTACAAAAAGTAACCCCCCCCCCCAATACCACAATAATAACAATTTGTACACACTGTAGAAACATTGTTGAATGTTTTTTTCTGTCGTGAAAAGACCCCTTGCCACAGGTACTAAATGTAACAGTGTTTTATTCCCGTTGGTGTTAACATGCTAGTGGAAAAGCCCACAATGTTGAAGACCCTGCCGAGAGACCAGATGCCCCAGGAAGATAAGTGATCCCGAGCAAGATGACACTTGAGATCTGTGAGAAAACCTCTGAGATTCGACGCGTGTTCCGCAAACGTTTTGCTGAAAATCAAAATGCCATCAAGGTACACCACGCAAACGTGGTTCATGACATCAACAGGTTCCCGGCGAATCGTGGCATCAACAGTGTTGCACTGCAAACGCTCTTTTATTCATTATAGCAACAGAATTGATGGCTCTTTACTTTAAGAACGCTAAAACTGAAATTTTTGGGAGAGAAACAAGTCAGTTTGTTGGATGACACAGCTCGAAATGCCAAGCCATCAAAATGGTCACAAAAGCTTCTGTTCTGTACTTAAATCGTAATAAATGTGAGCTAATGGCGGTTCATGTTGGTGACTTGAGTAATGTATGAAACGAAATTAAATATCTCTGCTTAATTCAGTCCAAAAACGTGTAGATCTGAATGTCAGCTCCAGTCTTCCCTCTACTCCGATATCCTTGAATCACTGGCTCTCACGGCGTCTCTCTCTTCTGGGACGTGATTCTCTTATTCAAAACCAAAGACTTATCCAGACTTGCATACCCTTGCCATTCTCTACACATATCCCCTAAAGCAGGGGCGCCCATTACGTCGATCGCAAAGGCATTGTGAGTGCTCCTTTCCATCAAGCTACAGTGGAGCTGTCTGAAGAGAGGCGAGAGTCAAAGGTCATCCTGATGATAAAAATGCTCTTGCACTAGATCGTAATGCTTCCACCTTACACACACACACACACACACAGAAAAACACCTACATTAACATTTGAAGTGTCGAGTCACAGACACTGCTTCCAATGTGGAGTCCATAAGTGTGTTGACTCTAGCCACACTTCTAGACCAGAGATGTGGATCACTCGGGTTCTGCAGTTCCTCCAAGTGCAATGAGGCCATCAGTAGACTACGGTCTGAATGAGCCTCAGCCAGGACAGTCTTCACAGCCGCTGTCTGCACCCACCTCAGGCATGTTGTTCACCATTACTTGTTTGGAAATAGTGTACTAAAATTTATTGTTTTGTAGACATTTGGCATGACTTTGACAGCGAAGTGGCTAGGCCATCGCTGATGCCATCCTGGAGGTGCAGAGATACCTGGGCAAAGGGCAATATTGCCAGGTGTCAGGATCCATTAGGATACTGGGAAACTCACCAAACCATCTACCCAAACCTCTTTAAACTAGCATTAACATTTTTTTGTACTCCAGCCTCATCTGTGGCATGTGTTTTTGACAGCTGGAGAAGTGGTCTCAAAAAGTGTTGAGTTTATCAAAGCTTATAATGCATTTATAATCATTTAATAATAATAAATTTTATTTATTTATTTTTTTTGGCGCCTTTCAAGGTACCCAAGGACACCGTACAAAAGAGAAACACTGTTCAAAAAACAAGACAAGAAGTAACAGGCAGAGGAAAAACAGACAGAAAACACAACCTTCTATGGACGGTATGCTAAATTGAACAGATGTGTTTTAAGTTGGGATTTAAACTGGTGTAGGTTTGTGTTATTGCGCAGATCAGGTGGGAGTGAGTTCCAGAGTTGGGGGGCTGAATGGCTGAAAGCGCGGGCGCCCATAGTTACGAATCGATAGTTGGTGGAAGTGAGTTGAACAGATGAACTTGATCTTAGGCTACGGACTGGAATGGTGATGCGTATCAGATCAGAGATGTAGGGAGGTGCAATGTTATGAATGGCTTTAAAAGTGAGCAGGATTATTTTATAGCGGATGCGATTTACTAACATTTACCATCTTTCCATTTTTCTATGAGTGAAAATGCATTTGTCATCATGAGTTGTTTATAGCTCAAACAAAGGTTTACTCCTTATGTAAAATGTATACAAGTAGACTTTTAAACGTACAACGAGGCACAATAAGTCAATCTTTAACTTTAAGTTTCCAGACGCTCCCACAAATCTCAAGCGAATTAATGGGCAATTCACCCCTCATCTCCAAGGTCGGGCAGCTGGACTCGACTCGAATGGCGCAAACTATGACGACAATGTAAATGACTAACTCGTGACTTTATCTGTCCTAAATAAAGTGTATTTTTCTGAAGAGACAGGTATTCGTTCGGTGGTAAAATTCAGAAGAGCCTCGGTAAAGCTGGGTTGAGTCTTTTGGGACAATCTTCAGAAAAATACGAAAAACCTTTTGAATCTACAAACTCTGTGTTGAAGTCTTTTATTTTATTAGAGAAGTTTCGGGAAGGCTAGATCCATCTTTAGAGCGTGATAACATTTGAGAAGGCCGCTCGCACACGAACCCGACAAAAAGCCTCATCATTCACATGTTAAACAGTTAAAAACTGTGAAAAGCACCTTACAAATGCTCAGAACTTAAACATGTTAGTTTTAGAACAGTTAGATTTTCACATTACAGTACACGGTCACATTATTTATGTATTGTATGTAAACAAAGACATGTAACATTATGATGATATGAAATACAGTAACTGAATGATGTTGTATATTCACTAAACCAAATCTGGGCAAACTATGCCCCAGGGGCTACACGCAGCCCGCTAAAATCATTTAAATTTCATTAAATCAACATAAATCCAGGTAATCTGTTGTGTTTTATTTTATTTTCTAGCTGAACACATTTTAAAAAGCACCAGCATATACACAAAATGTACATACAACAATAGTACATTTGTTGCATTGTTTTGTGACTGACAGGGTAAAAAAATAAAAAGGTTTGAAACATGGGATAAATATCATGCCAAAGAGATTAGAGAGCGAGAAACCTCGATTTGAATCTCAGTTTGACCGCGTGGGTGTAGAAGCGCGTGCACGTATCGGAATTAACATGTATCTAATAGCAGTAAATCCACTCAATACCATGGAAATTAAAGCAGACATGCTCATCACCTCAGCCTTCATCACCTCAGATGCCAAACTTTATAACATCACTGTGCAATGTATAGTCATTTTCCTTAAATGTTGTGTATAAATGTATGTCCCATGTTTCTGTATTTGCACTGCCCTTTGTTTATTACATTTGTTTACATGTATAGTGCTACATTGTCTATTGCATTTTGCACTGTCTAGTTTGTTATTTATATCTCTTGCACCTTAAATTTCGTTGCACCATTGTGCAATGACAATAACGAATATCCTTATTCCTTCGCAGCGACAAGTGATGAAAAATTTTTGACGAGTCCCAACAAATATTTCGGATAGTCACATTGCAACATTGACTCCCATTGAAAAATACTTGACGATATCTCGAAATAGAGTTTCTCCTAGTCACAATTGTATTAAAGATATCTCTAATTACTTTAGAGACATCTACAATTACGTATAGAATTATATTCAAATTGCTACTAGTGGTAATGCATTTAGTAGAATATTAAAAAGATATCTCCAAATATTTATGACTAGTCATAATGGAGTTGAAGATATCTCCCAAGGAATTTAATTAAAAAGATATCTTACATTAAAAAACAAAAAAACCGAAAACATTTGACTAGTCATAATTTTGATTTATAACTACAGTTGAATTTCATTTAAACATATGTTCAAATAGGCTATTTGTCTTATAATCAAAATGTATTTACAGCTATCTCTAGTATAGTTGCTTATCTGTAATAGTTCTGTAATAGCATCTGTGAATGCTGTCAACTTCAAAGCAAATGTGATTGTGACTAATTAGATTCTGAAATACATTAAGAATTATTCTAATACTATTAAAATAATGCGGCTTGAGTGTTTTTATCAAACCATTTGGCGCAAGGGATCCATGCTTTTATAACAACTCGGCTGGATTATTGTAACGCCCTATACTTTGGCGTTTCCAACTCATCCCTGTCACCAGCTTGTACAAAATGCTGCTGCACGATTGCTGACAGGCACTTGGAAACGAGAGCACATCACCCCGGTATTAGCCACTCTGCACTGGCTACCTGTTAATTTTAAAATCCTTTTATTTGTTTTTAAGTCTTTAAATGGTCTCGCCCCTCCCTATTTGTCTGAACTGCTGTGTTCACTCCCCCTCCCGATCTCTCAGGTCAGCTGACCAGCTGCTTCTGTGTGTTCCAAAAACACAACGCAAGCTCAGGGGAGACAGGGCGTTTGCTGTTGCAGGGCCGAGGTTGTGGAACGCTCTCCCTCTGCAAGTTAGACAGGCTTCTTCCTCACTGACTGTTTTTAAATCAAAACTGAAAACCCGTCTTTTCTCTCTGACGTTCAACCCTGTATGAGCAATTGGCTTTTTAGTCTCTGGTATTGTTTTATATATGTTATTAATTTTTAATATAATTTTATGGTAATCCGACTTCTATACATTTGATTGTGATTGCCCTTTTGTATTTTCTGTTGGTGTTCTAAAGTGTAAAGCACTTTGGTCAGTTCGTCCGTTTTATAAAGTGCTGTATAAATAAAGATGACTTGACTACTGCTTGGCAAACGTATTGTTGCTTTACTCTTTCAGGAACTGTCATAGTGGGTGGGACAGTGGCAGTGGATTTGTAGTCAAGCAGACAAAAAGTGAGCGTGGCAATTTTGAGCATTTTAAGTAGATTTTTTTTATTTAAAAAAAAAAAAAACAACACAACACTAAAAGAGTCTTCACACTACTCGCAGTACAGTACTTTCTGTACTATGGACCTGGACTCTCTGCTGTGGGACGAATAAAGGCTTCAATTCAATTCAATCCCTCTCTCTGCCGTCAATGACATGCCTGTAGGGATTTTTAAACGCCAGCAGGTGTCATTATTCAGCAACACTGTATCGATGCAGTATCAATACAGTGTGTCGAAACATGTCATGAAGCATCATCGACCCATCACTACTGCGCACTGACTTTCTAAATTTTGCACTCAATAGCTTTATGGATTCAAATCAACAGATTCATTCCACATCCCCCAACACAGTCATAAGAGTGTACATTTATTCACCTCTATTGTTTTGCTCATGTACCCATTTTAGGCACTTCACACAATTTAGATAAAAAAAATTACAACAAAAAAGTGTTTATAAGAGGTTTGACGATTAATTCTGTAATGATGGGTAGCTCCTTACTAAATTGTTGAGTGCAAACCCCCACTTAGTGCATCCCCGACTTGGTTTGAACTTTATTCCATCAACAGCTTCTAATTGCTTTGAGCACCCCTCAGTTGTCCCCCACTTCTCACATTTTCAGTGTACGACTCCTTCAGTCAACACAAACAGGGGCACCACAGATGTATGATACTTAATAGAAATTGCTTGGCAAACACATATTAAAAAAAAAAAATTCTCTTGTAGCGCTTGCTGTCACACATGAGGAAAAAAAAAACAAAAAAAAAAAAAATAAAACACCCTGGACAACTGCCCTGTTCACCCATGCCCAAAACTGCCCCTGCACACCACCATGAACAAGTCTTGACTTGCAATTTTGCATGATGCATCCAAGTTTTACAAAGTGAATCTGGATAATCTAAAAGACACTAATAAAGACTTTTTTTCCCACCATTTTTGATTCAAAGAATCTCTTTTCATTTCTTTTTTTTTCCCCTCAAAGATCTAAGGCAACCAGCATAAACTCAACCTAAGAGTCTACTGAAAACAGATGCCACTAGTTAAATACTGTGGTAAACTATACTCAGCTGATCTGAATTGCACTAATAATTCTGTTAAGGTCTTGATTGGTGCTGGTGTTGAATAAATTGGCAAGAAAGGCTGCAGTAATCAGTTTGGTTAGAAGTGTGAGAGAAGAGACTGAGTGTGAGAACTGCTGATGCTTGTCCTAAAGAGTGAATGTTTAGTCAAAAAAAATCCAATTTGTAAAAAAAGACAACAAAAATAGAGGGAAATAGTAGTAGTGCTTTCCAATGAAGCACTCTGAAGCTTGCAAAAAATAACTTTATTGCTTCAAGAGGCTGAACCATTTAAGTGACAAACAGTTGATCTAGTGGACCCAAAAACCAAACACAACAATAATAATGAAGGTAAGTAAATAATGAAGCTTCAGTAAAAAAAAAAAAAAAAAAAATAAAATAAAATGGCTTCATCGGGCAAAAGATGCCTACAGAAGTGTAGATAAAGCCTTGTACAAACAGGCCAAATACACACTGGAGAAGAAAACAAGAATCGCAAAATCCAACTACTTAACTTTCTAGAAACTACTCTAAACCAGTGTGGAACGGCCTGAAAGCAATCATCAACTACAACAGACTATCCCCCAGGCCAATTAACATCTCACAGACTATTTAACAAAAATCCTTTTCAAGACATAGCTGTACAGTAAACAATCACAACATTCTTCCATTCTCTTCAAATTAAATATAAATTAAAAACTAATAACTGACCAGACACGGCTCATGCACCTTGACTCTCCCACAGTACAGCCATCAACCCTGTTTGAATGAAAATATATGTTCTAATCTTTTTTTTTTTAATACTTAATAACCTAAATCTTATTTATAATATTCATCTCTTATGAGAAGGCCTATTTCAGCCCGTGCCAATGCAGCACAGCCACTTGATCTGTCTGGCTCAGACCAAGGACGAAGGTAGTTGTGTTGTTTACAATGTTTGTGTCTCCATCAGAGAAACGGTTACGTGACTATCTAGAAAGTCGTGTTGACCCGTTTCTGTCTTGGTATGTGCGGTGCGATGTCCGTCCATGATAGTTGGATTCCTACGTACAATTTTACATGAATCATTACATGATTACGCCAAACACCATGTCTCTCTACAATCTCTCATTATCGGACCAAGGACACATGCTGAAGCGACTTCAGCTGAATTTGGGTCAAAGAGAAACAGGCCTTACTAAGAAATCCTGAATTTCCTGACATTGGTATGAATTCTATTTGTAATTGACCTAAGATAGTATTTATGGTATAAGAGCTTATAATTGATGTTCAGTAACAATTCTCATGATCCCGTCTGACTCGTTCCCATTTGGGAACGCAAAAAATAAAACACTAGTAGTAAATATCTATACAGCAAATGACAAAAATTTGATTGATTGCTTTTTAATGACTTCCCGATGTCCATAAGTGTGTGTGGGAGGGGGTGATGGGGGTATGCTTTTGGGTTTCCGTGCTTGGTACACCCATACACGAACTTTGGAATGTTTGAGGAGGGGGGTGAGAGAGTGATTGCGTGGAACGCTACGATCTTTTTCAAAAAAAAGATTTTTAAAAATTTGGAAAAACTCAACAATGTCTCAAGGTATTCGAAGCTACATGCCTGTTAAACGCTCAAGACCGGTTGAGAAGACCTCCGATGACAGTGACAACGAGACCATGGGTGTGGCCCCTCCGGAGCAGCCGGACGACAATGCAACGGACTCGGCTGTTCTCACAAAGATCTCGAACAACTAGCTGGATAAATTTCTGCACAGAATTGGGTTATAAAAACCTAACTTTTGTAGCCAACACAATGCTCGGCAACGACTCAGTTTGTGAAGCCGAAGCTCTGGATAAGACTGATGCCGCAGTCCCCCACGGCTGTATGAGCAGCACGTGTTTCAACATCAAGACGATTGTGGTGGCTATTTTGCAAAACCTAGTACACAACAAGTTGAGGGAAGATTGCAACGGTTGTGCAATCGATCACCCCTCGCAGCTTCAACACAGTTGTTTTTACGAGCCGTATCCAGAGTTTTTCAATTCGTGCTTTAACAAGGTTTCACGAAAGTTTGGCGTACCAGAGCTTCATCCTACGCATTTTGGGGAAACGAGGTATGGTGGACGGCATTTTATGTGAGCTGCGGGATGAACGTTTCATTATTGAAAAACTGGAGGAAATCAGACCTAAAACGATACTGGATGCGTGTAGATGAACGTCCAAGAAACCATCAATGGTTGGAGATCCGTTTCGAGCGCTTGAAGAGAACTGATTGCTATGTGGAATACATTCGGATTCGGCAATCTGATCAAGAATGTGTGATCGCAAAATTAAACAAGACTTGAGAAATTTTTTTATGCGGTTTTGTCAGAACAGAAATTGAGCGATGTGAAAATGTTAACGACGGACGTTAAACAAGCCTTAAAAATCATATGGATCTCGTGAGAAACAACGCTACAGGATGGAACAACATGGTTTCGAGCTTTCTCTGTTGCGATGATCCGATTTCTGTAAAATTTATGAAAATACTGACACCCGAGCCGGAGGGTGCACGACGTCTCAGGTTTGCTGATGTGTTGTTTATATGTACACTCGTTTGCGGCGTGTGTCTGAAGACGCTGGATGGAGATCGAGAGTTTGATTACTCGAAAGTTTGATATACGACATTATTAAGACAGTCGTTGATATTGTAGTTGAAAAGAATTGATCTTTTGGAGGCCTTTTAATTATTATAAGTCGAAGGATGTCAAACGGAGTTCTCTCTCTCTGTGTCCTGTAGCGGCGCGTTCAATGAGCGGATCCGGAGACAATGATACGCAGAGCGGAAAAACCAACGTTAGAGTAACAAATAGTTTTAATCCGAGCATCAGCATATCCTTATCCGATTACATGAAAGTCATGGCGTCATTATATACCGATACAAACATGCATTGTTGCAAAGAAAGTCCAATGACGAAAGAACAGCGGGTGGGAGTTGGTCTCTTGGTCCAATCGGCAAAGAGGGAAACAAGGGAGCCTAGTTTGAATTGATCCAATGACGAAAGAGCACCGGTGTGTCACGTGTAAGTCTTCGATCTGATCGATGGCAAGGGGCGGGGCTGTAGATGCAAATATCTGTGCCGCACTTCTCTCCAGGACTCCGACTTCAACCAGCGGGGTTTCTCTGCATGTCTGGAGATTGTGACAGGGGGTCTGGGCCGCCAGCCTGGGAGGCATGTGGTTTGAAAGGCATTCCTAATCTTATGATATTTACAGTTTCGCGTGGTAACAATACATTCAGGACAAAAGGAGACATCAAAGCGAAGTAGGAACTCGAGAAATAAACACAAAGCATGAATGCATTACAGAATAAAACAGAAATAAAATATGAAGACATTAAGGCATAAATCCTTTCTCATAGAAAGACAACGTATAAATCATTTCTCACAAGAATGCTATGGCATGTGTTGAATTTTTATATGCTCTTGATTAAGATGTAACTTTTTTTTTTTTTTAAAAACCTGAATAAAACTCACGTACTTTTTATACATCTACTCATTCTCATGTATTTTGTTCCACAATCATCATCATCATCGTCGTCATGTCTGAAGCAATGAATAAAGTTTATTACGATCCTTCCAACACTGGATCGTTAGGAGGTTGTTAGAATATTTTTAATATTTAATAACTTAAATCTTATTTCCAATATTAATATTAAGATCTTATTATTTTCTAGCCTGCATCAACGCAGACAGGCCAAGGCTGTTGAATTGTTTTATACTTGTGTCTCCAAGAGATATAGATTAGTAACTAAAATCTAGATGATAATAATAATAATCTAAAAGTTGTTTTGACTTATTGTTCCCTATGGATCTGTGGGTTAATATTATAATGCAAGGTAATTTGATGTTGACGTAAATCCCAATTCCGGTAAACTGCTATGTCTCCAGTCTCTGTCTAAGTCTTATCAAAAGCAAGGACACTGGAGCCTCTCCGAGCTTAAATCTTTGTCAAAGGTTAAGAAACGTTTAAACTAAGAAATCCTCACATTTACTTGACTATTTGTAATATTTATATTAATACTTTCTTGTTATTATCAAAGTAATTTAATTAACACCAATAACCAGACAATCAAATGAATAAAAGTGATAACTAATTTAAAGATTTACTTGGTGTGCTTTGAGACAGTTAAAACTGTGAGAAGCTTCTTAAAATAACTCAGAACTTACATTAATTTATGATTGACCATAGATAATATTTTATTATATATTTGAAGATAATACTTAGGCTATAAAACTTAGAATTAGTGTTTAAGACTGCTATTCTTACTCTCCTCGTGTTGAGACAGCTGAAGGTCGAATGAAGACCTGATTATGTATCACCATAGCAACGTCTATCTTTTGTTATTGAATAGAGACCACGTGTGTAAGTCAGTCCTCTGACAAATCTCGTTTCCTGCTGATAGTCACGCGAGATATCTGACGTCATTTAGGGTATAAAGGATCCGCATTTCCTGATTGTGATTGAGTAATGCATTGAACGGCACAATAAACACGTGTTAAACCTCTAACGCGGTGTCGGCTCAATCATTGCTCCCTGGATCCAGCTTCCGGACAACTCCGTTCGACAGAGACCTGCAATCTCGGCCATGATGGAATGCCTGACTGATTTATAATTATTATTAAGCCTCCAAGAAAGATTAAAATCTTTCAGAGGTGTAAAAAGATTAAAAGACGCCGTGCAAAAAGAAACGGGGGTTCGTTTATCCAAAAAGCAAGTAACTGCCACGTCTCCGTAAAGCACAAAACACAAGTAGAAAAGTCTCTGTTTTTGCTAAGAAGCATGAGCAGTTTGTCAGTTTTGTTGCAAAGTGAGCGCACGTTGGATAGGAATATCCCGGGCAGCGCAGTGCGAAATCCGCACCGGCGAAGACGCACCAGCACACCTGAGCGCGCGCCTCCCTTACGGCGCTTCACCTTCTTACGTTTTTTGTACCACATTTATGTGTTTGTTAATTTGACGTGATTTGTTGTGTTTGTTTTCTTTATTTATTCACTAAGGACAAGTGCTAACCTGAAAAATTTCCAGGCTTATCTGCTTGAGGGTTTGGAGCGGTGGAACGAGGACCGGGCTGCTGCTGCCGTCAGGCGTGAGGTTGCTCTGTCGCTGCGCATCTACAGTGGTCCGCTCAAGCATAAACCTAATGAGCTCAGCCAGGAACTTCTGGGATGTAGTCTAGTTCGAGACTACACAAAGCCAGGAGAGTACACCAGTATGTGTCTATAATGACAATCCATAATTTAATTTTTTTTTTTTTTTAGGATGCAGACTTCTGTTTTATTCCTTGCTTTTTATATAATTGTCTTGTCAGGCTAGCTCATTGGTGTGGAGTACCTGTGCAATGAGAACTCCTTGGAGTTCAGGAACACCTTTGGCCGTGACCCTGATGTCCCAGATGATGTGCCAGCTGACTTGGAAGACGTGGAGGATGAGGGAATTGGAGATAGTAGAGGAGCAGGACCAAACTATCTCTCATCTTTCTCTATTGTTTACCAAAGCAGCTGTAAGTCTTGCTCAGGACGCAGGCAATCAGGTTTGTGTATCGTTAGAATAAAAGCATCCTTTACTGTGCCGGGAGACACTTCCATTTATTTACTGATCTTTTTTCTTGTTGTTTAGGTGTGCAAAGGACCAGATGGTACTCCGGGACATGACATAGTGGTGGACCTGGCAAAGTACCTGGTGGGGCTGAGGGAATCTTGTATCTCGGACAAGGAAGCAGCTGATACGGTTCGCCTGTGGGGGAGGCTGGCGGACTGTGACAAGCAGGGCGTTTCTTATCCGCCGAGACACAAGGAGAGACTCCTCCAAGGGAGATTCAAGGCCACCCATTCTAAAACCTACACCTGTTCTGGTAAAGAGAGCCTGGAGTGGTAAGAAACATTTGCACACATTGAACTATAAAAATATTAATTACAGTACTATGTTTATTAACCCTGTTTTATTTCACAGTTTTATGTTGCCGAACATTAGTAGGCTCGTGGAGGCAATATGCATGGAGCTGTGCTCCATCAATCCGGCACGGAAAGTGAAGTGGGGCGTTTCCATGAACCAGTGGGCCGCTGTCCTGCATGATTACCAGGCCATTTGGAGGCTGGTCGGAAACTGCCTGAACCTGCAGGAACAGACAAGGATCCAGCTGTTTGAAGTAAATCAGCGAACACTCTGTCTGGTAAGTATAAAAGATGGCTACAAAAATAATTTTACGATTTCCAAACTGTGTTAAATAGATTATTTTGGCTTTTTCAAATAAGTACAAAAAGTACAGCGAGAGACTGGAGGCAAATGTGCTGGCTCAGAGTGTCCTTGCCCCCGATTGGCCATGTCCAGCTCCCCGCAGCCAGACAGATGACATTGATGGCCTCTGCAGCTGCATCCTCCAGTCAGCCATCATTTCAGAACCCGGACAAACCTAATATGTCTGGTCAGGCGACAAGACGTGGGCAGCAGCCTCTTCTCCAATTATCTGCGACGCCGCTCTCAGCCCCACCTGCAGAGTCCTTCTCTACTGCCTCTACCAGCAGACGGGCAGAGTCTGGAAGGCTGGTGAATTAGACCCGGGTGCCATCATGATGCCTCAGGAGAAGGACAAGGATGAGGGCATCTGTGATGATGACGAGGACCCCACTGTCTTTACTGAGGCAGAGATTGCTTCTTCAGCCCCACGTCCTGCCATCCCCCTGGAGTCTCTCGTTGTTGATGGTCCCACTTCCCAGCAGCTGTCTTCCAACTCCGAGGTGAGTTCCTGACATGACTTCAAAAACTATTTCTGTTATCATCTATATATATATATATATATATATATGATTTAGGGGGGGGTTTCGACCCAGGACGTTTGGCCCCCGGGGCTTTGGACCCGGACGATTGATCCTTTGGTCTAACCATCCTAGTGTCCAATAGTCCTGTGACGATTAGACCCGAGTTTCAAAATTTGGAAAGCTGTTTAAGCAAAGCGGCTGCGCGCCCTGCATGAACTGAAGCCGCGGGCCAATCAGGACCGATTACGTGCGATCCCGTGGATGAAAATCGTCGCAAAAACGAACTTCGATCCGAATGGGTTTTTACTCACGCCTGTCAAATTTCTAGCTCGTACGGGCATGAAGATATGAATTTTAATAAGCCGCGGCGCCGGTCAATCCACCGTTATAAGTGCTTCTTTGCGGGACAAAGGAGCTCGAATCGGGGCAAAGTTATGCTTCTTCGCTGGAGTAAATGCAAAGGAGCCGCCTCCCAAATGTCTAGCTCACACGGCCAAAGATATGATTCTTAATAAGCCGCGTGACGAAACTCGGGTCTAACCATCCGAGTGTCCAATCGTCCTAAGGATCAATCGTCCTAAGGATCAATCGTCCGGGTCCAAAGCCCCGGGGGCCAAACGTCCTGTGTCGAAAAGTCTGGTCACCATATATATATATATATATAAAACATGTGTGTATTGCTCTCTATTTATATTTATATATAATTAGATATACACACTAAACCAATTAATTTTACTTGTGTATTTAGGATCAAGAGAAAGAGCAACACGGAGCAGATGGTCAGCCTGGCTACCAACACGCACTAAAGCTGGCCAGGGCTCTGCTGGAGGTCGGAGGCCTTTAGGGAATCGATGATGAGAGGGTAGAACTGCTAATTGACCTCTGGAACCACCTCCCAGAGGTTGAGAAAAGGAGAGTCTTCTACCATCCCAGATACAAGGAGAGGCAGGTGAAGGGGCGATTCAAGGTGGCAAAGGGGAAGAGCACTGTCCAGGCGCTTTCGTCTCCTAAAGTTCTTTCTCTTGTTCAGCTGTGTTCTGGGTCAAAACACTGGACCTGCGACGTGACCTAGTGCCAGTCGCCAGGTGGAGGCCATCTGCAACATGCTGTGCCAGTGCCATCCGGGGACGTCACGGTCTGGAGGGGTGAGAAAGTCGAGGTGGGCACTCATCCTCCTCTATTCTAGTGGTGAGTTTTCAACCTACTGTCCACGAGTAATTTGAAAAGAGCAGCACTCAACATAGAGGCTTTTGTGTGTTTGCCAGGTACACTCTGAGGCAGGCAGTGTGACAGCAGAGTGTTCTAGAGCAAAGAGGCTGTGCTTTGATCAGGAGAAACAACGACAGCTCTTTAAATATCACATTTGTGATGAGCAGCCCGGCCCATCCGGTGTCAGCGTCCTGCCGGTCCACTGGACGCTGTATAATACTCCCTATGATAGCAGACCTGGGGAGTTGTTGCTTAGGCTGCCCACTGCTCCGTGTGTTCACTTCACAGTGTGTGCGCACTTTCACTTGGATGGGTTAAATGCAGAGCACCAATTTAGTATGGTCCCTAGTGGCCATATTGCCATCACCTCACTTTCAACTTTCGTCATATTCACATCCAAAGATGGTGAATACAAACCGCGTCATCAGTTGACCAACGAACTTTCAGAAGGAGACCATATCACCGAATTTGCTTCACCGCACTTCAACTCGGGAAAATCATATTTTGTGAAGCAGTTCCTCGAAAATTATGTTTAAACGCGTTGAGTATTGAATGGATATATGACTGTTGGCAACCACTGTATGATGTGTTGTTGAAAAAAAATGACATACATTTTGTTGAAGGATTTTCGACGTCACTGCCCATGGGAAACAATTGATTCTCATTCAAAGTGAAATTGGATGAGGTTTTGCCAGCAGAAGTGGAGAAGTGGAAAAAGCTTTCACATGCCTCACCGAAATCTCAGCGTCATTTACATAGTTCATTCTTCCAGAATCTATTTTTCCAGGGGAAATCCAGCAGAACAATACGTCTAAACACAACTTATTTGATTTGGTTTAAAAACCCGCTGGACAACAGCAAGTCGGCGTGTTGGGTCATCAGATGTACCCCCACAACACCAATATTTAACACTCGATTCGCTGAACTTTTTATTTTCTGAGGACAACTTCCAAGGTGTTAAACCCCTGCAGAGATTTTTACACGTCTCCAGCTCGATTCACCTTTTGCTTTTGTTGTGCAAAGCCCCATTACCTGTGAGGCCTTTCACATTTGCATTTCTTTACTTGGAGTTGCTCAGGTCCAAATCTGAGGTGGAACAGAAGTGGGGGTAGGGGTGGCTGTAGCAAATATTTGGAACTGCATGAGTGATGGGCAACATGGGTGTTGCATTCACACACACACACACACAAACATACACCTTCATATTTGCATTTGCGAATAGGCCTGGTTTTCACAACACATGAATGCTGTAGATGTGGCAATCAAAAAGGCCATTCTCTCCTTTGTCACTATTTATGTAAGGGAGTGGCATTACATAACTACAGCACAGTGTTGGCATAAAAGCAGACCAACTCAGACGGTAGATTCATTTCTTTGCATATTTGGGAACGCACATCAGGATGGCCTCTGAACCAGTGACACGCAGGAGGAACCTCACCGCAAAACAGGCTTTGGCCTTGCTTCAGGAAATTGACGACGCAGATTCTGATGGAGGAGAGATTTCATTTGTCCAGCAAGCCACTGATTCCTCATCCGATGAATCAGAAAAAGAGACTGAACAGGAAGTCAACATGCCTCCACGGAAGGTGCACCGTGGTACTGGGAAGCCAAGTCTGGGCCAGACGGCAAAAGACGGCACTGTGTGGGTAGAGGAGGACATGGGAAAGCCGAGTGGAGTGTCAAATCGCTCACGCTTCACTGCGCAAGCTGGACCCACAGAGTCCGCCGAGGTTTGTCATTGTACATATATAATATAATGTATAATATTATGTAATAAATACAATATAAACACATTAATAGTAAGGTTACATATACAAGTATAGATATGGTTGGTACAACCTTAGTTGTTTTAGGTAAGGTTGTTACAACCATAGTAAGATTGGTACAAATTTTAACATCGTCTACTTGTTTCTCTTTCAACAGCGTAAAATTACAAGTGTGCTCTCAAGCTTTCTTTGCCTGTTAGACGTGGGAATGCTGCAGACCATCAGGCAATGCACGGTCCATCATGCTCGGAGAACACAGCCGGACTGGAATTTGGAAACTCATGAACTGATGGCATTCATTTCAATTCTATTTTATAAAGCGATCATGTGTCCCGTTGGTGCCATTGTGGATTGCTGGTCAAAAAGCTTTTTGGTGCCAGTAATCAAAGAGACAATGTCCCGAGATAGATTCATTTCTATTATGAAACATCTCCGATTTGATGACAAGGACACAAGGGAAGAACGGGTGAAATCAGACAAATTTGCTGCAATCTCTGACATCTGGACACGCTTCAACAAAAACTGTGCTGAAAGCTTCACTCCAGGAGAACACACAATGGACAGCGAACCTTGGTAGGGAACAGCTGTTCATTCACACAGTACATCTATGGTCACATAGATGTACTGTGTGAATGAACAGCTGTTCCCTACCAAGGTTCGCTGTCCATTGCAACCAAGCCAGACAAATTTGGTATAAAGTTCTGGGTGGCCACTGATTTGGAGACAAAATTTGTCTGCAAAGCATCTCCTTACTTGGGAAAGGACCCCAGTCGTCGGAAAGGAGAGAGACTGGCAGAGAACGTGGTCATGAATTTGATGGAGCCTTTCTTGGATGATGGGAGAAATGTTACAACGGACAATTTCTTTACCTCATTGTCACTGTCACAAAGACTGCTGCAACGCAAAACGACGCTACTCGGAACAGTAAATAAAGTCCGCCGTGAACTCCCTCAACTAGCAAAAGACCCTGCACACCGAGAGGCTTTGTCAACTTCAGTGCTTCGATGTGGCAGTGTCACCTTGACAATTTATGCACCAAAAAAAAAACAAGACTGTGTGTGTTCTAAGTTCTATGCACCAACACGTGACAGTTGGTGATTGCAACAAAAGGAAACCCAACACGATAACAGACTATAACCACAAGAAGGTACGTAATAGTGTGTATACTTTTACACTAGTGCAGCAATGTTTTCTGATGTGCATTATACAAGCCAAAAAAAACCCAGTCATGACTCTCTCTTCCTCTGCTTTTACAGTGTGGTGTAGATGTGCTGGACCAAATGGCGCGGACGTATTCTGTAAGAGCAGCAACACACAGGTGGCCTGTAGCAGTGTTTTACAACATGCTGGACCTGGCGGCGGTGAATGCCTACATTTTGTACAAGGCGTGTACAGGGTGGACTGGCAAAAGAAGACTGTTTTTGAGTCTCCTAGTAGAGGAACTTCGTTGCCGATTCATGCAGCACAAGGCAATTCAGGCACAGAGGCAAGCTGCTGTACGCAGTGCCAGGTGCAAGAGAGCTGCAACAGGAATCGAAGCAGGTTTACCTGTGCAAAGTGCCAGAAATTCACCTGTGCAAAATGTAGGGACGATGGACACTGGGTTTGCAAACGCTGTAAAGTGTGATGAATGTTTCTATGTCACACACAGACATCCAGACTTCTGTTGCTCATTGTTTTATGCACAGGGCTACGTTCTTCTGTGTCTACTGTGCTCTGTAAAATTAGGCATTTATTCAGAACTCTGGTGCTACAAAGAACACAGTATAGTTTTGCTGTATGTGGTTGAAATGCCAATAAAAGTTTTTGACTTTGGCCTCTCCGTTTAGAAACGTTTGGCCTGCAATGGTTTAGGCCATCAAATGCATATAGGCCAGGCCTCACAGGTTATGGGTGTGTTTGCACAACAAAAGCAGAAGAACAATGGTGCTGAAGACGTGTGAAAATCTCAGCAGGGGACTTGGCTCAGGGAATTTACGCAAATTTTCGCCGGTTTAGTAAATCCAGTGTTAATGGTGTTATCGCGATGATCAAATAATCAAAGAAAGATCAAAAGGATCAAAGGAATTGTGTGGGGAGGGTGATAGGTGTTTTTTGAAGAGATCTTGGAGATTTTACCTTTTGTGATGCTCCAGAATAGGAGCAAGATTATGGAAAAAAAAAAAAGTTATGTTTGTGCTGTAGAGTTGTCCGGAGTATGTAGCCTGTTCAAGCTCTGGAAACAGGAGTGATGCTTTTTGTGGAAAAAGTTGTGAAATGTAGTTAGATCCGGGAGATGTTGCTTGTTGGGGTTCCAGAAACAAAATGAGAGTTTGAGGAGGTGTGTTTGTGGGTGTGTGCGTGTGAGAGTTAGCTCCGACCATTCCGTCTGAGTGGCTGTGAGTAGCGCCGCTCCCGGTCACGTGAGTGGACGAGAGCTAACACCTCCCCGAGTGGGCGTTGATTATCTGGTGGGATAAATTGGAAGTGAGCGGGAAAAATTTGAACCCGACTCATTTTCCAAGCTCAGCCATCTTACAAAACCCAGCACGTTTTTGTCAATTGGAAGACCTCTGCCTTTTTTTCTCAAGACTCTGCAGAGCCATCAAGACACCGATTTCTTCAAACGACTCTTCAAAACTACAAATAATGTAAGAACCTACATTTCATTATCCTTAAGCTTTCTTATCAGACCTACTCTCTTTTCACTTTTTCTTCTTCTTCTAGAATGTCTGTCTGCAGCTCACCTAATGCATCAGCCGTCTACAACTGGCAGGAGTCAATCCCAGAGGCTCCAAAAAAACCAAGAACACAAATATCTCGGGTGAATTTCGTCAGGAACCAGGAGGTGATGATCAAGAGAGATGTGATCATGTATGCGCAGACGCTACGTTATTCATTTGACAAAGCCAAGCGATATGTCACTCTCAGACTCATGAGAGTACGATAACGATGTAGCATCATTTTCGGAACAAGATTGGTATACCTTTCGGTCGGTCCTTAGGGACCTGAACGAATGTTTTGACGATGATTTTCACGCAGAATGGTTAGGGTTTGATTCGAAATATTGTGTGTTCTTTGACCAAGCAAAACACCCCCCATGTCCATAGCAGTCTCCTTTGGCTAAATGAAGACACTACGCTTCTGAAGATGATCATTCCATACCGTGAATTTGCACAATACGACGATGTTTTCGGGGAGATTGATGCTATGTATTTATGGTGCAAGCAATTTGATCGATATTCTGATGTTCAAAAAAAATTTGTTTTCCGAACAGGCTAACCCTACTCTGTACCTATCATATGAAAGATGTGCTTGACGCAAAACATTCTATGTAGCCTGGTTTGTGTGTTTAAATAAAATTTGTACCCTCGTGTACCCTAACCCTAACTTGTCATTCTTGTTTGGTAATTTCACAGACTGTAAATTAGAAGTGGCATATAAGTATTGACAAAATAACAATACATAAATGCCTCAATTAAATTAAATGAAAAATAACAAAACATAATTTGGACTCAATTTAAAGTTTTAGAATGGACATTTAAAGAAAACGAAAATGTTTAAAGAGGTTGTTTCTTTAATGTAGAAATTGACTCTTTACCCAACACTCCAATCCCATCCTCAACTATGCGTCATCATAACGTCTGCAACTTTAACACGTCAAATATCAGGATCTGGCCAGATTGTAATTACATCTATTTGTTTGCAATAAGCCATATCCATGGCAAATGTAAGGATCGTCTCTCCGCACTTTGGACACGTGTTATCAAACGGGGTGGGTCTTTAACGCGTCAAAGCAGCATCTGACCAAGCTGTAATTAAATGTATGTGGCTGCAACAAGTCATTTCCAGGGCAATTGGCATCACTTTGACCGTGCGTTAATCATAACGGCAGGGGATAGACCCATATCAAAGAGCAGGGTCTGACCAGCTGAGCTAGACTGGTATCAAGATGCGTGATCTCGCTTCAAAGGCCAGCTCGTAAAACGTGTCTCCGACAATCTTCCAAATTCATTGAAAAGTCTCTGAAAATGTTTCTAAATAAGCGTATCTTTATAAAGCTTTAACAAAAAAGAAAAATGTTTTCTGATGTCTGCTACACTTTTAACAGGTTGTAGCTTCACTCTAAAAAGATTTATGCATGTTAGGGATAAAACAAATGTCAAACACATGTGATTTGTTCGTACGTTTCAACTTTGTCCTCATACTCGTTAACATATCCTTTAAAATTACTGTCAAATCTTCAACACAGTGATTACATGACTACATACCTTTTTTTATGTACTATAAAATTATGTGTATGAGAGGTCATGCAAAAATGTAAGCAATTTGTGCAGCTACAGTAAGTCATTTCCATGGCAATTGGTATCACTTCGGCTATGCGTTATCATAACGGCAGGGGATTGACCCATATCAAAGAGCAGGGTCTAGCCAGCTGAGCTAGACGGGTATTAAGAGGCGTGAACTCTATTCAAAGGCCAGCTCATAAAAAGCGGTTTCTAGGTCTTCTCAAAATAAAAAAAGTTTTTCTCATTTTCATTATTTTGCATCTGTATTTATGTATATTTTTTTATTATATTACAGCTTTTTAAAGCAAACTACCTTTTCAAAAACAATTCAATGATCGTTTCAAACTGTAACACGTGCTATAGAGGTACTCAATAGGCGGACTCCGGTCCGCATCCGGACCCAGACGCGATTACTTTTGGACCGACGGCAAAACCAACATGCTACTCTTGTGATAAAAATCCAAAGGCGTTTTCAGTGGTCACGCAATTTTTATTCTACATTGTTCATTCACACACACACACACACGCATCAACGCAAACGAATATGTATAAATGTATATAATTTATCTTGAATGATTGTGCTCGTTTCAGCTGCGGCATTTGTGCAATCACAGCCGCTGTAAGAGCAACGTGACAACTACGTCATCTGTTTGCTCTCTGGCGGCTTTCAGTTACTTTAGAACACGGCCGCGGCGGCGCTTAGTCGCTCAGGTCTTCAGGGTAGCCAGAGCCAGGCGAACGGGCGCTCTGTCATTTGCGTAAATCGAGAGATTTTTTTTAACCTTAAAGAATATGGCGAGCTCAAAGCTGGCCGTCGATAGAAAAGAAAAGTTTGAAAACTGCAAGTGGACAGAATAATATGCATCAGCGCTGCCAGTGCGAAGCAGAAAACCAATGTGTTTAATCTGCAACGAGACGGTCGCGATCCTCAAAAGAATTCGTGAAATGTCGTTTATTAATCCAAGCACGCACAATTTGAACAAATTACCCTCCACACACACACACACACACAACGAACGTCTCACATGTGTCCTGGGACAACACAAGACACCTTTCTCTAATGCCGAAATAGTCAATGAGTGAAGTAGTGACTGCTCTATTTGAAGGGACTCAAAGGGATAATTCACAATTTATGATCTTTCTCAGATTGTTTGATGAAGAAAAGGGAGGTGAACAATATTGTGTCAAATTTTACAAACCTCACACAAGGAGGGATTACATTTATGAAGTAGTGACATAGATTCTTAGAGATCGAGAGATTGACCTGAAGCATGTTGTTTCTATACGGATGACGTGCCATTCACATATCAGTTCATATTTGCATCTTGACCGATATTTTTCCGGACCCCGGACTGAACGGAATTTTCGTAAGTGGATCCTTCAAGTTTATAATTGAGGACCCCTGCTATAGATGATAAACAAAGCGTTTTTTTTCTTCTTAATCATTACAAACCATGTTAGCTATACTTTCATTTTATTTAACCTCAACAAGATATTTTTAAAAAGAAAAAAAAAAAAAAAAAAAAAAAAAAAAAAAAGTGTTATCAGGACTTAATTGAAACTGTTTAATTGGGATTTATTTCACAAGTTTGATATTCTAATTTGATCATACATTTTTTTTTTTTTAAAAGCATTTCTCGATTTCTTTAATTTATTTTGTATCTGTATTTATATAAATACATTTGATCATGCATTTAAAAAATAAAAACTACTTTTTTAGATTTTCCCTAAACCCAGATATGTTAGGGGATGGATTACCAGCGACCAATCACGCTTGGCATTAACATGAAGGCCGCACCTCCCAAATCCGGCGGAAATTTTATAAGACAATGGGACTTAGCAGCCATTTTCACCACAAGGAGATCGTCATTCGAAGGCTGCTCAGCATTTTTGTTCAACGTTGGGTCTACAATGGCTGACTTCTATGGTAAGTGTGCGATTTTTCTGTGCACTTAATGCAGAAATCTATGTAATGTAAAGGTAGATTGCTGTACAGCTATTTATTTATTTGTTATTTATTTTCACTGAAGAAACAGTATTTCTTCTCAGACAACGAACTAATTCAGCTTATTGAAGAGGCATGCTTTAAAAAAGGTATGTATTTTATTTAAAATGATGATGCATTTATTTTAGTGCTTGTGTGTATGATGAGCTTATTTTACAAATAAAACTTTGTTTCTGAACAGACTTTCCCGTAGAAGGAGTCACAAAACACGCTGGTAGGTCATGAAAATAAACATGGTTAACAAAAAATAAAAGTTGTGTAAGTTCATGTGTAAAAACATGAATGATGTATACGTTGTTTTTAAAACAGATTTGCCAGACATCGACACATCAGATGTGCCATACGACCTGGATGAGATAATTGGAGTAGAAAAAAAAATAGTTGAACAACCGTGTGAAGCCGAAGGTATGTAAGAATAACAGAGGTTTTTTTTAACAAAAAAGCTGTGTTGTAACACGGTTTAATTGTATGCAGACGTCACCCAACATACCATTACCGATGGATTTCTAACAGAGTTGGTTCGTTCTACGACGCTTGAGGAATATAAATCCTCGGACCCCATTGCACAGAACTCTGGAAACACAATCGAGCCACGAGTCGCCAGACTGTGCAAACTTAGATACGACCAGACTCGCTTCAATCAAGAAGTCAAGAAAAATTTGAATGGACTATTACAGGCACTCACCACCTTGGTAAATATGCAACTTAAATCTAATAAGTCTAGACAGTGTTTACAAATCACCACGCAATCATTGTTCTTTGGGTGTGCGTGTTTACAAGGTTCAGAACATCAAAAACTCAATTAATACCACATATCAAATATCTGACGCACCACCTGCTATTCTGTCCAAATTTAGTGATCTCACCCCTGCAACAGAAAAAAAACTGTTCAAGAAATTATCACCTGTTTGAAGTCTTCTACTTGCCGTCTTGACGTATTACCAACCAGATTCCTGAAATCTGTGCTAACCAGTGTTTTAGCGCCTCTCACTAAAATGGTCAACAAGTCATTTCAATCTGGAATTTTTCCAAGTATTCTAAAAACTACGGTCATTAAGCCTCTCCTAAAAAAAAAAAAAAAAAAAGTAGTCTTGATGCTGCAGTACTGAAAAACTACCGGCCTATTTCTAATCTGCCATTTATGGGAAAAATTCTTGAAAAAGTTGTTTACCAACAACTAACAGAATTTTTGGTTACAAATGACACATTTGATGTCTTTCAGTCAGGCTTTAGACCTAAAAAGCTACGGTATTAATCCTGCTGGATCTGAGTGCAGCGTTTGACACTGTGGATCATGGGATCCTTCTACAGAGACTTGAAAACTGGTTTGGCATCACTGGTACTGCTCTTAACTGGTTCAAATCTTATTTAGAAGGAAGGAGTTATTTTGTTGAAATTGGTGATTGTGTGTCGAAGCATATGGGCTTGGGACCCTAACCCTAACCCTAACCTGTGGGGTCCCTCAGGGGTCAATTTTAGGACCCCTGCTGTTTAACCTCTATATGCTGCCGTTAGGGCGGTTGATTGCCAGTAATAATGTGTCTCATCACAATTATGCAGATGACACCCAGATATATGTGTCACTGACAGCAGGTGAACATGGACCTGTGGATTCACTCTTGTGCTGTATTAAGCAAATTAGCATCTGGATGCAAAGCTCCCAGTGCCTCAGAGAATAGATTTTAAAACTGCTCTGCTGGTGTACAAGTCACTTCATGGCCAAGCACCAAAATACATCTCTGTGAGAAATGATTTATTCTCTTATGCCTTTTGGATTTTATTTCTATTTCATTATAATACATTTATGCTTTGATGTATTATCTCGTGTTTCTGTCTTAATCATGACAAATGGTTCTCCCCCATGTATGGACACACAGAGACCCCCTGTTGTTAGGCTCGGACACACACACAGAGAGACCCTTGTTGACAGTGTCCTGACGCCGGCGCGCGTCATTTACATATACCTCCGTGCCTTTTGTTGTCGACCAGATGAAAGACTTACATGTGGCTCCCCGGTGCTCTTTCGTCATTGGACAGTTCAAACCATGCTCCCTCGTTTCCCTCTTCCCGCGATTGGATCAGGCCGACCACCTCCCACCCGCTGTTCCCTCGTCATTGGACATTCTGTGTTTCTTGTGAAACTATTTATCAATGGTGAAACCCTGTAAACTTTAGTGACTGAACAGATAATGCTTGGATAAACTCATCTGTTAAACTCTAACTGTGGTTTCTTGCTTTCTGTGACGTCACTCCATCCGTAATTCGTGATCACCTTACGGATGCCTTGAGAAACTCCGCTAAACGAGCAGAGAGAGAGGAAAAGACCGCTCGACCAATAATAATTCATAATGCCTCCAGAAAGATTAATAATCTAACAATCTCTAAGCTGATAACAATTTATAAACCATCTAGAACTCTGAGGAGCTCAGGGATGGGCCTCCTGCTGGTGCCCCGAGTCAGGACAAAACAGGGGGAAGCTGCTTTTCAGAGCTATGCAGCTAATGTTTGGAATAAACTTCCGGTGAATGTTAGGCTGGCCGAAACAGTAGCCACGTTTAAATCAGAGCTAAAAACGTTTCTGTTCAGTTGGGCATTTGATTAAAGGTTCAGACGTCTCTTTTATCTTTTTAATAATATTTTTTATTATTAGTAGTAGTATTATTATTATTGTTATTATGTCTCATGTTTTATTGTACTATAAATGGTGTTTTATATTGTAAGGATGTATTGTATTTTTTTAATGTATTTTAAGATGCACTGTAAAGCACTTTGAATTACCGAGTGTACGAATTGTGCTATATAAATAAACTTGCCTTGCCTTACAACCGTTTTTCTGGAAACATGACTTTATGGCAGATAGTCGTTTGTGTATCATATGGGTGATTTATTTGTTTTTAAGAAATTTTTTTAAAACATGGCTAGCAAGCGTGGTCGCGAGAGTGACGATTGTAATAATGACCCCCCGAATCAGATGCCGAGACATTGTTGCAATGATTTTGCCATGCCCGATTTAACTGCAAATATTCAAGCTCTTAATAGAGCAATCTTGAATATGCCAATAGGGCTTAATGGCATTCGATTCGAAGCTGTGCAGGGTGACGAATTGCATGATGATTCAAACAACATGGTTCCTGCTTTATCCGATTGTTTTGACAAATTAAACGCCATTAATACGCGATTAGCTCTACATTCGAAATCAAAAACACAGCAACCGTCAAACCCGAGCGTGATGAGCGATTGTCGTCACTCATCAGTATGGGTCGGCGTTGGTTCCAGATCTCTCTGCAGACGAAATTCATCGTCTGTCCAGAGAGGACGGAATCATTGGTCCACACAGAGTAGTGCAACATTCACGTTTTAACTGTTTTGAAATACACCGTATCGTTAATTTACGCGAATTAGCATCGTCGGATCTTTCAGAGGATGTCGCATCATTGTATGGTACAGTAGCTGAAATTCTGTCTCTGTCGAGGTTGTTGTCTGAAGGAGATTGTAATTCGATACAACTCACTTTGAGAGGCCCAGGGTTAAAGTCCGATGTCACGTCGCACTTATCCCGACATGACAATTTCTGTATTGAACGGTTTATGATCGAACTCGAACAAGTGATGCAGAGCAATCATATTATGGACGACGATAATCAGAGCTAAACTCTCCAATCATCAGTTGTAAAGTCAAAAAGGGGCGGATCACGCTGTAGACTGTGTTACCTTTTTCATAACGATGTGATTCGAAAAAACAGAATGAATCTTTTTTTTGTCCGATCAATATAACAGACAAGCTGTGTTTTGCGTTATGTTTGGCTCATTACTACAGCCCGTCAGCAACCTCGAATTAAAAATTGTGGTATTTCACAGATCGGAAGCGGGGTTGCTTGAGAAATTTGTAACAAGCGACACTCCCAATCCGAAAACGGTATTTCTATACCTGCACGATGAACACTACTATATGATCAAGAGTCTCACAGCGTTTATCGGCAGGAAATATGTATGCGATTACTGTTCTTCTGGATATTCTGACCGGAGGGACCACTGTTGTCGTTTCATTTGTAGTGTTTGTTGCGCTCCAGATTGTTAGAAACAGCCTAAACGTATCGTACATTGCTCTAAATGCTCTCGGTATTGCAAATCTCGCTACTGTTACATCATGCATATGAAGGTACAGCCCGGTCGGCATCATTCGCAATCAGTAAACCCAGATGAGCACTCGTGTTTCATCCAACCTATTAAAATGGGGAAGCCGAGTGAAAAGTATATATTTTACGATTTCGAAACACGTTATGAAAATAACAAACACGTAGCAAACTATGTCTGTGCCATCACATACAGAGGTGAGGAATTTACAGCTGAGGGGGTTGATTGAGTTTCTCGTCTGCTCGAAAAATTCCGTAAACCACGTTATAAAAACTTCACTTGGTTAGCTCACAACTCAATCGGATTCGACTGGGTATTTCAAAAACAAGCGCTGCGTTGAATCTGAAATGTACTGAGAAAGCATTACATTTCTATGGGTATGACACGATGAGTGACAATGCCAAAGCAAAGTTTGACGAGTGGTATTGTACAATTTCGCACAAGACCTTTGATTTTAAAAAGGAGCTGGCATGGTACGGTAGAAATTATGTTGTTCTGTTGAGGGAGGCGTGCATGAAATACCGTGATGAATTTATAGAGTGCACACAACTCGATCCGTTTACAACCACAACATTAGCCTCATGTTGTATGGCAGTCTATAAGACATTTTCTCCCGAGAGACACACACTCGCTCGAACACGGGATGGTGGCTACATTAAACAGCACAAGACGTTCTCTAACGTGTCATTAGATTTACACCATGCTTTAAATCATGTTGGAAAATATTATGTCGATGGCTATTATGAGCAAGACGGAGTTAAGCATGCTTTAGAATTTTCCGGTTGTTTGCATCATGGTCATGATTGTGTGTACAGCCCCGAGCATTGAAATCCTCTGTTCAATGTCACATTCAACTCCCTCAGGAAACAGTTTGACGACAAGGTGCTCGTTTTGCAACACGCCTATAATCTGCAGGTGGAGGTGATGTGGGAGTGTCAGTGGACCGATGCAAAACATCGAGACCCCAATGTGATGGCGTTTATGACCACTTACAAGCATCCGGAACGGCTATCACCTTGCGATGCTCTGTTTGGGGGGAGAAAAATACACTATGTAGATTTTACGAGTCTCTACCCGTTCTGTCAAGCTTGAAAGTCTTACCCTGTAGGTCATCCGCAGATAATATTCAGAGATTTCCAACCTCTTGAAAATTATTATGGGCTCATGAAGGTCACTGTTTTACCGCCACGTGGTCTTCTACACCCGGTATTACCATATTGGTGTCGGGGAAAGCTCCTGTTCCCATTATGCAGACTTTGTGCAGAGACCGACAACCAAACGTCCCTGTGCACGCACAGTGACTGAGCGAGCTCTCTCAAACACGTGGGTCAGTCTGGAGCTGATGAAAGCCATAGAGAAGGGGTATGTTGTGAAACAGATCGATGAGGTTTGGCACTTTCCTCAACAGTCAGACAAACTGTTTTGTGACTGTTTTATGTCAAAACCTTTTGGCTTTTCAAACAGGAAGCGAGTGGGTATCCCAAAAATGTAGTCACCGATGCGGACAAAGAGGCTTATATTCGAGAATATCAGGATGTTGAAGGTATTAGTCTAGACCCTGAAAAAATTGAACTAAACCCCGCACGTCGCTCTATTAATAAGCTTCTTTTGAACAGTTTGTGGGGGCGTTTTTCCATGCGGGAAGGTATAGCTGTCACAGAATTGATTTCAGACCCCGAACAATTTTCTCAGTACATTTTCAGCAACGAGCGTGACATCACTTATTTTACGTTCCTCTCGGATGCTGTCGCACTCGTTCAGTGAAAGTATAAACACAATCAAGGTAAACTAATTAAGGATTTGAATGTTTTTATAGGTACGTTTACCACAGCGTTTGCTAGACTGGAGCTTTATGAATTGATGGACTCGTTGGGAGATCGGGTGTTATACAGCGACACAGACAGCGTAATATTTACGTCTAAAGATGGTGAATACGTGCCGCCTCTAGGGCCTTATTTCGGTCAGCTGACTGATGAGCTTTCTGAAGGAGACCACATTGTAGAATTTGCGGCTGCGGGTCCGAAAACGTATGCTTATTTGACCGCAAAAGGCAAAACGTGCATGAAGGCAAAAGGCATGACCCTCAACAGTGTAAATGCTATAAACATCAAGTTAGACTCGCTGATTGGATTGGTCAACCATTACGTAACCGGAAACAGAGACGACACGCAATACATACACGCATACACAGACACCATTACCAGGGATAAAAAGCACCTGACACTACATAATAAAACAGTTGTGAAGAAGTTTAAGGTTGTATACAACAAGCATGTTTTGTATCCTGATTATACGACTCTTCCTTATGGATACTGAACGGGGTAACCCACAAGGGTCGAGAGACTCGCACTGGTTTGATTTTAGACTGCAGCATCCCTTCTCGTGCGTGATCAGTGGGCCTTCTAACTCGGGAAAATCGTATTTTGTAAACAGCTACTCGAGAATGCTTTTAAAATGATGTCTAAACCTGTTGAGAATTTTGTATGGATATATGACTGCTGGCAACCCTTGTACGATGTAATGTCATGAAAAAAAAATGTATAAAAAAAATTTGTAGAAGGAATTCCTTCGTCTTTGAATGATGACCATCTGTTTCCCGTGGAAAAAAGGAATTTGTTAATTCTGGATGATGTTATGAAAGATGCCAGCGGGAGCGGAGAGGTGGAGAAAGAGTTTACGCAATACGTACACCACCGAAACACTTGATCTCGAGTTTGCAAAACACCTCCTCTCCCACAGCAAATCCAAAACAACGTAAAAGACAGAAAGAGAAAACTGCGCCTCGTCACACGTCTCAATCGAATGTTGTAGTACCCTCTATCGACTCTGATCAATGTTCGTGGTTGTCATACTGATATTTGTGTATGTATCACGTAATTTTATTTTCAAAATAAAAAAAAAAAAAAAAAAAGTCATGAAAGATCATTTTCCAATTGTGATTCTGTTTTATTGACACATATTCACTTGTCACACACGCACATGGGCAAACATCTCACCCGTTTGAACACATTGAATGCAGTTAAACTTATTTCTACTACATCTAACGTTTTTAAACTTTGTTACAAAGGTCGAAACCATGAGATCGTTTTTTCTTAAATAGTTTCCATATCGTTTCACCACAGAGCTATACTCGTTCCTTCCAATCATATGGTAAAGAAAAAATACACAATGTTGTCCGCACACGTCCGAAGTGTAATCTTGCACCTGACACGCAGAATACACGGTCTTGTCAGAGTTGGTGTAGAGAAATTCCATAATGGACTGTGGGAATCGTGGGTGATCGGGGTTGTTCCCGAAACAGTCAATAAAACATGGAATCGGAATCGTAAATGGCATATACTATCAAATTGATCATGCGTGGCAGAGGTTGTCTGAAACGTGCCTCCAGTCTGATGTTACCGGATTTGACTAATGAAACGTGCTGTCCACACTCTTCATCCGGTGATAGGTTGAAAGCAAAAAGCGTGTATCCGTCCAGAAAATCTTGACGATTGTGTATGAACGCGTTATTTTTCAAATGTCTACCACTGGCCAGAGCGAGCTGGTAAAATTCACGAGTGGCCATACCATTTGTAAAATTCGGTTGAAAGGGTTTCGCCGGATGTTGTTGTCCGTCCACATACACTGCCAGAAACTCGAAATTTTAATGTTTAAATGTAAATGGGTTTTTGTTCCATGCGCCTGAGAAAGAATCGTTGTCGCAGAATGCAAGCACAATGGATTTTGGTAATGTGCCCAAAAATAAGTTTTCCTGATTGCACACTCTCGCCCCCTGCGGGATCGAGTGGTTCTTCAGACACACTCGTTCGATCGGATACTTGGCTGTGGCGGCTGGCAGAGCATGGGCCACCGTTACTTTTTTCACAAACAGTGAGGCTGTTAATATTTTGATCTTGTACACTTAGTCTCCGGCTTTCATCAGGCAAAATTCATCCTTTGCTCTGTTCATACGTATTTTCACATCCACCCCATTTAGCATGAGTTTTTCTTGAAAGAATATGTCGTTATGAATGGTTTTCGACCGTATTGCAGTTTCTAGTAAACGATGCTCTTTTACTGAACCCAAGATTTGGTCCGTCGATGGCAACAGAGTCTGTGTGGCCGGCCGTGTCTTTATAAAACAATCCGGCTGAAAAAAACAATTCCAAAGTGTCTTTACCGTAGTTCAGTAGACATTCTATAACACATCGGTAAGGATACGTGCTTGAGCTTTGTGAAATTAATCTATCACCCAGAGAAACATCTACCTGGGAAAAAATTGTAGCCCCCGGGTAGTTGATCAACCCGACAGGGTGGAAGTATAATTACTACTGCTGCAGTCCCATTCACATTTTCTCCTAATTATGTCTTTTGTTATAAAAGAAGAAATAGTCTTCCAGGACAGGTCAGACACATTGGAAAATAAATCTAAATTCACTCCTGGCTTGTCTTGCGAAGAGAAAGACCACTACACTCAGGAACCTTTGTCGTGTTTCTGCTAATCGCCGTTGGGCCAAGGAAGGGAACCTTGACATTAGTAAACAAAGCAGAAAGGTGTTTGAAACCATATTGAAGCAACTTTTCAAGCCAATTGTTGTACTTTTTTTGTTTTGTCCACTAGATCAACAGTTTGCCACTCAAATTCAGTCTCTTGAAGCAGTAAAGGTTTTTTTGCAAGCTTCAGAGTGCTTCATTGGAAATCACTGCTATCATTTCCCACTATTTTTGTTATCTTGTTCTACAAACTGGATATTTTAAACTAAATGTTCGTTAATTTGGACAAGCATCAGCAATTCAGCCTCTTCTCTCACACATCTAACCACACTGATTACTGCAGCCTCTCTTGCCAATTTATTCAACACCAGCACCAATCAAGACGCATTCACTACTTACCTTAATATAATTAGTGTAATTCAGATCAGCTGAGTCGCGTTTACCACTGTATTTAACTAGTGGCATCTGCTTTCAGTAGACTTTTAGGTTGAGTTGATGATGGTTACCTTAGATCTTTGTTTAAAGAAAAGAAAATAGGTTTTTTTTAAATCAATTTTATTCCTGTCGTTTTATTTCATGGTGTGTGTGGCAGCACAAGCGCTAGGAGGAATAAACATTAATCTGTGCGTTCGCCAAGCAGTTTTCTATTAAGTATCATACATCTGTGGTGCCCCTGTTTGTGTTGACTGAAGGAGTCATGCACAGAAAATGTGAGAAAGGGAAATCTGAGGTGGAGAAACCCACTGCGCAATGAGAAGTCTAAAAGACGTGATTTAGACGTCTTTTCCGACCGTCCTAAATTGGTACCCTGGAGGTCCAGAACGTTACTTGTGTAGATGTATTTTTTTTAGGTCTTTAAAAAGACGTCTATAAAAATAAGTCTTTTGGACGTCTTTTTTGGGTGATTCTTATATTTGTCTTTCACTCATTTTATCAATAAACTACAGTAGATCACTACTGTTATGTGTATTACAGTTACACTTAAATTGCAGGCATACAGGTATGCACACACAAAGGCTAATTAAATCCAGTAACATTTATTAAATACAGAACAAAAGCACAATGAGAATAAGAATGTCAAAACACACACATCAAATATACATATCAACTTACATTTAGTTAAAGAAATTGTAATAAAAAAAAAAATCAATCAAAAAGCAACACCTAGAAAAACAAAAATGTAAGAATAAAAATTTTAAACAAAAGCTGTGATAAGTACACACAGAGCACAACTACAAATATTTACACAAAAACATCAACCGAGATGAAAAAAATTGTAAGAAACGTGTTGTAAGAAAACCAAAAAAAATTTTTTAACTAAAAGTTGTAACACGAGCATTTACACAAAATCAACACCAAGGTTAGAAGAAATAAGAACTAAAAACTAAGTTTAAACCAAAAGTTGTAAGAAAACAAAGTACACACAGAGCACAATTACAAATATTTACATAAAAACATCAACCGAGATGAAAAAATTGTAAGAAACTAAGCGGTACAATTGTAAAAAAAAAAAAAAAAAAATTTAAATTTAAATTTAAACCAAAAGTTGTAAGAAAACAAAGTACACACAGAGCACAAGTACAAATTGTTACACAAAAAACACATCAACCAGCAATTGTAAGAAAACCAAATAAAAATGTAAACTCGACTACAAATATTTACACAGGATATTGAACATCAGGATGTCCTATAAAACAAAAAGAATTAGTCTTTGTTGACTAAGATTCCTCCACTTCTTGCTGGAGCATGCTTTAGGTGAACAGCCACCGCTCGCCTAATGATGGACTCAGTAGAGGTGGCATCAAACCTCAAAACGGCTTCTGCAAAGGTAGAAAGAATTTTTCCGTCATTATTCAGTCTTTAGTAGAAAGTTTTTATTCTTCCATTGTCGTTTAAAATATGGTCCTTGCCTTTTATCGCTCTATAGAGATGTGATGTCTCTAGAGGCCTCTTGTTCCCCCTGCCCTTCATGTTAAATAGGCTCATTAAAGAATTAGTGAAGAGCCTAAACAAACAAGCTAAAAAAAAAATTATATACATTCATATACATCATGATCACAGACATCAATGCATATTATTAAAATACCATACTGTTGGGGAAGCACACCTGTCAAGGACTTTTCTTACACAGTCCGTTGCGGTTCTTCCACCAATTCTTTTAAGCCGTTCAACCTGTCGGAATAAATATATAACAGTTAATTATGCTCTCAACAGTACCTCAACTATTCGGACGCAAAGGTGTGTCCTCAAGACATTCTTTACTTGCAGAATATCAAAACCTACCAGGGAATCAAAAGCTTGCGAATCAGCAAGACGATGCTCCTCAAGCTCAAACTCCTCCAATGATTGCAAGCGCTTGACCTGAATACTAGAGGCGAAAGGAAGCATCTGCCTATGAGAACTTCTTAGGTCCACCCGAAGGTGCAAAACCCTTTTTTGGAATACTGAAAAACATTCACCGATTAGAACAGTGAAAAGCAATTACAAAAACTGCATTTGTTCAATGTTTGCTTTTTTATACAGTAGTGTACAATAAAAAAATTAAAACTGTGGAATGATAGAAACAGTGTAATTTTAATTATAACTTTTCATGACTGAAAAGGAGTGAACAAACAGAGGATGAAACAAGTCTGAAAAACTCACCACCCATAGGTATTGGGAAGGTGTAACGAGGTCTGGAGGAACCCTGGCTGGACCTGGAACAAGGTCTGGAGGGACCCTCACTCGACCTGGAAGAAAGCATGAAAGCATTATGATCGAATCGATCTTCAAATGTTCATACATTGTCTGATATGTGCACCTGGAACGGGTTCTGTAGGCACCCTCAGTTGACCTGGAACGAGGTCTGCAGGGACCCTCACTCGACCTGGAAGAAAGCATGAAAACATTATGATCAAATCGATCTTCAAATGTTCATACATTGTGTGATATGTGCACCTGGAACGGGTTCTGTAGGCACCCTCAGTTGACCTGGAAGGACGCATGAAAGCATCATGATCAAATTGATCTTTAAATTTGTATACATGATACGCTGACCTGGAAGGAGGTCTAGAGGGACCCTGGCTTGACCTGGAAGGAGGTCTTGAGGGACCCTGGCTGGACCTGGAAGGAGGTCTTGAGGGACCCTGGCTGGACCTGGAAGGAGGTCTTGAGGGACCCTGGCTGGACCTGGAGCGAGGTCTGGAGGGACCCTGGCTGGACCTGGAACAAGGCATCATGATCAAACAGGTCTTCAAATTTTAAGTCATTGTGTGATATGTTGTCTGGATTTGCCAGCATGTCTTGAAGAGTAATTCAAAAATAAAATTGAATGCATTATTATTATTATTATTATTATTATTATTATTATTATTAAGAGTAAGTGGACCTCATAGTGTGCCTGGAATGATCGCTGCTCCAGGACATGTCACTCGCTTGAGATCGGATGCTCAAGATGTCAACAAGGCTTTCGTCACTGTGCCTGGACCTAGTTAAATGTCAATTCAGTTTGCACACTTGGCCATTTTTAAGAAGCATAAAACAATACATAACTAATGTAACAGATTCTGGCCATGGCGACAAAAAAAAAAAAGTTTTTTTTGAGAGAAGACCAGTTACCGTGAGCGATAGCTATGCCTGGCACAGTCACTCGATCCATGTCTTGATTCTGAAAAGACATACAGGTCTTACATTTCACAATGCTGAAAAAATAAACTGTTTGAAATGTAATCACTGTGTCTCAGAACTTCTTGTAGAGGGCTTGTGATTTAAACAGATTTAAATAAGCATTACTAAAATATAGCAAAAATTGGTTACATAAAATATAATAGAAACATACCAGGACTTGACATTATTTTTCTTGGACCGATTTTGTCCATCAAAACAGTGCTGCCTGAAAAAAACAAAACAATACTTTTGAGAACAACATTTTGTGCATTAATAATAAATAAATACACCCGATCCTCGAGCAGCAAGCAACATTGTTCGTTCTGGTTCATTGCTCTAACAATAAAAAAATAAAAAAAATATTCTACAAGACAATTGCTGGACAATTTGCCTGCAATGAGATTCTGAAAGTTTGATCCTTCAGCCACCCAAAGATAACTGATATTGAATGGTCTGAGGTGCTCTTGAGTTGCCCCCAAAAAAAAAAAAAAATTATACTCAGCATCTACCTGAAGACCAGCAAGCAGGCTTCACTGGCTCAAACGATGATCCTGGGCCTGAAATAAGTGAAACAAGTGCACAAGTAATTATGGTTTTATTCGAGCAGTGACAAATTACCCATCTAAAATTCACGTTAACTTTGGCATTTCTACACTTAGTGAAGAAAACCAAACTTACAAGTCACCATTCCCCTGGCCCCAGAACTGCCTACACAGTCTGCCTTGATATCATCTTCAGAAACAGAAATATTAATTATATGACTACAGCCATCGTGTTACATTTCCACAACAATCGTTATGTGTATCACCAGTGGGATCCAGAACTGAATGGAGTTTCTTTGGGGCAGTGGGAGACGCAGGAAGTTTGACACCTATTAAAAAAAAAAGAATAAAGAAAAAAGTTGGCAAATAATTACATTTTTAGAAATGTTTCGCATTATAAATGAGAAAAGCCATTACTCCCGACAGTGGCCTCTTCTTCTGAATCTGTATCTGCCAAAAAAAAAAATAATTAATGCACATTTTTATGACAAAAAACACTTTACAAAACACAACATACCATTTTCCACAAAGTCCTGTGGAAGTCCTTTTTTGGGACGACATCGTTTAGGTCTATTTTCATCATGCTCCTGCTCCTCTTCCGTCTGGCTAGTCAAATTATAATGTTCACAATCTCGCCACTTTGCTGAAACACAACAAAAATTAAACAAATGTAAGACAATAAAAGTCTACAATTATGTCTGGATATTAACTTCGAATCATTACATGCCTGAAGTCAGTTTTATTTTGACTAAGCCAATTTGGTGCTGGTTCAACTCTCTTTTTAAGAGCTTTTTTTGTTTTGGTGGCGCTCAGGTTGTGTGGCCATCTAATCGTTTGGTCTACACGATTTATCCAGTTGTCTGGAATGACTCTTTCTTCCTCCAAAGGACAACATTGACACTTTTATTTTTCTGACACCTCAGTAGAACAGTTTGACTCAGACCCATTACAAAATACAGAGGGTCTGGTAACAAAACGAAGATGCAATTAATCTTGTTCAGAGTGATTTAGTAAAGCGTTACAGTGTTAGGCAGGGTTACGTTAATAGATGAAAACAAAATGGGTTTAAAAGGGCTTGACATTTAGGACGAGAACACAAGGAATATACTGGTATTAAATACACCTGGGTTTACAGTAGGCATATGGTGCCAGGGTTAGAGGGGTAGGGAGGGCAAGGAGAGGTTTATAAATGAAGTGTTAGGTGATCAGCTGACAGACAGCAAAAAGCGATAAAACTCCACCTTTGATATTAGTGTTCCAGACCATGTCGAAGTGGTAGGAGAACAGAACCACCAGTTTCTTGTGGAAGGCAGGCCACCTTGCGGAACAGATCCTTTTCGTGCAGCACTGCATTTTTCATTCTGATTGGGCCTCTTCCCATGCAGACGATATTCAAAAGTCCAGAGCTACACGGCTGGTGGAATAACGATGAAGTGTGACGTTGGTGCAGAATTTCACAAACAAACGTTCCATCCGAGTTTTTAATGTTTAATGAATGCAAAACGGTCGTCTCTTAAAAGAAAACAGCTGCCCGTCTGTTTTACCGAAGCAAACACTTTAGATTGGTCCGTTTCAGTTCTACGTGCTCAATTTCAGAGAGACGTCTGGTGACCTGTTCCAGTGGATTTCTGCCGCTCCTTACATGTTTTTTTTAATCTTTTGAAGATAGTTTTCAAACGGAAAACAGGACACTTCATTCAAGGAACAATTGAAGTGGCTGGCATCTTCGTGGAGATGAACTAATCCGTGAACATTGTAGACTGGAAAGGTCGTGCCATACAGGTCAGCGGAGCAAGTGACAAAGTGTCGAAGAAGTTCATGGGCATATTGCAGATAGCCATTGCGAATTCTGTCGTCTGATTCTAGCAAAATTGACATGGCCACTGACAAGGACAAAAAATGCTTGTACCTTTCGCTGGACAACACATTTTTCAACACCAAAGGTCCAGTGTACAGTAAAAATTGCCGTAGTTCTGTTGCCTTCCACCGATCAAGTTCATGTAAACTCCGTGGCTGCCTTGCAAAGTCACTTGGCATCTTCCCTCTCAGTGCAATCAGCTTTAGCGAAATAGCATCCTTTTGCTTTACTGATAACCGGCAGATTTTTGGGCCACGGTTCAAGTATTTTAACAGGTGTCTAACAACTCCCATGCAGACCATGTGCATATAGTCCAACACAAATGAGCTGACACAAGGAACTCCTGCGTCAATGAAGGGGCTGACACCAGTTTGATGGTTCTTGTATTCCTCTCTGGAGAAGCAGTCATCTGCACGAGAAGGGCAATCCTGTTTATTGAAGACAATTCTGCCCTCAACACGAGCACCTCTGATGACACATCTTTCGCAGCTCTCGTATGACGTATGACCCTTGATGCATTTAAGATATGCTCTTGCCAGTGCATCGCAGATCAGAGCATCAATAGTGACATGGTAAGTTTGGCCTTCGTAAACCATACCATTTTCTTTGAGATGTTTGTACTCCTCCATAAAGTCTTGAAGACATCTGACTAAATAAAACGGCAGATGCCCTTTTCCAAGCCGTAGTATCTGTACTGCCCTGAACATTTATTTTCTGTTGTATTACACTGTGGTGTCGCAAGAAATGTCCGGCAATCCATGGGCAAAAGATGTCCTTTCTTCCTTAGAATGGACAATAGTCCATTAAGTGACCGATGTGTCAACTTGTGCTCTAAAGCCCACTCTCTCAGGTTATCTTCAAAGGTGCTAGTCTCCCTTCTTCGTTTGGGTCACTTTCAGAGTCAGTGAAGAAACGATCCACGTCTGTGTCAAACTCAACACTTTCTGATGTCCCAGGTAAAGGCTCACTTGTCAAACTTTGTGGGCTCCCAGGAGCATTGCCGGAGCTAAAACTCTGTGAGGTACTGGGTCCACAGTCAGACTTTTTAGTTTTTCTACACTGTTCATCATCACTGTCAGAATAACTAAGAAGCTGATTGACCTCCTGTTGGCTTTTACGCCAATCTCTCATCTTTGAGGCCATCTGTAAACACCAATGTGAAATTATGGTTCCTTGATTTGTCTTGTGCTAATGCAAAGCAAGATTTAATAAAAAACCATACGTACGTCAAAACTCCTCACTCTCAAATCCGAAATTGGGAAAGAGACAGAAAGTCACCTAAAAATGAAACAAAAGAAACATTAACATACATACAACAAGACAGTTAAAACTGTGAAAAGCGCCCAACAAATACTCATAATAATTGCCTATTAATAATTAATAAAAGTATTTGTCATCTTTGGTATTCCTCTCCCTGAAGGCCAGAAATACTCGAGTGTAACAACTAGTGGCTTTACGTGATATTTCTTGCCTCTGTATAAGTAGTTTCTCTTTTTACATTTGTATAAATGTGGTCATGTGAGGCATTTAGTTCCTAAAGAGCATTTCAGATTACTTTTTGTTTGATTCTAGTTACAATCCACCCCCATCATACCTTGATGGGGGAACATTAGCATGTCAGGAGTGTTTTTGTCTGTCAAGGTATGAATTCCATGAATAATAACGACCATCATCTCTCACAAGCATAGAGCAGTCCAGACTGACTTTATCAAATGTAAATTATTGTAATGATTCAGTGAATGAGAGAACAATGATGTTCACACAGTTGTGAAGCACCCACTTGCCTACAAGAATGTGTGATAAGTCTATTCAGGAATATGTGCGAGTTATATGGTCTTAGTTCAGCTACATTCTTTTTCCAAAACTTTACCAAGCGCACACACACACATTTTTCCCCCTAAAAACGCAAGCACATACATCCTTATTTCTTACTTACTGTAACAAAGCTTGTGCTAAACAAAAAAAACGTACTTTCTGGTCACTATTTTGTTATAGGTAACTGAAATAAGCACAAATTCCACTTACATATGAGAGCATGTCAAAACCAAACAAAGCCAAAACGACCGCAGAGGTTTAAATAGAAGATAGTACATTTCAGTTACCTCTGTGGCGATAAACATACAAAAAACAATACTGCACACTGCCTACAACGAAGACGTCGCCAAATAATAAACATGGTTGACCGCCAGCGATTCATTTTCATTAAAGCCAGTCGCCATTACGTCCTTGTGCATTCAGAGCACGTGTCTCTGGCTTGGGACTCGATCTGGCGTGCAAAAAGATGTGCGAGATTCGCCTTGCATTTCAAACGCGACTTACTTTGATGTAATTAATAAAGGGGAAATACAAATCAATTTTGTTTTCTTTTACAACAACTTATTTGTTTTAGAAGACCCGGCGGACCCCAGTTTAAGAGGTGAACAGACGCAAGTCCTTTTAAACAACAAAATGTTAGTTTTAGCAACGCTAATTCCAAATCCTAATACTTTCAGCACACACAATTATTTAAGACCAATCTTACCTCAAAACAAAAACGGAAACGGAAAACCCGTTGATTTTAACTCTGGTCTAAATAAAAACAGATTTAAAAAAAACTTGGAAAGTTGTATTTTCACTTTACAATTGGTTGAACATTTTTAATGCAGTAAATTAAATCGCAAAAAAAAACCCAAACAAATGATAAATAACAAAAAGCATCTAAAAATGCTCTTCCAAAACATTTTGCACTTCACAAACATGTTCAATCAACGTCTAAACCGGTAGAAATTGACAGTTTGACATTTGAACACTTTTTGATCATTTTGTTTTTTTTTTATCAAGCAAAAACAATATATTTTTCTAAAAGTGAATGCAATAATAAATAATTATACAGAAACATAAATTATTATGGAAAATATTCAGGGATCCTTTTGCAATTGGAAAGCTTAATTTCCATAATAGGATATAATTATGATATTTATTATTATCATATATATATTATATATTTATCACACACACACACACACACACACACACACTATATTACCAAAAGCATTCGGTATGCCTTGACTCACATATGAACTTGAGTGCCATCCCATTTTGGTTCAATATGGTGTTGGTCCACCTTTTGCAGTCTCAACTCTTCTGGGAAAGCCTGGCTCTCAGTCTCTGCTCTAAATCATCTCAAAGGTTCAGGTCGGGACTCTGTGCAGGCCAGTCAAGTTTATCCACACCAGACTCTGTCATCCATGTCTTTGGATATGGCTTTGCACTGGTGCACAGTCATGTTGTTAGAGGAGCATGGAATTGTCCAAAATGTTTTGCTATCCTGAAGCATTCAAAGTTCCTTTCACTTGAACTAAGGCCAAGTCCCGAAAAACCTGAAAATCCTGAATCATTTAACTGGGTGACCGAATACTTTTGGTAGTATAGTGCAGGGGTGGCCAACTCTGCTCTTGAGCCTCATGCGGCTCTTTAATCAGTTGCGGCTCTTCAGGAGCTTTCACGTGACATGAGTCCAATATAACACAATGTTAACAGTTGAAAAATAACTAATATTATCATGTTGGTGTGGTTATTGTCATTAAATCTGGCTGAGCAAAGGTGTGTGTGTGTGTGTGTGTGTGTGTGTGTGTGTGCATACAAGATTAAGGAATTGGATGATGTTTATGTGTGCCCATGTGTCAAAGGGCTCTTTGTGGCTCGGCTCCAACACAGAAAAAAAGTGGCTCGTGTCTGACTGGTTGGCCACCCCTGGTATAGTGTATGTAATACGAACTTTTATTGTTCTAATTATTTATTTGCAAGTTTTTTTTGTTTTTGTTGGTGCTGCTGACCCATACGTATTAGACTATTAACGTCACGTAAAAGACGTCTAAATGACGTCTAACTTGGACTTCCAAAAGACGTCCAAAACAGGTCATGTTTCGACAACACAAATATTAGATGTCCATACAAAGTCCAGATCAGGTCAACGGCCGACCGACGCAATATAGAATTAATCTGGATGTTTTTTGGACTTCCAATGTTTAGTGGGAAGGTGCCAAAGGTAATAGACATTTCTGGAAAAAAAAAAAGCTTGTGGTAGAAATAAGTTCAAACTAAGTCAAGGAGGAGTGGGGGTTTGCACTTAACGCCACCCATCACTCAACAATTTAGTAAGGAGCTACCGATCATTACAGAATTAATCCTAACACCCCTTATAAACACTTTGTGATCTAAATTGTGTGAAATGCCTAAAATGTGTACCTAAACACAACAATAGAGGTGAATACATTTACACTCCTGTGACTATGTTGGGGGATGTGGAATGAATCTGTTGATTTGAATACATAAAGCCTAAAATTGAGTGCAAAATTTAGAAAGTCAGTGAAAGAAAAAACATGTTTTAATATTTTAATGATTAATCTTTTGAAGATTCTGCTTAAGAGTGTGTTCCAGTTCTTGTGCTGACATGGGAGAGCAGAGTGGATCTGTCTGGGTCGTGCCGAGGTCACTCTCGCTCCATTTCGGGAAAAGATGTTTTGTCTTCTCTGTGAACAACAGCAGATACGAACGCCGACCAGAAGACGGACGTCAGCAGTTCTGGTGCCGCTCTGTCTGCAGAAGGAATAATTGTTTTAAGTAAAATCTGTTTGGAGTTAAAGAATTCTTTTGATGCATCTGCATAAAGCATGTAATCCTTGATGAATTGTAATTGTGATCCTTAATGATTTAATGGGTTTAACACCTTTGACCTCAGCCCTAAGTTATGGCCAAGAGGTGCCAGAAGTCATCAGGATGCGAAGGGGGGTAACATCTGTTTAGTCTTAGACAAGGACTTGTTTTCGACTGATTGTTGATTCATTATGCTCGTATGTAAAACTGAAACACGTGTATTTGGGTATTTAAGCTGGGTGATTTCCTGCTTACTTTGGAGAGAGTCTGGAGATGGCACTGATGCATTAAACCTGATAGTCAACACTCTGACTTGGTTGATTCATTCTTGTGCACTTCATTCACTCCCCTCGGATCCGAGACACAACTGCGGCGCTGAACCAGATCATCTCTGACTGACAAAGCCTCCTAAATTCTAACAGTCAGTGTGCAGAAAAATTGATGTCTCCACCGCAGGTCTGGATGAAGAAAGCAGGACGAGATGCATTTACCTTTTGCATCTTGACAAAACTGAGTGAGGAGCTGTCGTAAGCAGGCAGCCTCATGTGCGCTTTCTCGGTGCCGCTGGCGTTTAGAATGGGACGAATGCGGCCAAACACTCGGATGTTGAGAAGATATCCAGATCAGCCACCGTCATCACGCTGGGAAGCTTCACAACGGTCCTTGAGCTCCATAAAATGTGTCATGCGTTTCACCATTACGGAACTTCTCCCTCTGCCGCGTGACTCTTTCAGTCTCTGATAAAGTTCTCGCTCCTCTGACCTCATGGAGAGCTTTCTGAAGGTCATCTCTCTCCATGCGTGTTTGAACAAGAAACTCTCTGACAGAGCTGAGCTCTTCCTACTCGAACGAGGCTGAGCTTGTGTCTTCACGTCATCACTGTGTCCTGCACTGACCAGGGACCCTGAGATAATTTACACTCCTGTGACTGTGTTGGGTTAGGGTTAGGATGTGGGATGAATCAACACTATGAGTCAACACCATGGAGCTATTGAGTTCACAAATTTAGAAAAGGTGGAAAACGAGCAAAAGATAAAACGTATGCAACAGCAATCTTTCCATTTACAGTATCCACAACTTAAGTAGTGATGTGTCGTTTGTGAACTATTTGTTCAAAATGAACAAATCTTTCATATGACTTATGAACGGGTCTCGGTGAACAATAGTATCGAGCAGCGTTAGCACGTATGTGATTCATTCAAACGGATCATTCATTTGTTGTTCACGTCACGTGAGCGCTGCGCTGCAGTCTCTGTAACGAGCAGCAGCACTCTCAGTACGTTTGTGATTCGTCTTTTGTGTATGCATATTGCTTTAGAGCGCGACTACCTTTACAGCGCTCCCTGCTGGAAATGAACAAATTTCAAAATGATTTGTTCTCTCTTTACTGTTCAAGATACAAAGATTTTAATCTGTTAAAAGAATCAAACTTCCCTTAACCAAAATCAAGTGTTCCTTACGGAACGGCTTGAAATGGATCATTGCTTTTAATCTTCTCTCCCTTCCATTGTTAAAATTGCTTGTCTAAACACGTACCCTAATATTAAAAATCTCAATGTTTCTACCCCTGTTCTTACCTTGATGCTACTACTCTCCCGGACATTCCACCAACCCCAGACGCGCTGGTCGACCAGTTCAATATGCATCTCATTAATATCTTGAACTCTCTTTGCCCCAGTGAAATTTCAGTCAGTATTTTTCACTCTCAGTGCCCCCAGGTTTACCCCTGATCTCAGTTCTATGAATTCCAAAACCAGACAACGGAGTGAGTTTATTCAAGAACTCATCTGGCTATTCACAATAGGCCCTTTCACACAGAAATGCCGGTAAAATACCAGTAAAGTCGTTCTGCTTTTTTTCCTGCAAAGACTGTTCACACAAGCGTTGCCATTCCTGCACTTTTACGGATAACAACCTTTCACACGGCGGTTTCAAAATCCCGGTACTTTCGGTGACATCATCAACTGGCGACACGCTTTAAAACAGCTGCGCCTTTGTAAACATGAATAACTGGGTAATTGTTTCATAAGAGACGGCGTCACTAACTGTTCCTTTAATGTGGTGACAAATGTCTTCATCCGCCCAAATTATTATTGGTGCTTTGATTTCGCTGTCGTTTCAGTTGGACGACTTTTCCGACTGTGATTTCTGTAAACAGCGACGAGTGAATGTTTTGTGACATCATCAACCGGCGGAACCTTTTGAACGGCTAGACCCGCGAAAGCGCGAAATGACCGCACGAAAATACGAACACGTGACCCACACCAGAATGTTCAGATTGGCTCAGAGCAGTGGGTGACGTCAGCGCGCTCGGAACTTCGGCGCGCTTTCCCGGAAATGTTCCGTTTCAATTCAATTCAATTCAATTCAGTTTTATTTATAAAGCACCTTAAAAACAACAAGTGTTGGCCAAAGTGCTGTACATGAACAATAAAACCATCAAATTCAGTATGTTGATATAAAAACACAGAAATCAATAAAATATTTAAAACAATTAAGATCAACAAAACAGTAAAAGCCAACAACTCATACCGGTTAAAATGCCAAGGAAAAATAACGTGTTTTTAAGAGAGATTTAAAAACCGGAAGAGAGTCTGTGCGTCTAATGCTCACCGGCAGCTCATTCCACAGCTTTGGGCCCACAACAGAAAACGCTCGATCACCCCTAAGTTTTCTCTTAGTCTTAGGTCAGCAGACCACTCCCTCTTGGTGGTGCCTAAGGCAGCGTGATGGGGTATAAGGCTGGAGAAGGTCAGTCAGATACTTAGGAGCAGAACCATGTAGACACTTAAAAACAAATAAAACTATTTTAAAATCTACTCAAACGGATCGGTAACCAGTGAAGTGCTGCTAGGGTTGGTGTGATGTGCTCTCGTCTTTTAGTGCCAGTTAAAAGCCGGGAAGCAGCATTTTGGACTAGTTGTAGTCGGGACAGTGATTTCTGGCTCAGACCATAATAAAGAGTGTTGCAGTAATCTAATCGAGTAGTGATAAAAGCATGGATTAAAATTTCAAAGTGATGCCGTGAAAGAAATGGTTTAACTTTGGCCAGCTGCCTCAGGTGATAAAAACTTAGCTTGACCACTGAACTAATTTGAGCGTCCAGCTTGAGATCACTGTCTAGTCTCACCCCCAGGTTTGTTGCTGTTGTCTTGACAAAAGTGTTTAAAAATCCCAGGTCAACCTGAACCTTAGAGGCGTCATTTGGACCGAACAACAGAACCTCAGTTTTTTTGTCGTTAAAATGAAGGAAGTTAAAAGACATCCAAGCCTTTACTTCATCAATGCAGTGTAGAAGTTGATTTGCAGAGTAGGCATTTTCCTTTTTTAGAGGTAAATAAATTTGCTGTCATCAGCATAAAAGTGATACGAGATGCCATGTTTCTGAAGAATGGAACCCAGAGGGAGTAAGTACAAGGAGAATAGAAGGGGCCCTAGAATGGACCCTTGAGGGACGCCACAGGTCAGAGGAGCTACTGAGGACTTTGCAGCTCCAAGACCAACACAGAAACTTTCCGCTAAGTACGATTTAAACCAGTGTAATGCACTTCCCTGTATTCCAACCCAGTTCTCCAAGCGAGTCAGGAGCAGCTGATGGTCCACCGTGTCAAAGGCAGCTGTCAGGTCTAACAGTACCAACGCAACACGCAACCAGAGTCTGTGGCTAAAAGAACATTAAAAACTTTCAGCAGTGCTGATTCAGTGCTGTGCAGTGACTTAAAACCAGACTGAAAAACCTCGTGAATATTGTGATCGTCTAAGAAAGAGCTCAACTGGAAATAGACAATTTTCTCGAGAACCTTTGAAAGGAATGGGAGTTTAGAAATAGGCCTAAAGTTTGACAGCATAGATGAGTCTAAACCAGGTTTTTTTTAAAAGAGGCGTCACCACTGCTTTCACACAGAGGAGAATACCGGCTAGGTACCGGGTACGTTACTACTATCCGTTCCGGAACGAATTTTCCGGCTTGTGTCTGTTCACACATACGTGCGTGAAGGATAAATACCGGTATTTTTCCGGGAATGTCTGTATGTGTGAAAGGGCCTATTGACATGCACCGTTCTCAAGCAGTCCTCTACAAAGAAGCTATTGCTCAGCAAGTTCTGCATATTTGTCGGCACAGATTTACTCTGAGGGCAACTTAAATGCTGTTCTGTGTTTTTCAAAAAACTTCTACAACCGCCTGATCACTTTATGCCTGTCAGGGAGACGCTCCCTAACGGAGATGAACTATGGGGCACGGTGCTGATTTATTTATTTATTTATTTTTTCTTTCAATAAGTTTATTGTCACATTTTTTTACTCCAATATTTACAGACAGTTTGCCGAAACAGCTCTCCGAAACAGATGATGTCCACATGTGTGCGAGCTCAGGAGATCCGCACCCCTGTAGCCGACAGGCCCGCTGTCCCCTTTAGCCGCAGGTGGTAAGGGGAACATTTTGGCTGGGCAACCAGGGGCGTGGCGGCCGGGCTCTGCTTCGGGGCCGAGGCCCCCTCGTCCGGCTAGCTGAGCATGGTCCCCCTGCAGCCTTGCACGTGCCATTCTCACGGTGCCCTGGAGGGGGACCATCACCCGCTTTCCCACCAGCAGGTTCTTTGCAGCGTTGAGGGTGAGCCAGAGCGAGGCAAATTTCTCTTTGTTCATGTCCTTCCAGCCCCGGACCACCCCCAGGATGGCAGGGTTGTAGTCCATCTGGGCCACCCCAGGACGGGAATTGCAGGGGGCCCATCGCGCCCGTGCAACGCCGCACTCCCAGTGCACGTGCTCCACAGTCTCTGGTGCTCTGCATCCAGGAATTGCCTTACCGCCCTGGTCAGGAGGATCTCATGAGCCGCCATCCACGTCAGATCTTTCTGACCGTTCCGGAAAGCTGGGTGTGATGAGTTGTTCCACACTTGACTGGCCTCGCTTTGTGTGAGGCCAGGCTCTCCGCATACGGTCTCTCTGTCCTGAACGAGAGAGACAATAGACCTGTGGTTAGTTAAAACTTCGAAATCCTCTTTTTCTAAAACATTTTTTTTTTAAAAAGAGACTGGCCTAGTTAAATCTGGTTTTAAAATACTGAGACGTCTCAGATAGGACTCCATCCAGAAGCGGGCAATGGCTGCGGTCTTGTTTTCTCTGGATGGGGTCGTGGCGTACCGGATGTGGAGCGCGGTGAACTTGCTCCCTAAAAACAGGTGGGGGTCTGGGAGGCCTTTTCCACCGTTCTCCTTTCTCTTCTTAAAGACCTCCCTTCGGACTCGTTCCCATTTGGACCCACACAAAATAAAATACAGCTCGGTCCACGCCTAACAGAAACAGTCTTGGGGGACTAAAAACAGAACAGACAGTTAAAAGCAAAGGAAAAGTAACAGATTTAACGATTAAAACTTTGCCCTCCATCATCAACCGTCTCAGTCCCCAAAATCCCAGTCTTTGCCTTACTTTCCCTAACAGGTCAGTCCAGTTTACCCGTCTTCCACCCACATCGTCAAATTTAACTCCTAAAATTTTTAAATCAGCGTTGTTAAAAACCAGATTTAATCCTCCTGCGTTCACGTTTCCCCACGGCCCGAAGAGCTTGACCTCGGACTTGCTCCTGTTGAGCTCAGCGCCCGAGGCCTGGCTGTACCAGTCAGTAAAGTCCATTGCTCTTCGAATTGATAAAAAAATCAGTCATTAGAAGGGTCACGTCGTCCATATATAAAACACAGGTCACGGTCAGTCCACCGGTCCCGGGGATCGCCAGTCCTTTGATTCATTTGTCCCTTCTCAAGATCTGTGCCAGTGGCTCAATGCAAGCTACGTACAGGAGAGGCAATAAAGGACACCCCCGACGGACGCCACTGCAGATATTTGACTGCTTTTGTCAAGTGCCCGTTAACTAGAACTTTGCTGACCAGGCCGTTGTACAGCAGTCCCACCCAAGTTATAAACCTTTGCGGAAACCCCATTTTTTTTGCAGTACCTGAAGGAGGTACTGGTTCGAGACCCGATCAAAAGCTTTTTCGAAGTCTAAATTTACTACAGCTAAGGGACTGTTTCTGTTTGTCTTACCAGCACTAGGCTGTCCGTGATCCTCCTCCCGGGCTCAGCGCATGCTTTATCCGGGTGGATCAGTAACATGCGTGTGTGAACCGCGTCGATCCCCAAACGTGCTTGTGTGTGTGTGTGTGCGCGCGCAGGTGTTTGACCGAAGCGCGTCAGTCCGGTGGTTGCGTGGGACGTGTGAGTGTGTATGCGCGTACTCGCCACAGGCAGTGAAGCCTGGCGACTGGTCGGTTGCGTTGGGGGTGGGCGTGTGAGCACTAATTCCAGTGTGTATCAATTGCCGTTACTGATTCACTGCGGGTGTGTGGTGGAGTGTGTGTGGCGTGCCGGGTACGGGTACTGAAGTGACCCATTGGTCGACAAGGAACGCTTGCCGAGGTGTGTACTGCGAGTGCGCGTATGTGTCATGTTGTATGTCTGTTAAAGATCACTCTCGGGACTGTTTTATTATTAGTGTTATATTTCATTTATAATTAAATTAATAAAACACATATTTGTATTTTCGTACCCACGTCTCCTGCCTCCTGTGTATGCTTGAACCGGTGGCCCTGCTACACAAAACCACACCTTCATGTAAAATAAACTAAAATATATTGTCCTCTCTTTTTGCCATCTCCCACCACTGTGCACGTGAGGGGGAAAAAGGTCCTGGAGCGTCTTCCATTGGCTGAACCGTGGTTCCATTGGTTCAGCCTCCAGACGCCCCTTCCTACAGTCACGTTGGTTGTGAAAGAGAGTGAGCAGAACAGCATTGCGTGATCTGAGAAGAACATGGGCGTCAAATCGGTCAGTTTCTGGTAAACATGTAGTCAATGCGAGAGGGTCTGGTGCTGTCACCACTGACCCAGGTGAAGCCCTCCTCTCTGGGATGCAATGTCCTAAAACAGTCCACTAACTTAAAATAGTTTACTAGACATTGCATTAAAACCGACAATTTGTCTGTTAAAATCGCTCCCTGACCTTAACCTATCTTTTTTTAAAAAAAAACAGTTTAAATCCCCCGCTAAAATTAGGGGAGCCCTACCTAGCAAGTGAGGCTGCAGGTCTTCTAACAGATCGTAATGCTCATTATTGTCATTAAAACCATAAATATTAGGCACCTTAAAACCCTTGTCTAAATAAGTCAAGTTGGCTGAGAGAGCCTGCCTGTCTCTCTACGCTGTGCTCCCCTTCACCAGAACATGTGGTTTTTTTTATTAAAATGGCCACCCCGTCATTTTTATTAAAATTGAACCTACTCCAAATGGAGGGTCCTGAGGTCCATAGTGTGGACCCTTTTTAAAAAACTATGAACGCTGGGAAAAACTTTTAATAAAATCACGTCAGACTTAAAAGACAATAGATTGGTTAAAATCCTCTGTGCTCTGTGAGGGGACTTCACACTGCTCACATTGCTCATGGAACTCACTTTCTCAACTATCAGTGTTTAAAAATGGTTGCTGAGCATAAAAGCGAAGACCTGTTAACTACAATGTTGTTAGAAGACTGCAGAGAGTACTTTAAAACACATATTTATAATCAAGTGATCTCTTGTGACACATCCTCTTCCTTGATCTTTGAGGCTCCTTCGGTGACGACGCTCTGAGCTCTACTTGCAGAAACGACACCTCATTTTGGCTTCCAAAGGGCCATACGGTCTTCCGATGTGGAACTACCTGGGCGTTCTATGGCCCTTTTCTTCTCCTCCGCAGTAGGCAGAGGAGAGCCTGCGGGCCTTTTCTGCACCTGAGCACATGGGAGTGACACCGCAATGTCACTCCCGCTGGGTACACTCACCTCGGACACTGTCTCCATAGTGGAAAGGGGGTTCTCCTCTCCACTGCCTCTGCCCCTTGGGCCGCCCCACTTTCCGCAACATGACCACTCCCAGAGGCTGGAGGAGAATTCGAAATTCCTGCCAAAGCCTCTGGGACCACCTCCACTTGTGGGGCGGCCATTTTGTTCACCTTTAGTTTGTTGGCAAAAGACTTGGGGCAATCTCCGTAAAGATGGGAGAACTCACCACAGAGATTGCACTTTCTGCACTCCTCAAATAAGTGCCCAATTTCTTTGCACTTTCCGCACAAGACCATCTGGCACGCCTCGGCGAAGTGTCCATGTTGGCCGCATTTGCAGCACTACTTGGGAATCCCCTGGTAGTGTATGTAGCCCCTGTTCTCTCCCAGCACTATCATTGAGGGTATTGGAGTGAGACCCTGGAACGCGCTTGGATCTGCCCTTTGTTTCACGGGCACTCTCCAAGCACAGTTCCAGATCCCGTCCTCGTCCACCACCTTGACAGGATGGCTCCGAACCGTGCAAAACCTCGCCAACCACACCGCAATGTCTTCTCCTGTCACGGTCTCATTGAACATCCTGACAATCACCATTTTCTGTGAATTATCAGTCAGCCTCTGTGCCACCGTGAACATGGAAATGTTGGCTTTTTGTACCTCGATCCACTGTACCATGATCCACTGGCCCGTGGCATCAGGAACGGTGAGCTGGATGAGTTAATGGTGGAGTGTTTCAGGGGTGATGGTGGTGAAGTCCACAAACAGGATCCTGGCATAAGTGCCAGGGAGATCCAGGTGCTGCAGGATGTGATGCAATCCCAGGTTTACTGCATCATCAGCTGACCAGTTTTTCCTGTATGCGAACTGCAGGGTCCAGAAGGGGGTCGGTGATGTCCTTCAGATGCCTCATCACCAGCCTCTCAAATGTCTTCATGACCGCAGACGTCAAGGCGACTTCTTGGGGAGGGGCATGATGGTGGACTGTCTGAAGCAGTTGGGCACTGTAGACAGCTGCAGAGAGCGGTTGAAGATCGGTGCCAGCTGCTCAGCACAGACTCTGAGGCAGGTTTGGGACACACGGTCAGGTCCTGGAGCCTTTTTGGTGTTCTGCCTTTGGAGGAGTTGGCCGACATCTTCACAGATCTTCAGTGGAGGTTGGGGGTCTGATGATTGGAGGGTGTGAATGTTGGGGGTTGTGGGTGAGTCTATTGTGTGGCTGCAAGGTGGGAACTGGTTCTATTCAAACCGGCAGTAGAAGTTGTACAGGTAGTCTGCCAGGCGTTTGCTAGGCTCAGGATGTGGAGATGGTTTTCTGTAGTTTGTGATGCAGGCCTCTCCAGACTGACCCAGGATCGTTTGCTGTTAAGTTATCCTGCAGCTTCTTCCCATAACTCTTTTTAGCTGCTTTGATCTCCTTTGTCAGCCTGTTTTTGGCCTGCCTGTAGAGGAACCGGTCTTTACTCCTGAAGGCTTCTTCCTTGGCCTAGCGTAGCTTCTTTAACTCCGATGTGAACCATGGTTTGGTGTTATTGAATGTGCGTACCGTTTTTGATTGTACACAGTTTTTACACATGTCCTCGCAAAAACTAATGTACGATCTCACAGTGTCAGTGAGCTCATGTATGTCACTCGCTCCTGCTTCAAAAACCTCCCAGTTAGTGCAGTGAAAAGACGATGAGCAGGGAGTCTGGATGTTTTCTTTCCACGTCCGCTATATGGTCGGCCAGGTCGCACACGCCTGAGGTGGAATGTAAACACTGACAAGAACGAACGAGGCAAACTCCCGCGGTGAATAAAAGGGACGGCAGTTGACAAAGCATTCCAAGTGAGGACTACAGAACTTTTTCAACACTGACATTTGTACACCAACCTTCGTTTATAAAAAAACAGGTTCCGTCTCCCCGTGTTTTACCGGAAAGCTCCACGATGCGATCCGAGCGGAACAGCTGAAAGCCGCGAAGGTATAGTGCTCCGTTTGGCGGATCTGTTAAAGTCCTTGTTTCTTGTGTTGAAGGAAAAGCTCATCCATCTTATTTGCCAGGGAGCGCGCGTTGGCCAGGTATAATGACGGGAGCGCTGTGCGCGACCCCCGCTGTCTCAGTCTAACAAGTGCACCCGCTCGCACACACATTAACATTAGCTCACAATTAAAGCTGAGCTACAGGATTTCACGAGTTTTTCCGTCACTTGGCCAATGACCGCTGTTCTATTCACAACAATGTCCCATTCTGCTGACCCAGATAGCAAAATACACTCGGGCCAGTTCCGGCTAGATTCTCGCCTGCCGAAGACTTACCCCTTGGCCCGACTCCGTCTGCGGCACTCGGGCCGGAAGTCTGTGGACTCCCAGACCAATTCCGGGCCGAGTCAATCGGGCCAGATGCGGCTGCCGTTAGCGATCCGCGCCGGAATCGCTGGCGCGATTAAGTGATCATGCGTTGACATTAAATGCTCACTTTTGTTAATGAAGGATATAATATAATTGCAAAATAGGCAATCTTCCCGTGTAACCTATTAATAAAATGAAAACAGCATATACATTTATCCTAAAACGCCAATAATCAAACAAAGGCTAACATTTTAAAGAAACATTTATTGATTGCACAAGTATAAAGATATAAAATATCTTTATTGTGTGTGGTTTTTTTTATATCTTATAAAGCACAAACAAATAAGAAAAAAAAACTGTTCTGAAGAAAACTTAAAAAAAAAAAAAAAAAAAAAAAAAAATATATATATATATATATAAATAAATTGTACAAACTATAAAGTATTAAGACATCTTATAACACTTTCAAAAACACTTGAACAAGCTGAGTGAAAAACAAAGTGAAAAAATATATATAGAAAAAAATGTAATAGCAAATAAATGAAACAAATTGCTTAAGAAAGGGATATTTTACTATTTGTAAAAACTAGGGGTGGGACGAGACACTAGGCTCACGAGATCGAGACGAGACGAGATTTAGATTTTCTTTAAATAAAAAAAAATCTTTGACAAATAATATAAGGAGAGCAAGATTTTATCTGTATTTTATTTAAGTAAAACGTTCAAAACTGATGCATTTCACTTTCTATTTTCATCAATTGCATGCAGTGATAACCAAATAACCAATATATGTTATTTGTATAACATATCAAATAATATTGATCATATGTGAATATGAAAATATGATGCCATACATTTCCAGGCAAGTAATTTCACAATTTTTTAACTGTCAATAGTATAAAAAACCCATTAAGCGCAGACATTAAACACTATTTATAGACAAATACAAGTCTTCCAGTAACTTGCAAAGAATGGTAGAATAAATTTGGCATCAAGTTCAACTCAACATCAATGTACCTCATTATGATAAAATTCACTGTGTTCATTTTAGCTCTAAAAACCCCACATTTTATATCATATGTTGCAATGCAGGATATTATGCAATGCATAACATAACATGTAGAATAAAAACCATATTTATTGAAAGTGTCCAATCAATTATTGTCTAAAACAACGTGTCTTGTTCAGGAGGTTCTTTCCCTTCACGATGTCGCTGGTGAGACTAACATCATCTGAACGAGTTGTACTGCAGTAATCAGCTGGTTTACTCTTATATTTCTGCTCTACTGCAGCAAAGTGAATCATTTCAATAGTAATGTAATACACGTGTATTAGACACATTAGATTAAACTCGCATGTGCAACTAATGACAGTTTGAAATAATCGGTTTTATTTTACAAGTTTAACTCTTTCGCTATATCATCACAAACGATCTAGTAGTGAGTCTGCCCTGTCGCGGGGGCGGGGCAATGGCGGAGATCCGCGCTCACAGCGGGAGGAGTTACTCAGTTACTCAGTCTGCGGTTTTTCGAGCCACAGTATATTGAAACGCGAGCGCAAGGATCCGCGCATGCCGGCATGAACATCGGGACGCTCGTGCACGAATCCTTTAAACGTTTTCGATTCCACACACTGTACCAAAAATGCCGCCAAATTCTCGTGATATCACGAGATCCAATCGTATCTCGCGAGAAGCATCTGATCTCGCCACACCCCTAGTAAAAACATATGTAAAAAAAACACAAAGCACAAACAAATAAGAAAAAAAACTATTCTGAAGAAAACTTAAAAATAAATAAATTGTACAAAGTATAAAGACATCTTATAACACTTTCAAAAACACTTGAAAACGCTGTGCAAAGTAATAAAAGTAAAAAAAAAAAATATATATATATATATAAAGAAAAAAGTAATTGCATTTACGATGAATTGCCTTTGTCTCTTTCCTTCCTTCCTCCATCCCTGTCAGGAGCAAGTTGCAGCCACCGTGTAATATATCTTTCCACCTCTTACTCAGTGGCGCTCTTGATGAACATTTGTTCTCACCGCATCTGAAACAGTAAACAATGCAGAAAAAGAGATTAAAAGATAGACAGATATACTTTGTGTTATCAAGTACATATTGTGATAAGAAAACAAAAACATACATGAATGCATATTCTGTATCTGACATTTTGGCCCAGATGAATGTACTAAAATGTGAATTTAAACCAACTTACTGACTACAACAGTCTGAAGGTCGAGTTCAAGAAACGCCACTTTTTGGTTTGCACCACTCCAATTGATCCGTTTAGCCAATGAGTTTACCAGAGGCTTTCCCATGATACGCCACACTGCTTCCTTAGTGGAAAAGCCACCAGTAATTCCAAAGTAGGCTACCTACAAAGCCAAAAAAATAAATAAGCGAATAACGTAAAGAAAAAGAAAAAAAAGTTTGAAATATGCAAAAGTTTGAACATACCAACTTCTTCATTTGTTCGGGCTGTTCCTTTAATTGCGTTTCTAGCCTCTCCAGACCAGATGAATCGGTCAAAGGAAGGCTAAATTAGGAAGGCTAATTAGGACCAGTTGCTGCTTCATAATCTCTTGCGATTTTTATAAGTTCAGATAGCATTGCTGAAAAAAACAAAAATAATGATTCAGTATACATCGAGCTTTAGCTCACTTATATTTACACAAATTTATAAAAGTGGGTAGGATACGGCTGAATTTCTCCAGTTGATCTTTACTATCAAGTTGCATTAAGCATTACAAATTGTATGTTGTGAGTACTTACAAAGACATGATGAGTTGCAACAAGTCCTGTCTTGATTTCCAATGGCACTGGAACAAGGACTGTACAAGTTCCTAGGCGCGCTGGATCGCACCGTATCATCTGTGATTCTTGATGGTGTTCTTGGTGGTGGTGATGGTACTTGCGGTGCTGCGGTAATCTCTGAAAGATCCTCAGTTCTCACTGTTTTCCCCACTCTCTTTCTTCCAGAACAGTCTTCATCACTGTCACTATCGTGCCGTTTATGTCCCCTGATCAGATTAATTTACAAAACATGGCAAACATCACAGGTTTGTAATATCAATGAAATAGCAGTGTTTCGTGCTAACACTGTACTGTTACACTGTATTTAAAAAAAATTGCAAACAAGCCTGTTCTTTCTTTTTGTGTATGTTGGGTGACTATCATCTTCCTCCTCTGTCTGCAAGTCAGACATTTCAGTTGTTTTTGGAAGTTTGAGTCGAGCTTCCTCATAGGTCTCTGTAAAACATCACATTGCTGTTTGTAAAAAAAATTACAATACTGAAATGCTACGAGAGTTCTTTTGAATGGCTGTAATACCTGTAGTGTAAAAAATCCGCACCCGGAAGGTTGGCCAAGAATAATGTGGAGATTCTTGCAGTGTGACATTTTCTAAGAGACTCATCAATTTTTGCACATTTAAGATCTTGTGAAAGATTTGACACGAGATAAGCTCCAAGCCTGCAAGAATCAACTGGGTAGTCATACAATCTACTGACTGACTTAAACTGAGCATATACTATATATGCATCATTATTCTGAATATAGATGTTCTTAACCAACCCAATTTCGCCATCAATTCTGACACAGTTATCACCTTTTGAAACCTTTAGACAAAAATCAGGGACATGCATTTCCTTGTACTGTTTCACAACTCCTTTAACAAACGGCAAAATAGGCCCATCACAATGCTCTTTCCGGAAATAACGTTTAGAAATGTCAGTCTTTGAACCACCACTAGATATTTCAGACTGCGTACAATTTGCGCAACAGGAAAGCTTGGCCGTCTGACCAATCTTTTTAACTGACCTAAATAATTCTCAAAAGGAAATCCAGAAATGCTGTCAAGTGGACCATGAGATTTCACGTCATCAGCTAAGTGAACAAGGCAATGCACATTATAGACTACATATTCCTTGCCATAGAGCTGCACAAAGTGCTCTACAAAAGCAATTAGTAATGCCTTTGCATAGTCACACATTGCAGAGCATAGAGTTGGATCAATAAGAATAGAAATTGCAACTGAGAGAATCATAAAGTTATTGTACACAGGAGTGCAGACGATATCATGAAGAACTACAGGTCCAGTGTAGAGTAAAAACTGTCTTAGTTCAGTTGCTTTCCAGCGATTTTTCTCTTCAATTGACCTTGGTTTACGAGCAAATTCAGATGGAACAATTCTTAAGGGTGACTAGATTCTGAGATAGTTTGACTACTTTATTTGATGGCAAGCGAGTCTTGAGGGGACCACTGGTCCATAGATCTAATAACCTACGCATCACACTAAGACAGACTAAATGCACATAATCATGAGGGAACGACAATACCATGTTTATATCAAGTTCAATAAGTGGAGATTTAGCTATGTGGTGTTCTTCATCACACATATTTCTGAATGTTTCATTCGTTCTTAAAGCTTCATTGGTCTCAGGGAAAGTCATGCGCTTTTGTATGTAGACACCAGACTGTACATATTTGTCACATGCTGAATTACCAGTATGAGACTTGACAGCCTTAACATACACACGAGCAGGTGCATCACAAACAATAGAACACATTTTGAGAAACCGTTCTTTCCCTCTGAAAATAAAGCCTGACTGCAGGCTCTTCACCTCTTCAACTAAGCTTTTTAAATACTCTGCTCAAACTTTTGGTTTGGAAATGCCACCAAATATCCCTATTAGAAAAGGCTTTTAGGTTATTCCTTGTAATAAGCCTAAAATAGGCCACAGTTGCACATTTGAACTTTTGTGCAGGGGAAGGCCATCAAAATTCAACTGCAATGTCAACATATGTCTGTTTGGTAACTGGAGCAATTTTTTATCAAGGATTCCTGGCAATGCATTAAGAATGCCAAAATAGTGGAAAGAACCTCCGGGTATTTGTTCTATTCTATATGTTGTGTTAGTCTTAAGCAGCGTTCGGGCATCTTTTGGAAGGTTTGGGTGCATACTACGCAAGACTGACAGAAGAGCGGTTAACGCAACCATTGTGATTCGTGATTGAATTTTTAAAAGCTTCATCAACACTTTCCTCAACATGGTCATCACTATTTTCAGAATCACTTTCAGAGCTTTCTGACACCACAGCATCATAATTAACTAAGCCTTCAGACGTCATCACATCATAATCTTCTAGGTTATCAGACTCTTTAGCATTATGGGCCTCACTTTCACTAGTTGAGACTTTTGGATAGTAAGGAGTGTCATCACAAAATCATCTTTGTCTTGTCATAACCGCAGCCACTTAGTCAACACCAACAATCCAGACGACTAACTGAATAAAAAGCATCATTTCCCTTACATATTTACATGCGCGCTTTGAGACAGTTAAAACTGTGAAAAGGGCCTTATAAATACTCATTATTATTATATTATTATTATTATCACTAGAATGAGTTTGCAAAGACTTCATAATCCGAGCAACACTTGCTCTTGCCCTTTTTCTAATGTTAGAATTCATAGAGTAGAACTCATAATTTTCAGCCATAACTCACAAATACCAGCCTTCTGTGCGGAGTGATCTTGGTCAAGGATCTTGTTGACTGTAAAAAACAAAAAACATACCAATTTATAAAATGTTTCTTCAATCAGTATAGCATTTATAATAAAAAAAAAAAAGTTCAGTTACATATTGGATCAAAAACAGTTAAAGTTGTTAAACACAGGCACAACCTAACACTGTAAAACGATTGATGATTGAACATTTTCAGCAGTTTGTGAAGCAAATAGTAAAGTCTGAAAACATCAAGTATGTTAAATTCATCTGCACTTTAAAGCTTGCATTGGACTATTAACAACAATAACAATGCCATTTACATGTTTATAGTGAAATAAGTCCTGCAAAAATATCCTCAATCAACCATAACAGGTCTGATTTAGACGTACCTCTCAGCAGGGAGTAGCTAGTGTGGCTAGTCTAATAGTGGCAACGTTTCTTGCTTCAAATGCAAATGCAGCCATTATCAGGCTCGCCAGGTGAGTTGGAAGAGAGTTGCTGAGGTGTTCTCAGTTTCTTTCACATGCACATGTTTGTCACTCGGAAGGAACGAGCAAAGACAGACAAGTTTGCTGCCATTTCAGAACTCTGGGGATCGTTTGCAAGCAACCGCATTGCATGTTTCAAACTAGGCCGACACATCACCGTTGATGAGCAGCTGTTTCCATCTAAGACTCGCTGCAGTTTCTTGCAGTACATCGCAACAAAGCCGGACAAGTTTGGGATCAAGATTTGAGTGGCCTGTGACCTCAAAACAAAGTACATTTGTAATGTCCTCCCTTACTTGGGAAAATACCCCAGTAAAGCATGAAATGCTTTTTATTTATAAATGCTGCAACCACAGAGCTGATGTGTGCTATCTCAGATGGGAAAACAGTTTCTAGCTTGTGAATCAACACCACCGTCTAGGGTTGGAATAGCCCTATTTGCATAATAAAAGCAGCCGTTCACAAGATGTGAAGCTGAAGTTAGATGAGTTGGGCCACATCAATTTGACTGAACCAGTGCAGTGCTAGTGTTAAGAAGTTCTGCTTCAAAACTCATAATTAGCAGCCATGACTTACATGATTTACTAGCCTCTTCTGCTAATCTGCGCTGAGTGATCGTGGTCAAGGATTCTTGTTGACTGTCAAAAAAACAAACAAACAATTGTATAAAAATGTTTCTAAACTACAATCAGTGTAGCATTAAAAATAAATCAACAAAAAAAAAACAAGAGTTAAACTATTTGATTTCAGAGGTTTGTGAAGCAATTAGTAAAGACTGAAAACATCAATGTTGAAAATGTATCTGCAGTGTAAAGCTTGCAATGGACTATTAACAACAAACCATTCCATTTACATGTTTATAGTGAAACGGTTTGCCATTGTGATGTGCTGCAAAAATGACCTCGCTTGCCCTGATGCTTTATCCGAAATTAGTTACACTGTTTTAAATCTGAATGTATAAGCAATAAAGAACGTGAAAATATGCTTCTAAAAGGGCACGTGGAAATTACAGTGTGAACATACGTATGACTCAGGTATGTGTTAGTAATGTTTGGCTAACATGGGACCAACATTTATAACAGAACATATGTAAAAGGAGTCTCTTTCTCCTTTAAAGAGACTTGTACCTGGAATTATTATTGCATAACGTTACTTATGTATAAGCTAAAAATTACGCTTATAAATATCAACAGCCATGGTACAGTGTTACGAGTTAATAATAAACGGAGTTAAACTACTAATAATAGCTTACCCTTGCGTTAACGGAATCGTCTGCAAACATATATTTTAATAAGTTACATTTTGGATCAAATCGTTTTAAAATACTAACACAAACTGAGAACTGTGACAAATGTTTTAGAACAGTAATTTACAGTAAAAACCTTACCTGTGCTGCTGTAACCGAAATCCAAAACTCCAAAATGTTTTGAGAAAAACCTCTTGGCGCGTTCACCTTTATTGGACGTTCGGTGAGACAGTCGTCCAATCAGTAGCCACCTACTAAATACGTCACAGGAACGTCGGTAATGCTAGATTGACATTAGCCAATCAGGTCAAACACCGATTCTGCAGAATACAAATGATATTAAAACCAAACACTAAAATAGTTTCAAAATAAGTTTTTGACAAACGTTAAAAACTTTGACTTTGTCGTCGTTTTCACAACCAAAAGGCAACAAAATGTATTTAATTATTAATTTAAAAAGTATTTTAAATTATTTTACTTGAGCAAATTTCCATCTCGTGCTTATCCGAAAGGATCAGCTAACATACTGCAAAGTATGCGCGTCTCTTTTCCCCTAGATGGTAATCCATTTGTAACCATTTTTCTTTCAATTCGTGATTGAGTTGGTGCTCATCCACATAAATTATTATAATTTTTTCTGTTGTACCGTAGATATTTTCTCAAATTACAATTTAACGGGTCGGCTACATTTGATTTAAATCATAATTTAATCGAGTTTCAGTTAAATAAGCAGAGTCTTTGCCAGAAGCGGTCCGGACCCTACAGACAGACTCGGGCCAGTTACGGAGAGCAGGTATCGGGCCGGTGCTTTACAGCCGCATCACAGACACATGCGCGAGATCCAGCTGCTTGCCGGACTCGGCCCGGATAACACTCGCCGATGCAGAGTCTGCGCCGAGTGTGCCGCAGGGCAGCCGAGCTCGGCCCGATTACTACATGCTATCTGGGGAGTTGTGCAAGAAACCTTCGTCCCATTTCATTGACAAACGTACTCTCCATCGGAGCCTTGGCTTCAATTCTCCAGTTGTCGTCCCATTCGACTTATCACCATCTCTCAGCCCTTCAAGATTCTTCCTCCCCGACGCTTCTGAAATCTCTGAACTCATCCATACAGCAAAGCCCAGTACATGCCGACTCTAATCAAGGCCTGCCTCCCTCCTCTTCCTCGTATCGCTGCCAAATCCTCATTCTCACTATTTAGGCCACTCCATAACCTCGCTCCACTTTGTCTGAGTTCATCCATACTGCCACACCTGCTCTTTAAGATCATCATCCACTCAACTTAAACTGTTCCTCCTGTCCGTCTGAGCACTGTGGGGAGTAGAGCTTTCAGCCGTTCTGCTCCTGCACTCTGGAACTCTTATCCCGGTCACATCTGTAATATTGACTCTCTGCCGTTTCTGACTCTGCCGCCGCTTCTGCCGATCTACTCAAACTAGCATTGGGACTGTACAACATCCCTCGTTACTCTTTTTGTACTTTTTTTTTTCCATTTGTCGTGAAACGTGAATTCAATGCATTATCCACGGTATTGCAAAATCCATATTGTGGCACAACTCAATACTGGTGTACTGCCCTCCCCTAGTGAACAGCAGTTGAAACACTGACAGTGAAGAACCAGAGTCTCAACAAACCAGTGTCAAAACATCTCACCATTAGCCACTGATCTCCTCCGGTGACCTGACAGCAAAACGAGAGCAGGAGACACTTCAGCTGCAGCTTTACACACAAGGTGGAAATGTGGCCTGATATGCGACGCTTCATTACCTCTGGATGGGGAACCAGCTCCAGTCACGGTGGCTCTCCACCGCTTCACTGAAACAAGAAACCGATATGAAACATCAGGTGCTGCTTCAGACAGTTCCAGAAGAAAATCCTGACCAGTGAAACCCACCCGGAGCCTGCACCACCACGCTGACCTGTTTCTCAGACACTCCCAGGAGTCAACACAACTTGTTCAGCAAGACATCCACAGTAGAGTTTAAAACATATCTTGTGTCGTGCTGTACGATCAGAGCGGCGTGTGTGAAGAAGAGCATGATACAAAAATGAGAGGCCGATTGCAAGCAGCTAGTTCAAGTGAAGCTTTACTCACCTCTGTATATGGTTGTACTGTAGGGTTGGACTCACATTTGTTGCCAAGGGTTTGTCTATTGTCTGTATTGAGGGGTGTGTGTACAGATTTGGGGCTGTCGAAATGTGCGCATTAACGCATGTGATTACATTTAAATGCATAATTAAGTTATTTCTTAACACACGTTAACTTGCATTTAGGCAATAAGGGCAAGGAAGGACTTTTAGGTGGAGAGATTCACTTATCACTAATTTTCTCTTGTCTTAAACAGTGGTTCTTCTCTTAACACTTAATTCGTGCCGACAGCAGTTTAGTTTAAAATAAATTTTGTTAAGTGGACCATATTTTGTATGTAAAACCCTTAATCAGTTCTGAAGGTTTGTAAAATAAATGTCTTAATAATGGATAAAATATTTGTAATTTTAATTTCTTTGTAACTAAAGCAAAGGGTTCATCTTTCTGGTCGAGCAGCAAACGGTGAGAGAGACGATCGGGGGCTGGTGAGAGAAAAGTGATACAATTTCCAACGCCTTATCAAAGTATGAAATCGAACACTTTGCCACCATCTGAGATGAAAGCCAGCGTCGTCAAGAGGTTTAACCGCTTTAGTAGGATGTGGTGCTGTTTATTGAATTGAATTGAATTGAAAAATCCTTTATTAGTCCCACAGCGGGGAAATTTCACGTCACAACAGCAACAACAAATCCAAACTAAATACACAAACATCACCATAACGCACTGCACACATAATAAACAAACAAACAAACACAGACCATAAATGAACCTGCCGTCATAAGCATAGTTCCAGTCCCCAGTTTAAATTTAAGTAACGGTTACAAACTTAAAACGATACAGTGACAAACTAGATGACATCAAGACCTATAACGTGTCATTTCATAGAACCATACGTATGAGACCTATTGACGTGTGTAAACAAAACAAACTTGTGGATTGGTTTAGGGTTGGGATGGGGTGAGGAAAGGGGTTGGGATAGGTGTCATGGTCAAGATAGGGGTCAGGTGTATTGGGTTAAAAAAAATCCCAGGGGCACTGGCATAGGATTAGGGTTAGGATAGAGGAATAATAATAATAATAGATTGAAATTTTATTTTTGTTGCGCCTTTCCAGACCCCCAAGGTCACCTTACAGGAGGACACACAACATTCACACGCACACCAATTGCCCGGGAGAGCAGCATCAGCCAATCTGCACCAGCGTTCACTCTGTTCCGGGCATACACACCACACATGCTCAGATTAACCAGAAATGCATGTTTTTCGAATTCGCAATTTTCGGGTGTGTTGTAAACTGTTTTGCTTTTTATGAAAGGTGAAGACTAATGGAACCAGATTAGGAGAGAGGTCTCGGGTGGGGTGTAGGTCAGATAAGGTGAGAGGGTCAGATGAGGATGAATATGCCGTGTTGATGGAGGAAGGGGATGTAGGTCTGGGAGCTGTTTGGTGGTCCTGAGATTGGGGCCCCTTATGGGTGGAAGGAGTGGGAGAAAAGGTGGGGGGTGTTGCTAGCGTCTGTTGTTTTATGTATCTTCAAAAAAAAAACGTTTTGAATAGTGCCACTTACAAAGTGCATTGAAGAGTAGTGAGACTGCGTGGTCTAAGTCATCCGTGAAGGTGCAAATACGGTAAAAGCATATGATTTGTGATTTCACTATAGACGAAGATGTGTGTTTGGGGTGATGGCTGTGTTTGTGCAAAAGTGTGGTGTCTGTTGGTTTAAACTAGACCTTTGTTTAATGTTTTGGTGCCAGATGTGGGTGAAGAAGACAGTTGTGTCCAGGAAGTTAATCTGTTGTGGGTGAAGAGTAGCCTTAAGTGTGATGGAAAAGTGATGAGTGTTCAAGATGTGTACAAACGTGTGGAATGCTTGTGGTGAGTGCGACCAGGAGCCTATGATGTCATCTAAGAATCTGAAATAGAAGTTGGGTTTGAGGGGGAATTTAGCCAAGGCAGCCCGCTCCCACTCACTCATGAATATGTTGGCATAGACCGGTGCAATCCTTTGTCCCATGGCTGTGCTGTGTCTCTGAAGGTAAAGGTTTGTCGTGAGTGAGATCGATTTCAAGTAGTTGTAGGAGGATGGTGTCTGTTCTGGAAGGGTTTGGGTGATGTGAAAAGAGGTTGCGGATAGCCTGCACACCAGACTAGGTGTCGATGTACAGGCTGTCCACATCCATTGTGAATAGGCGAGAGTCGGGTGAGAAGGTCATTGGTCGGAGTTTGTCTAGGAAGTCGAGAGTGGGTGTAAGAAGTGGTTGAAGAAAATAAAGACATTGTATGTGGAGCTGCTGAAGTTGGACACTATTGGTCTGCCGGGAGGAACTGCATGAGGAATCGTCCAAGATTCTGGGTCTTTATGGATTTTGAGTAAGATAGAATTGTCGAGGGTTGGATGGTTGGAGTAGAAATATTTTTTTGTTTATAGTTGATGTGGTGGGTCTCGTAGAGTTGTTTAACCAATTGTTGAATTTGTTTATGTTCTAGGGTTTGAACTGTGTGAGTGATAGGTTGATAGTACATGGTCCCACTGCGCAAAAACACGTTGACGCGACGTGAAAACTAAGTTATTATTCGACATCGCGATCAGGTGACCTAGATGGTGAGGAACGTGTTGGTGGTGATGGTGGGATTTTTCCGACGTCGCGTCCACGTGACGTATTAACGCCGACACGACGTGTATACAAGGTCTAAATATAGTTGAAATTGGGTCGTTATGGACGTTTTTTTCAACTTCATTCGTTACTATATTTTAACTACAGTAGATCACTACTGTTATGTATTTAACTACAGGCACACACAAGAACAACAAAATAAAAAAATATTAATTTATTTTATACTTTATAATGCAGTGTAAAAAAAAAAGCTTGCTTAACTCATCACATCAAAACAAATTAAGCAGTTTAAAAATAAACCTATGTAGAACTCTTCATTATCAAACATATACAATTTCAGTGATATACAGTAAAAAACAAAACAAAAATCTAATTTATATGCAATAGATATTAATAAAATGAGTTGGTGTCCCGAATCCTCTGGTGCACGGTGTAAGTGTGTCTGCAGCCGTTGGCCTGATGAAGTCCTCAGTACAGCCTGGAACTTCATGACTGGACCTGCACAGGTACAAAAAGAAAGAAATTAAAATCTCGGACAATACACAAATGTGAAAATGTGCCCGTCCAAGTCTTTTATAGATTGAAAGAGTTTTTCTGTGTAGAAATTACACATTTGAGATTTACCTTTTACTCCTCTTGCCTTTATACTCTATTGATTGAAATGCGCTGAAGAGCCTAAACAAACAAAAAAAATTAAAAAGTTAATAGATATACACAATGTAATTATCACACAATGTGGGCGGCACGGTGGCGCAGTGGTTAGCGCTGCTGCCTCACAGCAAGATGGTTCCGTTTGACACTTGAGGTGTGAGTTCAAGGCCGGCCGGGGCCGTTCTGTGTGGAGTTTGCATGTTCTCCCCGTGGGTTTCCTCCGGGTTCTCCGGTTTCCTCCCACAGTCCAAAAACATGCGCTTCAGGCTAATTGGAATAGGAAAATTGACCACATAGGTATGAGTGAGTGTGTGAATGTGTTTGTCTGTGTGTCCCGCTCTGCGAATGGTTGGCCACCAATCCAGAGTGTGTATCCCGCCTCCGGCCCTAAGACGCTGAGATAGGCGCCAGCTCCCCGCGACCCTGTAAAGGATGAAGCGGTAGAATATGACTGACAATGTAATTAACTCTGTGAAAGCTCTGATTTGTTTAAGACTAATATTAATATTAAATCCGTAATCCTGTAAAAGCAGGACCAGCAGAGCTCTGGAAAACAGAAGAGTAGACAAGAAAACAAAAAACATAGCGCAGACCAACACACACAGTACACAGTAATGTACACAGAAACGTACCAATCAATGATTGTGAACGGACTTGTGGTCTTTCCTCCAATCTTTTCAACCTGTTGATCTTTTCAAACTAAACTACCCACAGAAACTCAAATACTATGCTGATCCATTCATTACTTGCAGAATATGAAAACCTACCAGGAGACAGGAGTGACACAGAGGAGAAGCTCCATCCTCCATCGTGTCCATCCCTCTGAGTGTTTGTTGAGGTCATTCCAGATGGAGGCAATTCCAGCAATTTAAAACATTTTTCTGGGACGCTGAATGAACATTTGAGTAAATGGGTTAACGTCTGCTTCAGTGTTTTTATTTTACACAATAGTGTAAGAGAAAAAAGCGTGTAGATACTCTCACCTGATAGAAATCACACTTCAGCATTAGTACAGCAGCGGCTCCTGCGTCTGAGAAGATACTGAGAGTTAGTGAAGAAACAAAGTCTGAATAAAGCAAACTCACCAGTCCAGAGCGACATCTTCCATCTGCAGCCCGTGCCACAAAACCTAGTTTATTACCAAAAGACATTTTAAACAACTTTGGTTCGCGTTACGAACAGGCTAATAACACACTTTTAGCAATTTAAGGCGATTCAATACATTGCAGTGTGCGGAGTGTAAAGCTGCGTCTGCTGACAAACTCACCGTGGATGGGCCTTTCACCAGAGGAAAATAAAAACTATGAGAAAGTCTCCAGGACCTAGAGGAACGATTAGAACAAGGATTAAGTGATCGTTCATGTTTGCAATGCTACAATGCTAACTCTTAAATAACTTATTGAATTAAAAAATGTTAAAATGACAACAGAAATTTCAAACGTTAAAACTTTTCAGCACATAGAATTAATCAAACTTACCTCAAATCAAACGTTGATATGATGAATCAAATCGAGTAGAACGCAGTTCAGCTATAGGTTTTTTAGGCTTTGAGGCGCGCAAAAACGTTGAGATTCTTCATGGCATTGTGTGATGGCAAACCGTGAAATGGTTTACTTAGCGCCACCTAGCGGCCTGGATGGACTATTGGCACACTGATAGATATGCAACATTGAACGAAAAAAACCTAAATCATGTCGAAATCACCTAAAATGAAGTTTTTTTTGTGATGTAAATTGACATAGAACCATATTTGTTTAAAAAAAATTACTACTGTATATTTTATAAATATATTTCAAGACGTCGCGCAAGACACGTGCCCGTGACGTCATAAATTCATCGTCGTACCGACGTTAAAATTAAGTAATCTTTCGACGGCCAAACATTACATGTTGACGCGGCGTGGAGATCAGGTCGAGGATCGACGGACGCGATATCAACTTAATCTGCACGTCATGCCGACGTCCAATGTTTAGTGGGGTGTTTTCCAATTGGCGGTGTGCTTTGTGCAAGTATTGGTATGTGTCGACGATGACTATTTTTGAGCCTTTGTCTGCCTGTTTGATGACAATGTCGTGGTTGTTGTTTAGTTAATTTATTGCTTGAGTTTCGATTCTGGAGAGGTTATTCTGGGTATGGGGTTGCTGATGATTATGGTGTCTATGTAATGTGTGTAGGTCCCGGGCTTCGTTTTTGCGTATTATACGGTTGAGTGACGCTCCCAGGTGGAGGGATAGGTGAAGGGTGTCGGTTGTGTTTGTTTTAGTGGGGATGAAGGTGAGACCTCTCTCAAGAGAAATTTGTTCATGTTGAAATGAGGTGGAGAGGTTCAAAATAAGTGCATTGGAGGCTTGTAGGTTGCATCTGAGTGCGTGTGGTGAAGAAACCCTGGTGTTGTGAAGTGGTGTGGATTGAGTTATTGAAAATTGAGATGTTTGAAGAGTGGTTTACCAGAGGTTGAAGAGGTGCAGTGGTGGTGGAGGTCTATTGGATTCGGTCAGATCCAGTGAAGAATTGGTTGGGTGGTAGGAGTGGGATGAACCGGTAGTGTGTCTCAATGAATTTGTTGAGTGCAGTTAGGTTATTTTGTTCGTAAAATGGTAGGTGTGTGGAAAAGTTAAGAAGCGGAATGTATTTGGTTGCTTTTGCAAAGGTGATTGTGAGCCGGTTGTAAGCGAAACATAGTGTTTGATGTTAGTTTGACGTCCACCTCATTGAAGTCGGGCAGGTTCTCTGTTAGAGATTGAAAAGTGGTTGTGTTATGTTGTTGCAGAATGTGAATGTTCTGTTTTGTCCAGAGGCCTGTACTATGAAGCGGGTTGAACAAAGTCGGGATTCGAAGATTAGTTTCGAGTTGACAAAACCACACCTACGCAATCAGGCTTTATTGGTCCCATGAAGCGGCGTAACAACTGTCTCTGTCGACTCAGGCTTTGATCATTAGGCTAAGATTAGGTCACATGCGCGTGCACATAAAAGAGTGACGTCTGCACTGAGCATCCAATCGCGTTTGAAATGGAGAGAACGCGGTCCGTATATTTCTCTGCTGAGGAGCAGGAAATAATTATTCAAAAGTACGACGAGTACAAAAGTATATTTCAAGCACGCAGTAACACGGTCTCTGCGGCCAAAGCAAGAGAAGTTTGCTGGAGAAAAATTTCAGATTGCGTCAATGCGTGCGTAATTTAGATCTAGATACATATACATGTCCTCGGATTTTACTGAATGCATTATGTGTCTGTATATTTAACCAATATATCTCTATATCTGTCTATATCTGTTGATCTATCTATGTCTGTATATCTGTATATATCTATATATAGTTTGTGTGCATGTGTGTGCACATCATTATGTCAGATGTGTAACTGTTTAACTGTATTATTCCATGTGATATGGTATGTTTAGGTGCAATCCCAACTCCAAATGGTCATGGCAGCAAGTGAAGACAAAATATAAAAATATAATTCAAAGTGGTGAGTACTGAACAAAATCATCTCTTGCTGTGTGTTACATCATTGAATCTTTGATTTTTTTGGGCAGCCAATAGAAAGAAATGTGACCTAAAAAGAACAGGGGGGGGGGCACCTCCAGCACAATTCACTGTGGCAGAGGAGTTGTCTCTGAGCAACAATAAGGGGAGGATCCTCATGGAGGGGATACAAGGTGCTGCAGGATCCGACCCTGGTGCTGGCTCCTCTAAGCAAGTGACACTGGGTATGTGTGCAATGCATTGAATAATTGTAAAGTTTAAAATATAGCTGACTGTATGTTCTACACTACAGGGAAATACAGTGTCCTTGGTGAAGCCAGCACTCATACACACAGAGGTCACTCACACAGAGGTCTGTATGCATCTGAAAGAACACTGAACCCAAAAGATGAAGCCTATACATAGCCCTATTTTTACCTCATAGGTTGAGGCAAATAATGAAGACACTCTGTCTGTCTGTTCAGAGACAGTTGCTGAGGTGTGTTCACAGGTCATTTTGTATTGGCCCACATTTGTGTAGCATTAAAAATTATTGGCCCTTACACACCTTTTCCTTACAGGATTTTGGACAACCTGTACAAGAAGCTGAGGCATCAATCTCCATGGGCCGCAGGAATGTTAACAATGTAATGTTCAACATATATTAAAAACCTTATTAATGATTTTGTGGAAATCTTACTGAATATGTATGTTGCTTTTCAGGTTGAAACTGACTCGGTCCGAGCTCTTTACAAAAGATCCTTAGAACTGGACTGCACACTGAAGGAGCTAGATTGTGAGCTGAGGACACTCCAAATTAAAAAAATGAAGCTTGAGATTAAACAACTGGAAAAACAGTACTCAGTAAGTTAAACTTAGCAAAATAAGATTTCAGTAGATAATTCAAAACTATTTTTAATTATTTTCTCCTATATCTCTCTCTCTTTCTCCTGATGGTTGCAACAAATACAAAGATTTGACATGTCTGTGGTTTCAGTGTGCTTTTTTATTATGTGAAGTATTGTGCTGTTACTGCATCTCTTACAACTGTGCCTTGAGGATGGTCTAGTGTTATGGGGTCAATTTCATCAGGAAGGTACTGGTTATGCAGTGGTACGCGCTCCTTTTTGATAGTGGCTATGTTGTGCAGAATAGCACATGCAGCCACTATCTGTGAAGCTCTTTCTGGTGACACTCGCAGACTTCGAAGGCAGTTGAAGCGTGCCTTCAGGATGCCAAATGTCATCTCAATCCTAACCCTGGTTTTGGTAAGAACCACATTAAAGCGGTTTTGTGGACCTGTTTGAGGGTCAGGATAAGGGGTGAGCAAAAACCTCTGGCATGCATAACCCCTATCTCCTACCAAGAGGCCATCAAAAACTCCTGTAATGAAAAAGAAAATGGTTGTCTAAGTTGGGTTATCACAAAAATAACACAAGGTTTATGCAGTGTTCAAAATGTCACTGGCCTTCCTCAAAGCGTTGACACAATGCAGATTCACGAAATATTCGTGAGTCATGCACAGAGCCAGGCCATTTTGCATCGAAGCTGGTAATGAGGCAGTCATGGTCAGAAGTCATCTACAGATGAAGTGAACTGATGGTCAATGTTATATGTAGACATTGTTTTTCACACTTTCAGCAGTTTAAAGGCGTCTGCTCACATGCCTACCTTTCACAGCCATTGCGGCTGTGAAAGGACTTCCTATTCACATAATCTGCCTCATGTTGTCCAAGTGATGTGGAGATTGCAACGTGTGTGCAATCTATGGCTCCTAAGACTCGAGGAAATCCTTAGGAGAATTATTACATAAACACTTTGAGCATGTAATGCATGGTTAAACAAATTTTCTGCTTATTTAAAAGGAACATGCAAAAATGTTTAATTAGGTCATGTTCACCCTATTCAATTCTCACCAGCAATTTTGTAGAAGCCCTCTTTAATGGTCATGGTTGCCAAATGTCCAGGGAACACAATAAAGCTGTTGGTGTAAATCTGCAGTGCGCCAACCACCTTACGGATCATTCTACAAACTGTGTTCTTTCCTATGTTCTCTGCATCACCAACCGCATACAAGTATGTACCACTCGCAAAAAAACGCAAAGCAATACATACGATTTGCGGTACAGTAAGTGCGTGACTTCTACATGTAACATTTGTTATGTGTGCCTCGAGAAGTTCGCAAAGATATGCGATTCCGTCAGCGGAAAATCTATATCTTTCATATAGATATGCATCAGGGAAAGCCAAGGTCCACAGGATTTGCAAGAAAAGGACAAGCCATTGTAACACACACGGAAACTTACTTGCGTCACATGTCGCTTTACTCGCACCTAATTGGTCAGTTATCAGTCTGCGATCTCAAATCCAGAACATAACCTGCCCCGGAGCAGGTTAGCTGTGTAGCGTCAGTTACTATGGCGATGAACACCGATCACAGCTGAGCTACTTTCATAGCACCCAAAACCTAGGATTGGCACAAATCCAGCTTCATAGTACAGGCCTCGGGTGTTGGTTTGGTTTGAATCTGTGTTTGTTTTAAAGGGGCTGCTGGTTTAATAAAACTGGTTAAATTGAGTGCGTGTCTATGCATGCCTGGAGGTAGAGTTTGTGAACAGATGGATAGTCGATTATTTATTTATTTTTTGGTGCATGATTTGAATGATTTGGAAATAGTTTTTGGCTTGGATCCTGTGAGTCAGGTACTTTGTTGTGGGTGGTTATGTGTTATATGTCGTCTTGTAGAAGGAGGTCAGTGGTGTGTTTTTGTGTATTAGTGTGGTTGTAGTATATCTAGTGGGGATGTTAGTTTGTAGCCGTAAATGCTGGATAAGAGGTCTGATTTGCATGAGTGGTGTAGGTAGTAGTGTGCTTCTGGAAGGTGGGTGAGGTGCTTAAAATGCTCAGATAAATCTGCTTTTCCAAATCTCATATAAACTTTTTCTTCATTTATTTTTGCTCCAGCTCCCTTGCAGTACATCTTCACTAACTCCATCGCCCTTCTCACTGTAATGATCAGTGGACACAGGAAAGCTGGTCGAGTCTCAAATGCAGTTCTGAAGGTGAGTTTAATGAAGATAAGTCCATTAGGCTGAAATCATTGTCGAGCAGCAGGCACAAGGTCAAAGGCAGGCAGCAACAGAGTCGGAAACGAGTGAACAGGAAAAGATCAATACCAGGAAGACAATCCAACTACAGCCAGGAAACTAGGAACACAGGGATGCAAGGGTTATAAACCAGGATGAATAAACAGAGGACAGGAAACAGGAAACATAAACCAGCCACCAGAACAACACGAGCATACCAGAATAATGATCCCTGCCAGTACTTCGACTCGCTCACATTTAAAGCCACAAGCCTGATTGACACCAGGTGAATCCCGTCTGAGTGTGCTGGAGCCGACACCACGGGTGCTTCTCAATTCTTTATTTGTGCGTCCTCGCGTCCTTTCCTAGCTCCTTTCCTTGCTCCTTAGCTCCACCCCTCTAGGACGCGGGAGAAGGACAAGAGGAAAAGCCGCGAGGTCGGAGAAATCGAATCAAGAGAAATGATATGTCCTCGCTTCCTAACGCGTCACTTCAAAGCGTCGTCAATTAATGATGACACCACACCACACCAACCACACGCACGTTAGAATTATTTGATTAGAGATAATGATATATGTTGTTAAGGTTTCAAACTCCGCATTAAACGTAATCAAAACATAACCAGCAATTACAAAAATTTGCACTCAATCGCGGTTGGTGAAGATGTGAAGAGGGCGGAGAATTCAGACGCGCGTCACGCTAAGTCGGTAAAACACTTCCGCAAAGCATACACTGGTGTATCCTCGCTTATAACGCCTCCAGAAGCCTCCTCCACCCTCGCTCCTCGCCTCCTCACGGTGCAATTAGAGAATTGAGATGTCCTTCAAGATGGCGACGCTCGATCAATTTCCGGGTCATAGGAAAAGGACGGAGGATCGAGGACATGAGGAGGCATATTGAGAAGCACCCCACATCGTCTTGTGACGCAAACACGCGCACCACTCCCATGGTGGTAACGCTCACCACTCTCTCGATCATGCAACAGCAGTGTTGTGTCATCCGGTTATTGACAAACTGTATTTTCCACTCCTTCCTCGCCTAAAACTAGTGATGGTGAGAAGAAGCCTCATCAGGCATTGAACCACTTGAGCCAATAGGTTCGAGAAAGGGTTAATTTCTCGAAGCTTCATGTGCACACAAAACCACCTACTGGCCAAGAGTATAATAATAATAATAATAATAATAATAATAATAATGAGTATTTGTAAGGCGCTTTTCACAGTTTTAACTGTCTCAAAGCGCACATGTAAATATGTAAGGGAAATGATGCTTTTTATTCAATTTGTCGTCTGGATTGTTGGTGTTGACTAAGTGGCTGCGGTTATGACAAGACAAAGACAAAGACCAAATCACCAAATAACCAAATAATCACAGGCAGCTCTATCTGAACCACATGTGTGATGCATTGAATTGAATTGTGTCTGTTGGGAATGACCATGAATTACAAAAGATGAAAAATCAAGTAATTTCTGTATATAAATCATCACGTGTATAAAAAAAATTGTATTGTGTGTATAAACTATCCCAAAGTGGTAATCATAATCATAATATCAGGTTAAGCTGTTTTTCTGCAAATGACATGGACAGAGAGTAATATAGCAAAGGACAATGAAAGTGTTTGTGGAACTAGGAAAAGTTTCAGAGGTTCTGCTTGTGTAACTTCAGTACAACACAGGGGAAATTTTAGTCATTTTTATTAAAAAAACAAAGGCTTCATTCAGCTCCTGTTTTCTGGTGGCTGGTTAAAAAAGAATAAATTGTTACTTGTCTTTATTTGCACAATAAACAAAGTAAATATATTTTTGTGATATGATAGATAGATAGATACAGTAGATAGATCTACACAATAACACAATAAACACCTCACGTTTGAATACAATAAGAAACAATTAAAAATAGTTCTTGATAAGCAAACCTAATCTTTCCTTAATAATTGTTCCTGTTGCGCGCTGTGTTTGTAGCTTCGCTGCTAAGCTGAGATCGTTACTAAAATAATCAGTACTCTGCATTAAATACTCGGCGTAATCATCTAATCGGCGATCTTAGATCCACAACTTTTCTTTCAACCCCCGGAGTAAAGCCGCGGTTTCAACGAGTTTTCAGCGTCTTCGTACTCCGGAAAACTCTAAGGGTAAGATGTGTACGCCGGTGGCCGTAGCCTGCACCTCATGCTACATGTATAGTTTAGCTCTATCGGTTGGGGCTTTATTTGCGCTAAGTGCAGAGAGGTTTTAAGGCTAACCGATAGAATTGAGGAGTTAGAAACACTCATCCGGGCGTTAGAGAAGGACAGACAGCGTGAGAGTAGTGAGACGCTCCCGGATGCCGTTAGCATTAGCGCTGAGGCACATTCCTCGGTTCCGAGCGGAGAGGTCCAGCAGCAGGACAACTGGGTGACTGTGAGGCGGAATAGTCGCAATTCGAAGCAGCATCACTCCTCCGTTCCGCTGTTAACTGCGAAAAGGCTTTCCCCGCTCAGAACGGCACCGTCTGAGACGCCTGCTGAAAGTGCCTTGGTGATAGGAGACTCCATAGTGCGGAACGTGAGATTAGAGACACCAGCCAATACAGTAGTAATGTGTCATCCAGGAGTCAGAGTGTCTGATATCACATCGCGTCTGAAAGTGCTGGCTAATGCTAAACGTAAATATTCTAGGGTAGTTATTCACGCCGGCACTAATGATGTCCGACTTCGCCAGTCCGAGATCACGAAAACCAATATTAAAGAGGTGTTTGAAGCTGCCAAAAAGATATCAGACAAAGTAATTTACTCTGGCCCCCTCCCCGCTTACCGGGGTGATGAGACTCACAGTAGACTGTGGGCGCTCCATGGCTGGGCGTCTGAGTGGTGTTCTTCGAATGGCATAGGTTTTATAGACAATTGGAGATCCTTTCGGGGAAGACCTGACCTGTTAAAGCACGATGACCTCCATCCCTCGTGGAAGGGGGCCGCTCGTTTATCTTATAATATAGCCTATAGTTTAGCGTCTAGTTCGTGACTCACCACCATTGCCCAGGTCAGAGAGCAGGCGGCGTCACTTAACCAGCCGCCTGTCACAATAAGTATCATCATTTTATTAAACGTCTTCCTGATCTTATCATTTATACCCCTGAAAGAACAGAAGAGCTTGAGAATTTGACTGCAGCCTTAAATCTAACTTTGTCAAGTACCCTTGACTCTATTGCCCCTCTTAGGGAAAAGAGACTAAACACAAAACAAAGTGTTATGGTACACTAATGACCTAAAAGCCTTAAAATTATCAAGTAGAAAGTTAGAAAGGAAATGGAGAAAAACTAAACTCGACGTTTTTCGCAGTGCCTGGAATGACAGTATAATCGCATAAAAACAGGCCCTATAATATCCACACGATCTACATATTTTAGTAAACTTATCTCTGCAAATCAAAATAATCCTCGTTATCTGTTTAAAACTGTAGCTCAGTTAACAAAGAAAAAGGGCACAGTAGACTCCGCAATCCCCCCACAGCTCACTAGTGTCGACTTTATCAACTTCTTTAATGACAAAATTACTAATATCAGAATGAAAATTGTATCCACAAATACTAGCCCTCAACTGGTTGTACCGGAAATAAACAAATTCAAATTTCAAATTCAAATTTTTATTTGTCACAAACATATGCATACATGGTATGACATGATGTGAAATGTTTTTTACAATCACTCCAAAGAACAAAATAAGAATACAATAAGCAAAAAAAGATCAGAGAAATAGTAATAAAAATAGTAATAAAATAGAAAAAAGAACAAGCAGTAAGAATATAAAACGAATGTAATGCAAAAACAGATTCCAGGTTCAGTGCAGATTTTTAAGTGGTATAAAGTGGTCCATGTGCAGAAAGTAAAAAAAAAAAAGAAGAATAAAGTGACTCATGTGCAGATTAGGATGAAGGCTCATGAAGTGGTCAGTTCTGAGCGTGGCAGTGGGACAGTTCCGGTGGATGGTGCTGGAGCACCCTGGTTCAGACTCCGTACGGCCTGCGGGAAAAAGCTTCTCCTCATCCTCTCTGTGTTTGCTCTCAGGGAACGGAAGCGTTTTCCTGAGCGCAGCAGAGAGAAGAGTCCATTGTTGGGATGGCTGAGGTCTGCTACGATCTTCCTGGCCCTGGACCAGCACCGCTTGTTGTAAATGTCCTGCAGAACAGGGAGCCTGATGCGTATGGTGCGTTCAGCTGACCGCACCACCTTCTGGAGGGCTCGCCTGTCCTGCTCGGTGCTGTTCCCGAACCAGGAGGTGATGTTTCCCGTCAGGACGCTCTCTATGGTGCAGGTGTAAAAGTTCCTGAGCACCTGAGAGGGGAGTCTGAAGTCCCTTAAGCGTCTCAGATGATAAAGACGCTGCCGGGCCTTCTTCACCAGGGTGTTGATGTGGCAGGACCACGAGAGATCCTGCGCGATGTGAACACCCAGGTACCGGAAACTGTCCACTCTCTCCACCCGGGCTCCGTCGATGGTGACTGGATGGTACGAGCGTTCCTGCTTTCTGCTAAAGTCCACTACCAACTCCTTGGTCTTGCTGACGTTCAGGAGCAGGTTGTTCTCCTGGCACCATCTCTCCAGGACTCGGATCTCCTGTAGGTAGGCCCTCTCGTCGTTGTTGGAGATCAGGCCCACCACGACGGTGTCGTCAGCAAACTTGATGATGGTGGTGGAGTCAGTAGTGGCCACGCAGTCGTACGTGTACAGTGAGTACAGCAGGGGGCTCAGTACACATCCCTGAGGAGCTCCAGTGCTGAGGGTGACGGAGGATGAGGTGTGTTTACCCATCCTTACGGCTTGTGGTCTGTCAGTCAGGAAGTCTGTGATCCACAGGCGCAGTGGTGGGCTGAGGCCCAGGACTTCCAGTTTTGAGGAGAGTGTGGAGGGAACTATGGTGTTAAATGCTGAACTGTAGTCCACAAACAGCATTTTCACATAGTTCCCTCTCCTGCAGTCCAGGTGGCTTGTGGTTGTATGGAGGAGATGTGAGATGGCGTCCTCCGTTGACCGGTTCTCACGGTATGCAAACTGTAGTGGATCTAGTGTGACCGGTAATGATGCAGTGATGAAGTCTCTGACCAGCCTCTCAAAGCACTTCATCACAATGGAGGTGAGGGCTACAGGGCGGTAGTCGTTCAGGCAGGCGGGTTGAGGTTTCTTGGGAACAGGAACGATGACGGACTGCTTGAAGCACGACGGAACTGTGGACTGCTCCAGGGAGAGGTTGAAGATCTCAGTGAACACCGGAGCCAGCTGGTCGGCGCAGGCTTTCAGAACCCGACCTGTGATGCCGTCGGGTCCTGCTGCCTTCCTGGTGTTCACTCTCCTGAAGCCCTCCTCACGTCGTGCTCGGAAATGATGAGCGCGGTCTCCTTTCCGGCTGTTGCAGCTGGTGAGCTACTCGCGCCGCTAGCACTGTTAGCCAACTTAGCTGCAGCCTCGAAGCGAGCGTAAAAGATGTTGAGCTCGTCAGCCAGAGAAGCGTCCGCGCCGATCGCTCCGGAAGATGGTGATTTGTAGTCCGTGATCGTCCTCAGTCCTTGCCACAGGCTTCTGGAGTCGTTGAGTTGGAATTGTGACTCCAGTTTCTTTCCGTAGCGCCTCTTCGCCTCCTTCACCGCTCTGCGTACGCTGTAGGATGCCGCTTTGTACTCGTCCATGTTCCCGGTGACGAGCCCCGTGTTGTACGCAGCGGAACGGGATCTCAGAGAGTCGCGGATAGTTTTGTCTACCCACGGCTTCTGGTTGGGAAACGTCCTGATGACGGTCTTCTCCGCCGTATCATCCGCTAGTTTTCCGATAAATCCCACAACCGCTTCCGTAAACACGCTGACGTCATCAGAGCTGCGCCGGAACATGTCCCAGTCTGCGTCATCCAGAGCGTCCTGCAGAGCGGCCACCGATTGGTCTGTCCAGCGCGTGACCTCCCTCTGAACCGGGGCTTCCTGTTTGAGCCTCTGTTTGTAAGCCGGCATGAGGAAGATGGCGGAATGGTCCGACTTTCCAAACGGTGGACGCGATAGTGCCTTGTAGCCGTTTCTAAATGGAGTGTAGCAATGATCCAGTGTCCTTTCGCCCCTGGTGGGGCAGGTGATGTGCTGGTGGAAGTTCGGCAGTGCGCGCTTGAGGTTCGCGCTGTTAAAATCCCCCAACACGATGAGTGCAGCGTCCCGGTGCTGTGTTTGCTGTGAGGTGAGAGCCTCGTAAAGGTCCCATAGTGCAGTGTCCATGTCCGCTTGAGGTGGAATATAAACGGCGCTGGCGATGATCGAGCTGAATTCCCTCGGAAGATAAAAAGGGCGACACTTGATGGACAAAAGTTCCAGATTCGGTGTGCAGGAGCGGGATAATGGAACAATGCTCGCGCCGTCGCACCAGCGGTTGTTCACCATTAAACACACTCCACCTCCCCTTGACTTTCCCGACTCCACTGTTCTGTCCATGCGGTGAACCGAGAAGTGCTCGGCCGGCTGGATGGCGTGGTCCGGTACCGCTGGGTTCAGCCATGTCTCGGTGAAGCAGAGAAGGTTGCAGTCCCGAATGTCCCTCTGAAACTTGATCCTTGCCCTGAGGTCGTCGAGCTTGTTCTCCAGAGACTGGACGTTGGCAAGCAGGACACTGGGCAAGGGAGCGCGGTGTGCGCGAGCCCTCAGCCTGTTCCTGACGCCGGCTCGTTTCCCCCGAGGACGTCGGCGCGGGTCGCGTCCTTTGTTCTTCTTCAGGATCTCGCTCGGCCAGCTTGGAACTGGGATTAAAACTGACGAAAGGTTGGTACATTGTATACCAATAGATAAAAGCGTAGACCGATCATACTTAATGATGGCCATCCAGTGCAAATACAATAAAAGTAATTAAAAGTGCAACAAATAAACAAAATAAAGGAAAGGTAGGCAGGAGCGATTGTGACGGCGGCCGACCTCAACGGCGCCATCTTGAATCACACCCGCTGTCAAGCTTAGCACTTTCAAACAGGTCAGCCCTGATGAGCTCACTGAGATTAGTAATAGCTAAGACCAAGACGACCTCCTGCTTACTTGACCCTATACCAACTTTTTTACTTAAAGAAGTCCTACCATTAGTTAACGAACCAATCTTGAATATTATAAATTCGTCACTAGTTCTTGGTCACGTGCCACAAGCGTTCAAACAGGCCGTCATAAAACCGCTTATTAAGAAGCCACATCTTGATGCCGACGTGATTGCTAATTATAGACCAATTTCAAACCTTCCATTTATATCTAAAATTCTTGAAAAAGTTATTTCGGGACAACTCTGTAAATTTCTGGAACAGAACGATAGATTTGAAAAATTTCAATCCGGCTTTAGATCGCACCACAGCACAGAAACGGCACTAATCCGAGTCACCAACGATCTTCTAATGGCATCAGATAAAGGGAACGTTTCACTCTTAGTTCTGTTAGATCTTAGTGCTGCTTTCGACACTGTTGACCATGATATTTTAATACATAGACTTGATCATTACGTTGGTATTTCTGGACACGCGTTAGAATGGTTTAGGTCCTATCTGTCTGATCGCTCTCATTTCGTCCATGTAAATGGAGTCTCATCACCCAGATTTAGTGTTAAATATGGAGTTCCACAAGGCTCCGTGCTCGGCCCAATCCTATTTGCACTTTATATGCTTCCACTAGGGGACATAATCAGAAAGCATGGTCATAGCTTCCACTGTTACGCAGATGACACACAAATTTATATCTCGGCACGGCCTAATGAAATCTCAAAATTTGCAAATATATTAGATTGCTTCAGCGACATTAGTGATTGGATGACAAGTAATTTTCTCATGCTGAACTCAGACAAAACCGAATTATTACTTGTTGACTCAAACTTAAAGTCTGATGCACCCGAATACAGTATGAATCTTAACGGGCTTGAAATCTCATCCTCACCTAAAGTGAAAAGCTTAGGTGTCATTTTAGATAGCAAACTCTCTTTTGAAAGTCACGTGCACAACGTCTGTAAAACTGCCTTTTTTCACCTCAGGAATATCTCAAAGCTGCGTCACATGCTCTCCCGACCGGATGCGAAAAATGATACATGCGTTTATGACATCACGGTTAGATTACTGTAATGGTCTTCTGGGAGGTTCTCCTGCTAAACTAATAGATAAACTTCAGTTGGTTCAGAATGCAGCTGCTAGATTACTAACCAGAACAAAAAAATTTAGCCATATTAGTCCAGTGTTAATGTCGCTACACTGGTTACCTGTTAAATATCGCATCCAGTTTAAAATTCTCTTAATCACTTATAAAGCACTAAACGGTTTAGCTCCTCTATATCTCAGTGAGCTCATCACTTACTACGAGCCTACACGACTGCTGCGCTCTCAAAACTCCGGCCAGCTTATAATACCGCGAATCTCTAAAATCTACCAGGGAGGAAGATTTTCATACTTAGCACCCAAACTATGGAATGCTCTGCCTAGTCCAATTCGAGACTCAGAATCAGTGAGTCAATTTAAGTCTAGACTGAAGACGCGTCTCTTCAAGAAGCATATATTGACCTGTTATAATAACTTACAGAAAATATTAATATATCGTATAGAAAGGCTGCCTAGTTAGTGCTCGGAACCGAATTACACCTGCACCTTCAGAAAATTGTCAAAATCTATAGTACTTGAAGTTATTCTAATTGCCTTGTATTATTTTTTTTTTTTTCCTCCCCTCCTCTCCTGAGCGCCAAGTGTCGTACGACCGGAATCTCCTAGAGCTTCGGAATCATCGGTGGTGCTTCCTCGACCTCTGTGGACCTGATGACGCTGTTGGCGTGGAGAAGTGGAGCCGCCTCTTTCCCCACTGAGGAGGGAAACATCGTTCCAGAATCATCATTAAAAATGACGCGGAACAACCAACGCACTGATTGTGTAGTGTTAGAATGCCGGAGGAGACTGGCACCAGTGAGCCGGGTTCTCCTCAGGGTTTTTCCTCGTTAAAGAGGTTTTTTTACCTGGCCACTGTGCGTATGTGCTTGCTCGCTGGTCTTTGTCTTGTCATAACCGCAGCCACTTAGTAACACCAACAACCCAGATGACAAATTGAATAAAAAGCAACATTTCCCTTACATATTTACATGTGCGCTTTGAGACAGTTAAAACTGTGAAAAGCGCCTTACAAATACTCATTGTTATTATTATTATATTATTATAATGTTAGATTTAGCTTACCTTGTTAGTAGATATCAGCTCAAAATGTTTCCACAGGGGAAATCTTCCTCTTCCTCGCTGACTCCATTCTCTCACCTATCCTACTCTCTTACTCTCCTAAATCTATCTCCAAACTATCTCAAATATCTCTCCCAACTATCAATAAACTATTTCAAACTCTCACCTGACCGCAACTCTCCATCAAACACCCGCATTTTGAATGGAGCCTGAGGGCGAGTTTATATCGCGGTCAAAATTCGTGGCGAAACATGAACCGCTTACGGAATCGGTCACGTGGTATTGCCGAGCAGCGAGGCTTCACACGTTATCATTTCAGCTCCTCCCCTAAATGAAGCAAGCGCCGATACGTGCATCGCTGACACGCCCCCTCCTCTACTCGGCTCACGCTCCGAAGCCTCGCTACAGACATCACTCCCATTTGGTCACATCAATACCTAAAACCTTTGATTCCTTTGTGCTGCTGGATTGCTAATCCCAGAGGTTCTGCCACTAGCAAGTGCGCTGACAGAAGATCGGTGGGGAGAGTACTTTGAAGACCTCCTAATCCCACCAACACGTCTTCCGAGGAGGAAGCAGAGCCTCTGGAATCGGGGATGGGTGCTCCTATCTCTGTGGCCGAGGTTGCCGAGGTAGTTAAAAAGCTCCGCGGCGGCCGGGCCCCGGGGATAGATGAGATCCGCCCAGATCTCCTTAAGGCTCTGGATGGTGTGGGGCTGTCTTGGTTGACACGCCTTTACACCATCGCGTGGTCATCGGGGACAGTGCCTCTGGAGTGGCAGACTGGGGTGGTGGTTCCTCTTTACAAGAAGGGGGACCGGAGGGTGTGTTCCAACTACAGGGGGATCACACTCCTCAGCCTCCCTGGGAAAGTCTATTCAGGGGTACTGGAGAGGAGAGTTCGTCTGATTGTCGAGTCTCGGATTGAGGAGGAGCAATGTGGTTTTCGTCCCGGACGTGGAACTACGGACCAGCTCTATACCCTTTTCAGGATCCTGGAGGGATCATGGGAGTTTGCCCAACCAGTCTACATGTGTTTTGTGGACTTGGAGAAGGCATTCGACCGTGTCCCTCGGGGACTCCTGTGGGGGGTGCTCCGGGAATATGGAGTACGGGAGCCCTTGTCACGGGCTGTCCGGTCTCTGTATGACCGGTGTCAGAGTTTGGTTCGTATTGCCGGTAGCAAGTCATTTCCATTTCCAGTGAGAGTTGGGCTCCGCCAAGGCTGCCCTTTGTCACCGATTCTGTTCATAACTTTTATGGACAGAATTTCTAGGCGCAGTCGAGGCGGAGGAGGGATCCGTTTCGGCGACCTCGGGATCGAGTCTCTGCTTTTTGCAGATGATGTGGTCCTGTTGGCTTCGTCGGGACGTGATCTCCAGCTCTCACTGGATCGATTTGCTGCCGAGTGTGAAGCGGCCGGGATGGGAATCAGCACCTCCAAGTCCGAGACCATGGTTCTCGACCGGAAAAGGGTGGAGTGCCCCCTGCAGGTCAGAGACAGGGTCCTTCCCCAAGTGGAGGAGTTTAAGTATCTCGGGGTTTTGTTCACGAGTGGGGGGAGGATGGAGCGGGAGATCGACAGACGGATCGGTGCTGCGTCCGCGATAATTAGGACGCTGCATCGGTCCGTCATGGTGAAGAGAGAGCTGAGCCAAAAAGCAAAGCTCTCGATTTACCAGTCGATCTACGTTCCTACCCTCACCTATGGCCACCAATTGTGGGTGGTGACCGAAAGAACGAGATCCCGGATACAAGCGGCGGAAATGAGCTTCCTCCGCAGGGTGGCTGGGCTCTCCCTCAGAGATAGGGTGAGGAGCTCGGCCATTCGGGAGGAGCTCGGAGTAGAGCCGCTGCTCCTTCGGGTTGAGAGGGGCCAGATGGGGTGGTTCGGCATGTCCCACCGGGAGAAGACCCAGGGGCAGACCCAGGACGCGCTGGAGAGACTATGTCTCCCGGCTGGCCAGGGAACGCCTCGGAATTCTTCCGGAAGAGCTGGAGGACGTAGCTGGGGCAAGGGAAGTCTGGGCCTCCTTACTGAGGCTGTTGCCCCCGCGACCCGGCCCCGGATAAGCGGCAGAAGACGGTACGGTACGGTAACTCATGTTCCACTCGATAAAATGGTTTTCAAAGTCTAGACTTGTATAACAAAGTTTCACATTTTCCCACCAAATTGTTTTTATCCTCTTCAAACATGCCATTTTCCTTTTTCTATTATTCGCTTTACCGAGGCGAGTGTGACAGGACAAAAATCAACTGACAAACTGGCAAAGAAACAAAGACAGGGACGAACTTAAATACACCTGGTAATCATGACAACAAAGACACAGACTGGGTACACAACATGGCGGAGTTTCAGGGAACATTCAACATTAAAGTCTGTCTTGACTTCAACATAAAAGTTCGACACGACTTTGAGCCGGGATCTGTGACAAAGACGAGACTAGACTTGAGGCGAGAGTGATAGGTAACAACGACCGGTCTCAGGGATTACTAAAGTATATACCTACCTACCTACCCGACAAACTGGCAAAGACTACATGTAACACAGGGACTTGAATACAGAGTTTGAGTAACACACAACACCTAGGACAAGGGACACAAAACTAGGTCACAGACAAACGAGACACACTCAAAATAAAAGTCCCACCGGCTTTAATCTGGGATACGAAATAGCCCGGATCCATGACAGTCTGTCTTTCTGTTGCTCTTGTCTTGTATGATTTATTTTTTTCTTGCTTCGTTGCACTTTCTTGTGTAACACGTGTCAATATCGCTGGACTCAGATTAGATCTTCGGACTGCGATCAGTAGTTAGGCTCGGATACTGGAGAAAAGTTAACTGCTACTGGGGAGTGAAGGGTAGGTAGGCAGGTAGGTAGGTAGGTATATATATTATTAATCCCAGAGGGAAATTCTCTTTCACAGCAGCAAACACGTGGGGGATACAAGTAGCACACAACTTATAACAAAGGACATGTTACACCTAAACATACATATTGCACACAGCACAGGCCTTGTAGAAACTATATTATATTTGTGAGTTGAAGAGTCTTATGGATCGGGGTAGAAACTATCTCCTGAACCTGTCTGTATTACAGGACAGAGACAGCAGTCTGTTGCTGAAACTGCTTCTCTGCCTGGAGATGATGTTGTGAAGTGTGTGCAGTGGATTGTCCATAACTGCCTTCATCCTCTTCAGGACCTGTCGCTCTGTTATGGATGACAGGCCTTCCAGCTCTATACCAACCACAGAGCCCGCTTTCCTCACCAACCGGTCTAGTCGTGCTGCATCCCTCTTCTTAATGCTGCCTCCCCTGCACACCGCAGCATAGAAAAGGGCACTTTCCACGACAGACTGATAGAACATCTGCATCAGCTTTCTGCAGATGTGGAAGGATGCCAATCTTCTGAGGAAGTATAGTCGGCTCTGTTCCTTCTTGTACAGGGCATCTGTGTTGGCAGTCCAGTCCAGTTTGTCATCCAACTGCACCCCCAGGTATTTGTAAGCAGAACTTTGAAAGTCCTCCACTATCTCTTTTGTTTTAGTGGTGTTCAGCTGGAGATGGTTGCAGTCACACCATTTTGCAAAGTCTCCGATTAGGTTCCTGTACTCCTCCACCTGTCCATTTCTTATATATTCCACAAGGGCAGTGTCGTCCGCAAACTTCTGCACGTGGCAGGACTTTGAGTTGTATTTAAAGTCCGATGTGTACAGGTTGAACAGAACAGGAGAGAGCACAGTCCCTGGAGCTCCCGTGCTACTGACCACAGTATCAGACCTGCAGTTTCCCAGTCGCACAATCTGCGGTCTGCTGGTCAGGTAGTTGTTTATCCAGGCCACCAGCTGCTTATCCAAGCCCATCTCTATCAGTTTGTCTCTGAGAAGCAGCGGCTAGATTATGTTAAACGCGCTGAAGAAGTCCAGGAATATTATTCTCACAGCAGCGCCGTTTCCTTTGTCCAGGTGTGAGAGGGAACGCTGTATCATGTAAATGATTGCATCATCTACACCGACCTTCCCCTGGTAAGCAAACTGAAGAGGATCGAGGGCATGGCAAGTCTGTGGCCTGATGAAGTTCAGCAGCGAGTGCTCCATTGTTTTTATTATGTGTGAAGTCAGGGCAACTGGTCTGTAGTCGTTCAGTTCCTCAGAGCGTGGCTTTTTAGGTACAGGAATGAGACACATTGTTTGCCAAATCTGTGGGAATGTCTCCTGTTCCCGGCTCAGGTTAAAAATGGACTGGAGAGGATCTCCTAATTCCAGCGCGCAGGTCTTCAGTAGACGTGTAGGTACACCATCTGGACCTGGTGCTTTGCTTATTCGAAGCCTCCGGAGCTCATTGCTCACCTGTGTTGCTGTAATCTTTGTTGGCTTAACGGGGGTTGATGGAGGTGAGAGAGATGATTTGAGATGATGATGTGTGAATGAGTGGGAGTGGTGACTCTTGTTTGCTGTATCAAGGGGTTGCAATAGAGCAGTAGGGTCAGAAGGCGTCAAGTGGGGCATCAATGAGATGGGGTGGTCAAACCTGTTGAAGAAGTTGTTCAGTTGGTTCGCTCTACTGAGATCATTTTCAGTAGTGTCATCCTTCTTCAAATTGTACCCAGTGATTTTCTTCATCCCATCCCACACCTCCTTCATGCTGTTTTTCTGAAGCTTTTGCTCTTCTGAGCTGGACTTTTGCACACGTTTTTGCTCCTGTTGATCACCGTCTTTGAAAGCTTTCTTCTACTTGTTCAGAAGGCCTTTGATGTCACTGGTAATCCACGGTTTGTTGTTTGCAAAACAGCGCACAGTTTTTACTGGAACAACATTGTCCATGCAGAAGTTGATGTAGCCAGTAGTGCATGCAACAATCTCCTCGATGTTCCCATTGTGTGTCCCCTGTAATACGTCCCAGTTTGTTGTGTTAAAGCAGTCCCTCAAGGTCTGTTCTGCCTCGGGACTCCATTTCCTGAAGGAGCGGGTTGTTTTGGGAATCCTCTTTACTTTTGGTTTGTAATGAGGTTGTAACAAGATGAGATTGTGGTCTGCTTTTCCCAGTGCCGGCAGTGGGGTGACACTATAAGCATCCTTAGCGTTTGCATATAGCAAGTCAATTGTCTTATTCCCTTGTGTTACAGTCGACATACTGGACAAAAGTTGGTAGTGTTTTATCCAATCTAATATGATTGAAGTCTCCAGAAATTAACATTAGCGCCTCCGGATGTTGTGTCTGCAGTTTAGCCATGGCAGAGTGGATGACGTCACACGCTAACTCTGGAGATGCGCGCGGTGGAATGTAATCAACAACAACAAAGTGACAATTCTCTGGGCAGGTAGTAAGGACGCAAACTTACGACAAGAAGTTCAATATCCTTGCTGCAGCTGATGATTTTAGTTGTCATGTGCCCAGGATTACACCACCTATTGTTGATGTATAAAATCAGTCCTCCGCCGGAGCGCTTCCCGCAGGCTTTTGTCTCTGTCCGCTCTTACTGCACTGAAGCCGGGTAGTTCCACATTAGCATCCGGAATGCTATCTGTGAGCCACGTTTCACAGAAGCAGAATAAACTACATTCTCGGTAGGCTCTAGAGTTTTTAACCAGCACGGCCAGTTCGTCGATTTTGTTTTGCAAAGAGTTTACGTTTCCCATGATGACTGCTGGGACAGCCGGTTTGTATTGCCATTTTTTTTGCTTTCTGCTTAGCCTTGAGCTTGATGCTGGCACGGCAGTCGCGGTATTGTCTCCTCACCTCGTCAGGTATGTTGTGAATCACACCGGCTCAGTTCTTTGTTCTCAGAGCGAGAAGCTGATTCCTCGAATAAACGAGTCTGGTTGTTCCAATTTCCATATCCATAGGATTGAAATATGAGTAAAATATACCAGAGATAAACATAAAAGTAAAAACGTAAGTTAAGGAAAAAGTTAGAAAGTAAAAAAAGGGCAAAATGTGGGGAATCCATGGGAGCTCCTGAGTAGTGCTGCCACTCGACGCGGCGCAGGAAGAACAAGACAAACACCACAATTTGAAAAAACGTGAACATGTATTCGTATCAGGTCAAGAATATTGGAGCAAAAACAAAAGTAAATAACTAAACAGAAATAACACTTTAAATAATAATTTGTAAAGGAGTTTCAAGATCACATAAATCAATTACCAATCAACCCAATAAAGAATACATTCAAATAATACAAGGTAATCAGACCCTCTCTGATAAATTAACACAAAATGAACACAAATTATCAATCAAATATTCTCATTGGAGGTGTAAATGACCTTTTCCCGACGACAAATAAGTATACAATGTAAAGAAACATACATTCAGCTTGAATCACAGTACTGATCACTTTAAATCACTTAGTGATGATGAATGATGACTGAAAAATGCGCAATGTCCTTTCTACTTCAAAAAAACAAACAAGTCCAGGGCTCCTGCTGTTACACTCTGTCCATCTCTCCACCATCTCCGGCTCCGCCCCCTGACCTGATTTCCCCGTTCCCAGCTGGAGCCAGTTACCCCCGTGCACTATAAAGTCCTGTATCCCCGTCCAGTATGTGTCTCGTGTCGTCAGCACTCCCTTGTGTGAATCTACAGACCCTCCGTGACCTACCTGTATCCCAGTGATCTCGTAGTATCCTAGTTACTCTTCTCCGAAGGACTTTCCAAGTCATCCCGTGATCTCAGTCTCCTCGGATTCCTGAGTCCCCTTCCAAGCCTCGTCTCCTATTGTCAGTATTGTTTGGTGTTCCCTTGTGTGTGAATCCGCCATTAAACTCATTGTTTGTATCTCCCTACGTCACCCACACTCCGCCCTCGGGGTTTCCCCCTGGAGTGTGGGCGTGACACAGTCCTTTTAAAAAGGGAAGACTGAAAAAGAAAGAAAATCCTACCAGTTCCAAGCTCGTGGATGGCTCGCCATTTGTGCTTTAATCCCGGCACAAATCAGGATTCCAAAGTTGGAAATGGGAAAGGGGAAAAAAACCCCAGCCTTGTGAAACACAAGGCAACACAATCAGTATATCTTATTATTCACGAAACATTTATATTCAACTGATATTACCAACAATGAACAATCAATAAACATTCACGTGGCAACTCTGAGCTCACGTGCAGCTGTTTTAACTTGCGCTGAATCCGCGCATTTCTCCGCTTATAACTCGCGGATCCCCATTACACTCACATAACAATCATTAAGTTCACTCACCAGCGCAATAATTAATAATATTGCGTTGTGTTCAATTGTCTTCTGTCGCGGTTTCTTTTGTGTCTCTCGTGTTCCTCACGCTTCTCGCACGTCCACTCCAAACTTTTTTACTTTTGCTTTTTGTGCGGAACTTCCGTAGGATCACGTGACGTATTATGTGTGACGTGTATGAAATGAATGCGCGCTGATTATGGGCAATGTATTTTAATTACGTTGTTATTTAAAACTACATATTCTACATTATATTATACTTTCAGATTAGTTAATCTCAAGTGAATTGCCTGATGTTAAAATCACCTGGGCTACACTTGTTCTTGCTTCATCCAGCACTCACATTTACAAGTGTCTTCTTGCAATCATCACACTTGACCGCAATGCCGTCTCTGGAAAAATGCCCTCTTTCATCACATTAAAAACACTTGCACTCCGGACAGTCTTTTATAATGTGTTCCGAACTCCTACAATGTTGACACGTCTTTTATTTGGTTGCTATGAATTACTCTGAAATATTGATGTCCTTCTGCTGTTTGCATCTTTGTGCTGTATGGCAGAGAGACAACCTCCTTTGGAAAGTGCACTCGCACAAATCTTGTCCCATCCTCAATTGTAGTGTCGGGATATAAACGTCTGCTCAATCCATTCACTCATCAACCTTCCAGTTTACTTATGTCACCATCATCGATATAAGCAGGTCAGTGCATAAAAGACACAATGAAGTCCCTGTTATGTAGCTTCTTTACTTCACACTCAACTTCTTCAATTTGCAAAGTCTCTGAAGAAAGATGCAGTGTTTAACAAAGTTATTTCATATTTCATCTTCGGTCTTACCGCCAGTATTTTACCATCTCCAATCCTTTACATATTGCATTTATAATATTCAATGCTGTTGGGTTCTCCGGTTTTCCTTAACGATGGACCTTATTCATCACAGAAAACAAGTTGCAGTTTGTTGAAAGTTCATATACCTTTATTTTGGTTACAGGAGTAAATCGGTGAAGTTGGTGAAGCGGCGAATCTTATGCGTGTGGCTTCTCAAGAGCAAATCTGTCTTCCTTCTCTGTTCTCGTTCTAAACTGTTCTGCCCAGCTTGCATTCTTTCCTTCAGTCCTATCCAGGTGGTTTATTGGCTGTTTAGGCCAAAGATATTTATCTCTTGAGCGCGAGCCTCAGCCACACCAGATCCGCCTGGTACGATGTCCCGACCTCTCACCTCTTCTACATGACTCATCCACTCCCTTCCTTTCTCTTCCTGAGAAACATTCTATTCCTAAAGCAAGCATTAAACATCATAGTAAAACAGTAAATATGAGCATGCATACGTATTTACCTAACGTTTCTTTCAAATGATAATATAGTAAAAGCAAAACACTCTAACAAATGCCGTTTCATCCTTCACATTGTTTGTATCCACAGTTATCGTTGCCTCTTTCAGCTAGGTACTTTCTTTTACTTCTCGTAGTCGTTTAGCCAGTCCAGTTTCTTCAAGACATCAATCGTCCTCCATTTCCAAGGTTGTTGCCATTGTTCTGTCCAAAATTGTTTTGAAATCCCCCCCTAAAAAGCAAAGGCTGCTGAAAAAAAAACGGCAAAAAAACCCAAAGATAATCCACTCAAAATCCAATGAAAAATGCTGGAGAGCCTTTCTCTCCAAACTGCCAACTCCCCTACTGGCGCATTCAAAGTGGTGTGGCTGTAGGCATTGATGGCTTGACAAAAATCCACAGTTAAAGATTTGACCAACAGGAAGTTATATAAATAAAGTATAGAGAGATAGACTAAAAAGGACAAAATAGCCTACAGCACCTGGTATTCCCAGGTGGTCTCCCATCCAAGTACTAATCAGGCCCTACTCTGCTTAGCTTCCAAGATCTGAGGAAATCTGGTGCATTCATTTTTTTGTTTATTAATATTTATTATAAAATGTATTTATAGTTGTTTGTTATTTTTCCACATATTTAAACAATCCCGTATTGCAACATTCCATTTACAACAATACATTACATTATATATTATACGTTATACAAAATGTTTGCATAAACAACTTTTACATTAACATTGTAAAAACTTTTTACCAACATTTTACATTTTACATTAATTTCCAGTCCCTTTTCAGTATATTGTATGAGAGGGCTTCCTATGAAATATTTTTTAAACCAACATTTCTCACCATTTTCTTTTGTAATGATATTCCAATTTTTTTAACACGTCTTCAAATATTTTCTTAAACAACATCCATACATCAATCACCTAAAATCAATTTTACTAAACACTGTGTTAAAATCTCCTGCTGTTATATTCTTTTCTTTCCTGAGTCTTAGGTTTCTATTTATCCCATGAAAAAAACATTGATTTTTCCTTTTCTATCACTGGTGCGTGTACATTATAATTCACAATTGTTTCTCCTTCAAACTCAAACTATATTGCTATAACGATGGGTTATACATACGTTACCTTGTTCTATGAATGAAGTCAACACGCCACTGTATTGGTCAGCCTCCCTGGGGTTGAGCTGTCAGGAGACGGTATATCAAATCAACCATGCCCTGCTTGTAATCAGCATGTACAAATACAGGTGCGAACGCGCCGCCCTTTCTCTGTTTTTGCTGACATGGCTACTCCGAATGACCACGCCGAGTGGCGTGTTGACTTCATTCATAGAACAAGGTTACCCATGTAACCCACCTATGTAACCACCACATTTCATATCAGTCAACATGCCACTGTATGGGTCAATGTGTACCAGATAAGGTCATGAGGGGCCAACACCAAGCGGGGCTATGAAGCGCCGGAGAACCATCTTTGCTCAACCCAGCATTTTATTGTCATCTCACAAGCAGTATTACAAAGACATTGTCTGTTCCACAGTTTGCAAGACTCTGGCGGAAACCATAGCCACATCTGTACGGTAGAACTTGGCAAAGGTTGAGGCTGATGTCCAGCCTGCTGCCTCACAAACATCTTCAAGAGCTGCACCACGGAAGACTGCCCAAGAAGATGTCACTTGTCGAGTGTGCCACCACTCCAGCTGTATTAGCCTGACCACCCACTTAGCCAGTCGCTGTCTTGACACTGCCTGACCTTGTGCAGATTGTCCATAACATACGAACAGTTGGTCCGTTCGCCTTAAGTCCTGAGTCCTGGCGATGTATCTTCTCAGCGCTCTGACCGGACAGATTAGATGCATTCTGGCTTCTTGTGAGTCACAAGGAGGCGGATGAAATGGTTCCAAGATGAGTGGCTTAGAAACAAAAAAACAAGGCAGGACTTTTGGCAAAAAGGTGTGGTTTGGGAGCATGGAAATAGCTGAACCTTCTTCCCCTAGCCTTAGGCAGGCTGGAAGCACTGAAAAGGCATGTATCTCACCCGTCCTCTTTACCGAGGAGACTGCCAAAAGAAACGCCGTCTTCCATGAGAGCAGTTCCAAACTGACTGCCTCTAATGGCTCAAACGGTGGGTTCATTAGAGCCCTCAACACTATGAAAAGGTCCCATGATGGGACTAGCCTTGCTTGTGGAAGGCACAGCCGACGAGCTCCTTTCAAAAACCGTTTTACTGAAGGTTGACATCCAACTGTATCCCCGTTATAGCCTCTGTGGTGATCCGAGATGGCGGCTATGTATCCTCTCAGGGTAGATTCGACTAATCCCGTTCCCAAGAGGGACTGGAGAAAGGAGAGGACAGAATATACCTCGCAAGCCGAAGGGTCTATACCTTTGGACTGACACCATCTAGTGAACCTATTCCACCGGGACGCGTAAAGACGTCTCGTAGACGGTGCTTTGGCTGCCTGCAGGGTCCTTACTACTGCTTCCTCGATCTTATCACTTTCCTCCCGTCTAGAGGCCAGACATGCAGTCTGAACTTCTCTGGGCTTGGGTGTTGAATCTGCCCCTGAGCCTGAGTCAGCATGCCCTGTCTGACTGGAAGAGGCCATGGGGTTCCATGAAGCAGGTTGATCAAGTCTGGCATCCAAACCTGCTGCGGCCAATTTGTTGCCACCAAAAGCACTCTCGCTCCCAGTAATCTTACCTTGGATAAGACCGCTGGCAGCAGTGGGAAGGGAGGAAAGGTGTACAGCAGAACCGGCAGCCACTTGTTTGCCAGGGCATCTACTCCCAGAGGGCCCTTGGGCCCCACTATGGAGTACCAGAGGCCCCAGAGTGCTGTTTCCATCGATGCAAATAGGTCCACTTGGGCCTTCCCGAAGCGCCGCCAGATGGCTTGTACCACAGCTGAATGAAGCCTCCATTCTCCTGGCCTGGGGCCTCCCTGGGACAAGAGATCGGCTGCCACGTTGTCCACTCCTGGCAGATGCACAGCCCGCAGGCAAACTCCTCGTGCATGTGCCCACAACAGGAGATCCCGGGCTTTCTTGTACAGCGCCACTGAGCGTACCCCGCCCTGACGATTGATGTAGGAGACCACGGTCGTACTGTCTGTACAATCTCGTTTCTCCTGTAGCCACGGAAGAAAATGGATTATGGCTTGGAATACTGCTTCCAGTTCCAGGAAATTTACCTGCGTCCCTTTCCATGAGCCGCTCCATTGCCCCTGCACTGGATCGCCTCTCCAGACCGCTCCCCAGCCTGTTTCCGAGGCGTCCGTCGTTGTGGTCTCCTTTGAGCATAATGGGCCCAAAGCGACCCCTTTCTTCAAGCCTGGAGTTAAAAGCCACCACTGTGCCGCCTTCAGACCTTTTATCCATTTCAAGGAATGGAATGGAAATTATTTTTGGTGGTGAAACACTTGCACTCTTTATTTTTGTGGTGAAAGGGGGAAAATAAAACAATTGTCTCTAAAATCACCTTTGGCGTTTGTCGTCTGTGCGATCAAGCCTGCAACCAATACGAGTGCTGGGCGAACCATTTGAACGCATCCTTATTGATTGTGTTTGTCCGTTACCAAAAACTAAAGCCGGAAACATGTATTTGTTTGTGTGTGCATCAACCAGGTACCCAGAGGAAGTTCCACTGTGGTTTTTGAAAGCGCCTGTGATCGTGAAAGCCCTAGTCAAGTTTTGCACTATTTTTGGAATCCCTAATTGCATTCAGCCAGACCATGAGTCTAATTTTATGTCACTAACGTTTTAGACCAAGTTAGTTCGTTTCGGGAGCGATTACACAAAATGTGGGACCTTGCGTGCACTCGATTTGGCACAGAGTAACATGAAAAGCAGATTAGATCTTAAGGCAGTCGATCATACGTTTGAGGTGGGCGACCAAGTCCTTGTGTTGCTTTCATTACCTCGCTCGGCCTTATAAGCCAATTTTTCGAGGCCTTATGAGGTAAAGAAGAGACAAAGTGACACCGATTATGTTATTGACACTCCTGACCGTCGAAGAAAGTCGCGGATCTGCCATGTCAATATGTTGAAGGACTACTTTAAACGTGAGCCTAATGTGAATGCTTCTGTTGTTGCTCTTGCTTCTGTGACAGAATCCCTATCAAGATATTCGCCGGAAGGCGATGGTTTAATGACGAAAGCCACCTCGGCATCTGTACGATTGGTCAACTCTGTGTCTCGCTTATCTGAATCCGCATGTGCCAATGTCACTTGATTGGTCCGTAAATATTCTGATTTGTTTGCTGATACTCCCACGATGACATGACATGAGTCATGACATTGGTCCGCATACGCCAATTAAGCAAAGTGCCTACCGTGTGAATCCAGTTAAAAGAAACCAGATGAAGAGTGAAGCAGAGTACCTACTTGCCAATGATTTGGCAGCGCAAAGCTCTAGCCCGTGGTGATTGCCATGTCCACTTGTACCAAAACAAGATGGAACTGTGAGGTTTTGTACTGATTTTTAGGCGGGTTAATGCACTAACCAAAGCGGATTCGTTCTCTCTGAAGACTGTGTTTACCGTGTCGGAAACGCTAAATATATGACCAAACTAGACTTGTTGAAAGGTTTCTGGCAAGATTTCGGCATTTGCCTCGCCTGATTATTTCCTGCAGTATAAGGTAATGCCTTTTGGCCTCTGTAATGCTGGTGCAACGTTTTAGCGACTGATATTGTATTGGCAAATGTATCTGGGTGCGAGGCATACTTAGACGATGTGGTGTGTTATGCAAACTCCTGGGAAAAGCATATGGCTACATTGGAGGAAGTCTTCAGACGTTTTCGAGAGGCCAACTTAACGTTGAATTTGGCGAAATGTGAATTTTGGTGTGCCCCTAACATATTTGGGCAAGGAGGTCGAAAGTGGTCAGATCCGACCATTAGATGTTAAAGTTCGAGCCATTGTGGACTTTCCGGTACCTTAGGCGAGAAGGGAGCTTTGCAGATTCTTAGGTATGATTGGTGTGCCGTTCCGAGAACATTCTTTCAGTTGGTAAATGTTTCAAGCGACACCCGGTGGTCGAAATTGGTAGTGCATGCGCCGGTTTGTCCGATGTTGATGACGTGATTGTCGCGACAGTGACAGAAAGCAGTCAGAGATGCCATGCGTGCGTTCATGCGATCATTTGTTCCTCGATGTTAAGTTCTCCGAAGAAACAGTCGGTATGTATCAGTGGTGTTTTACGGGTTATTTGTTGTTGTTAAACTTTGAGTTGATATGTTTAGCAGTTGGTGGTGGAGGAGAGAATTATTGTTTGTTTCATGTGCGCGAGGTGGATGTTCGTCGGGACATGTGCGGCTATTTTTGTTATGTAAAACTATAGATAATTAGTGTATGATGAAGATTTATTTGAGATGTATATAATGTGTATGATGACTAAGTTGGAGAAAAGTCCAAGTTTGTATTTTGTGCTTGCAGTTTTACGTTATTTCAAATTAAAGGACAAGAGTGAAGATCCTGCGTCTGATTTTTTGTTCTCTATTTTGGAAAACGTCATCTATCTGCTAAACCCAACGCAATTCTTTTTTGGGAAGAGGGCAGAACAATTGGATATTGTTCTGTAGCATTGCTACGGTATTGGGTATTATGACAATGCTAATCCGTTGACTAACCTACTCCACCAGTCAGTTTGTTTTAAATGGGACTCTAGATGTCAATCCGCTTTTCAATCTCTGAAAATTTTAGTGTAGCGCTCCGTTTTAGCCGCACCACAATTTGAGAAACATTTTGTGTTAGAGGTTGACGCTAGTGGCAACGGTATTGGTGCTGTATTGTTGAAGACTGACGAAAAGGGACTTAATCACACAAATCAGTTTTTTTTTTTTCCCAAGAAGTTACTGAAACATCAGCTGGCGTGCAGTACAATTGGAAAAAGAGGCCTTGGGTTTGATTCTATCTTTTTTTTAACATTTTGAGGTTTATTTGGGTTCAAGTTCAATGCCTGTTACTGTTTACACTGATCTTATAACTTGTCGCTCCGTTATAAAAAGGGATCTGAAAATGTTATTGCCGATTCTCAGTCTTGCGTTTGATGTTAAAGGTAAAACATTTTTTTTTCTTTTGGTGGATGGGGGTGTCATGAATGTGTTTGTTTCTCGTAATTGACAATTGAACTAATTGTCTTCAGGTGATGACAACATCCGGTTTTCTATTTAAAGGAGGGGAAGTTACTCCCAAAGGGTGGTGCGTAATCTGTAGGAAAGACTGGTGAATATTTGAAATCCGAAATCGTTTGTGAGCCAGTTTATAGTTTTGCCACGCTTTTGTTTTTGTCTGTGTGTTTATTTTGGTTAGGGAGTTTAGGTAAGAAACTTGTATTTTTGTTTTTCCACTTGTTTGAAATAGGGAATTTAGAGGGTTTTTTCAGTGCTTCGTTTTGTTTATTTTTCGTGGTGAAACACAGCACTCATTATTTTTATGGTGAAAGATGGAAAATAAAACCATTCTCTCTAAAAATCACCTTTGGCGTTTGTAGTCTGTGCGATCACCCTAGAGGTTGTAACAGTTTCTTGTAGCAAAATAACATTTGCCCTCCCACAAGATTCTTTCATTTAAAATTTTTTTTTCTAGCACAGTCAATCCCCTTCCATTAAAGGACACCAGCATCAACCCCATTAAGAAAAATGAAAAAACACGAAAAATTCCCCATTTCACTTTTTTAACGCCTCATATACATTTTCTTTTAACTTCTCCATTTTGTCCTTCGGTAAATGTCTTATCCTCGCTTTTTCAAGATTTGCCATCACATTTTGTTGTTGTCTTTTCACCCCCACCACCTTTTTCCATTTTTTTCATCCCCTTTACCGTCCTCCCAATAATCCACCTCGTTGCTCTTCATGTCTTGAATGTTCTGTCTTGGCTTTTGATTTGTCTCTTTGTCGGTCTGTTCCTTCTCACATTCTCTGTGCAGCTCTTTTTCCATTGCTGCCTGTTGTACGTCCGCCGAATCTGTTCTCCCAGCTCCTTTCTTCCCTCTGATTCGTCTGAGTGCCTTCTGTTGTTGTTGTTGTTTCTTCCAGCATTCACATTTCCTCAGAACTTTTGAACCGTCTGAACATCTCACTGCTTTACAGTCCCGTGCAAAATGTTCTTGTTCTTCACATCTTCGCAGTCTTTCACCAAATGCCCTGGTTCCATACACAGTTTGCATAGTTTCACTTGCTTGTCATGTATTACTCTAAAATGCTGTAATCCATCCACCAAAACCACGACTTCCTTTGGGAACTTGACCCTGACAAACCTTGTTCTATCTGTGATCATTGACTCTGGATAACAGCATGTTTTGATTTGAGACACTTGTGCTACTCCCCAGTATTTCAATTTGTCTTCTATTTCTTTGCCTGTTGTTAACACTGGTACACTAAGACATAACTCATTTTATTTCCATGTCTCTTCGAAATGAAGTCCATGCTTTCTGTTCAGTCAATGTTATCTCAAATTCAAAGTTTGGCAAATTCCTAAACTCTTCTTTTTATATCAGATAGCATATTCGCTTTCCAGCTTCATTTTGACCTCCTCATCCGCAATGTAGAAGTACAAGAATAACACAACAAATTCTCTATTTTGAAGGTTTTTAACCTCACAGTTCACTCCTCTTCGTCGATCAGGAGCTCCACGTCCTGTTCTCCTTCCAGGGTGATTTCATACTCAAAGTTTTGCCTTGGTCTCAGAATCAGAATCAGAATCAGAATTGGATTTATTCGCCAAGTGTGAGCGAGCACACGAGGAATTTGTTTTGGTTTAGGCATGCTCCTGCAATACACACACATACAAGAAAAGGATGATTTATAGATTGTGAACTGTACACAAATAGACATACACATATGGATATACACTAAATAGTATAAATAAGTATGTTATTGTATGTAAAAAGTATGTAAAAAAGTATGTAAAAAAGTATAAATAAGGTGCCACAATGATTTACACATTGTGCTGTGCAGTCCGGAAGGGTTCGTTGCTTAACTGTTCAGGGTAGAGATGGCATTGGGGAAGAAGCTATTTTTGTGTCTGGCTGTTTTGGTGTTGGAGGATCTGTAGCGTTTTCCGGAAGGAAGGAGGAAAAACAGGTTGTGACCAGGGTGTGAGGGGTCTTTAATGATGTTACCTGCCCGTTTCTTTACCCTGGCGATGTAAAGATCCTGTAGATTGGGCAGGTGCACACCAATAATCCGCTCTGCTGTCCTGACAGTCCGTTGAAGTCTTCTTATGTCTGATTTACTGGCTGCAGCAAACCAGACAGTTATGGAAGAGGACAGAACTGATTCAATTACGGCAGAATAAAATTGTGTCATTAGTGCTGTTGGTAGGTCGAACTTCTTCAGCTGGCGGAGGAAGTACAATCTCTGCTGGGCTTTTTTGACAACAGAGTCTATTTGTAGACCCCACTTCATGTCCTTTGAGATGTGGGTCCCTAGGAACTTGAAGGAGTCCACTATGGTAACTGTGCTGTTCATAATGCTGATTGGTGCGAGTGCGGGAGGGTTCCTCCGAAAGTCCACAGTCATCTCAACGGTTTTAAGCGTGTTGAGCTCCAGGTTGTTTAGACTGCACCAGAGGGACAATTTTTCCACTTCCTGTCTGTAGGCAGATTCCTCACCATTACGGATAAGGCCAATAACGGTGGTGTCATCTGCAAACTTTAAAAGTTTGACCGAAGGGTCTTTTGAGGTGCAGTCATTTGTGTAAAGAGTGAAGAGCAGTGGAGAGAGAACGCAGCCCTGGGGAGCTCCAGTGCTGATGGTGCGGGTGTTGGATGTGATGTTTCCCAGCCTCACTAGTTGTTGTCTGTTTGTCAGGAAGCTGGTGATCCATTGACAGACAGAGGTGGGTATGGAGAGCTGTGACAGTTTCAACTGGAGGATGTCTGGAATGATGGTGTTGAAAGCGGAGCTGAAGTCCACAAAGAGGATTCTTGCGTATGTTCCTGGACTGTCTAAATGTTGGAGGATGTAGTGCAATCCCATATTGACTGCATCATCTACAGACCTGTTCTCTCTGTAGGCAAACTGCAGGGGGTCTAGCAGTGGTCCGGTAATGTTCTTTAAGTAGGCCAGGACCAGTCTTTCAAAGGATTTCATGACTACAGACGTTAGGGCAACAGGTCTGTAGTCATTAAGTCCTGTGATTTTAGCTTTTTTGGGTACAGGGATGATAGTTGAACGCTTGAAACAGGATGGCACTGTACATAGCTCCAGAGATCTGTTGAAGATTATTGTGAAGATGGATGATAGCTGGACAGCACAGGCAGGCTGGGGAAACACCATCTGGGCCGTTAGCTTTCCTTGTCTTTTGTTTCCTGAAGACTCTGCAGACATCATCTTCACAGATTTTAAGTGTGGGTTGGGAGACAATGGGGGGGGGGGGGGGTGTTGATGGCTGTACTGTGGGACAGTCAAGGTGGGTGAGTGGTGTCTGGCCAGGTATTTGTTTTTCAAACCTGCAGTAAAACACATTTAGATCGTCTGCGAGTTGTTGATTGGCCTCTGTGCTGGGGGATGGGCTCTTGTAGTTGGTGATTGCTTTCAGGCCGTTCCACACTGATTTAGAGTCGTTTCTAGAAAGTTGATTCTTTATCCTTCTAGAGTAGTTGGATTTTGCGACTCTTATTTCCTTCTCCAGTGTGTATTTGGCCTGTTTGTACAAGGCTTTATCTCCAGTTCTGTAGGCGTCTTCTTTTGCCCTACGAAGCTGTTTTAGTTTTTTACTGAACCAAGGTTTGTCATTATTGAATGATAAATATGTCCGGGTGGGTATACACATGTCCTCGCAGAAACTGATGTAGGAAGTCACGGTGTCAGTGAACTCATCCAGGTCAGTAGAGGCAGCTTCAAAAACACTCCAATCAGTTAGCTCAAAGCAGGCTTGTAGATCCTGCTCTGATTCAGAACTCCAACGCTTTGCAGTTTTTATTGCAGGCTTGGCAGATTTAAGTTTCTGCTTGTAAGCTGGTAGGAGGTGAACTAAACAGTGATCAGAGAGTCCTAGCGCTGCACGGGGGACAGCGTGATACCCATTCTTTAAAGTGGTGTAGCAGTGGTCCAATGTGTTGCTGTCTCTGGTTGAGCATGTGATATGTTGTTTATATTTTGGAAGTTCACGGTTGAGATGGGCTTTGTTGAAATCGCCAAGCACAATAATGAAAGAGTCCGGGTAGCGCTGCTCAGTGTGTGTGATCTGATCGGCCAACGCTTCTAGTGCTGCGTTTACGCGCGCATCAGGAGGAATATACACACTCACCAGAATAAACGAGGAAAACTCCCGCGGCGAATAGAAAGGCTTGCAGTGAATAAAGACGGCTTCCAGGTTTGGGCAGCACATCTTATTTAAGACGGTCACGTCTTTACACCAGCCTTCGTTGATATAAAAACATAATCCGCCGCCCCTCGTTTTCCCTGACAATTCAGTGTTGCGGTCCGCTCTGATCAGCTGGAAGCCCGTTAGTTGAAGCGCGCTGTCCGGGATGGTTCCGTTTAGCCATGTTTCTGTAAAGCAGAGCACGGAAGAGTTTGAAAAGTCCTTGTTTGTGCGGGTGAGGAGCTGTAGTTCGTCTGTCTTGTTTGCGAGGGAGCGGAGATTTGCCAGATGAATGCTCGGCAACGGAGTCCTAAAGCCGCGCTGACGCGCTTTCACGAGCGCACCGGCGCGCTTTCCCCTCTTTCGGCGTCGCGAGCGCTTGTACAGGAGCGCAGCCCCTCCAACTAGAATGTCCAATAAAACCTCTGAATGTTCGAAAGTTGGAAAAAAGTGTTCCGGTGTTCCATTCCTTATGTTTAAGAGCTCGTCTCTTGTGAAGCGGATCGGAAGAACGTTGCTTAAGACAGGAAAAACAAACAATAACAGGAAAAGTACAAAGGAGCAGCAAACCGAGGCGGCCATCCGCGGCGCCATCATGATCACAGATGGTCGAATTCTCACAGCAAGAATTCGACTTTCCCCCATCCTGTCTTCAACAGCTTTGATGACGTCCAGGTCACTGTTTTTTTTTTTTTTTGTATCTTGTTTTCAACACCACTGTAGCTTTCTTTAGATAAATCCTCATGTTTGGTTGTCCTGCATCATGTCCTTTGTTTGTTCCTTGCCGTCTGCCATGTTCAGTTTGTTTGCCATATTTCATCCACCAAAAAAAATCCTCCCAAACTGCTGGGAGCAAAAACAACAACGCAGTAAAAATTAAATTCTCTTTAAAAAAGCAACAAAAACAATGAAAGTCAAAAACGTAGATTATAGAGCCGTTCTCTCCAGACTGCCAGCAACAATTCCACGTCTCTGTCCACGTCTCTGTCTCCGCCTTTGGGCGCATTGAAAGTGGTGTGGCTGTAGGCGATTAAGGCTTGAGCTAAATGAAAGTTAAACGCTCAAGTCTGAGCAGTAGTACCAAAGGGACAGAACAAAAAAGCCTTTAGGCACCTGGTATTCCCAGGTGGTCTCCCATCCAAGTACTAATCCGGCCCTACTCTGCTTAGCTTCCGAAATCTGGCTCATTTTTTTATTTATTTAACATTTTTGTTAAATGTTTTGTTAATAAATTAAAAAACATAAATTCAAAGCATTCAATGTAATAATCAGTTCAAATAATTTCTGTAAAACATTATTACATGACGTTCTAGCATCCACATTAATATGATGACATGTTTTCAAGCGTTACATTGGCGTTGCAATTCCAAACTCAATAAATTTTGAAATCATTTTTTAAAATTTGATAAAACTCTTGTCTAAAAGCTTCTGTGTAAAATTTTCGCTGTATTCTTGTACAACACAAATAAGCATTTCGTATATTTTTCTGTTGTATGTTTGAACATTATTCCCACATCAAATGTTGTTTTTTTGCCAACATTCTTCTTACCCATATTGCACTCTTCATCAACATTACAAGCAGATTTACGACTTTAACGTTTTTAATTTTCCTGTGTTCACCCAGCATCACAGTTTTATTCCAGTCTGTGTCATCATCTTTTGCATTTGGCCTTAAAAGCGTCCAGTTCCATACAGTTCAGGAACAGAACTGTATGGAACTGGAACAGTTAAGGGAGTTCCATAATTGTGGTGCAGAGTGGCTAAAGGCTTGGGCCCCTATGGTTGAGAGCTGAACTTTGGTGGGGGTGAGTGAAATGGAGGATGATCTGAGATGGCGAGTGGGGATATTGACCTGTATGAGTGCTGATATGTAGGGAGGTGCAAGGTGATGTATGGCTTTAAAAGTGAGTTGGAGGATTTTATATTGAATGCGAAAAGGGATGGGCAACCAGTGAACAATTAGTAGTAGTTCTGGGCATTAATGGGCATTACCAAAGAGTCGGTTTGGAAGAAAGATAAAGCTGGATATCATCTGCATAACAATAAAAGTGAAAGGAAAATGTGACCGAGGGGGAGGATGTAAATGATGAATAGAAGAGGCCCAAGAACAGAGCTTTGTGGAGCCCCTGAGGTGATTGGAATAGTGCTGGATGAACTGTGTACAACCTGTCAGATAAGATTTGAACCAAGACAGAGCAAGACCGTTGATACCAATAGAAACAAGTTTATCTAAGAGAATCGAATGAGAAATGGTATCAAATGCTGCACTTAGATCTAATAGTATGAGGATGGATATTTGGCCGGAATCAGCAGCAAGGAGGACGTCATTGGTGATTTTAATCAGAGCTGTTTCTGTGGAATGTTGAGGTTGAAAACCGGATTGAAATTGGTTGGAAATGGGATGAAGGTTATTAGAGTAATTTGGATCAGCCCCCAGTTTTTTAAGGATAGGAAAAAAAATGGAGCCACGTCTTTCCCACCGAGAAGGGAAACATCTTCCGGAACCATCATTAAAATGGCCCGAAACAACCAACGCACTGATTGTGTAGTGTTAGAATGTTAGAGGAGACTGGCACCAGTGAGCCGGTTTGTTCCTCGTTAGAGAGGCTTTTTACCTGGCCACTGTTGCATGTGCTTTCTCACAGGTCTTTGTCTTGTCATAGGGTGTACTCACACTGCTCGATCCGTGCTTCGGTACGATTGTCCCGATTTGAGCGCGTGTATGGGATCTATTTAGTGCCAAAAAGATTTGCGAGCGAGCGCGACGCGATTTGAGCGCGGACGTATTCACACGCGCTCACGCTCAGTTCTCGTCTGCTCAAATTAAAATCAGCTGAACAGATATCGGAATTAACATTTATTGTTACATTTATAAGATGGGTGCTTATAATACCGTAAATGTACGCCTACTCTTTTAAATCTTCAAATATATTGTTACTAGTGTAAATACATTTGTAATATTAGTAAAATATTTAAAGATATCTCCAAATTCTTATGACTAGTCATATTGGAGTTGAATATATCTCCGAATGCATTTAAATGAATATCTTACATTTAAGATATCTAAAGCACATTTTTACAAGTCAAATACAATTTTAAGATATCTTATATATAGTTGCATCTGTAAATGCTGTCCAAAAGGCTGTGTTAAACTACTGCTAACATAATTTTCCGTCCTGCTGCAGGACCACATGGATTCAGCAAAGATCGGGTGTATGGTGGCAGCATGTTCTCAGCCGCTGGACAGTCTATGAGTGGAAGGCTAATTTCAGGATAAGATTGACGTTCCTGCAGTTGTGCAACCTCCTGCAACCGCACCTTCAAAGACAGGCCACTGCATTCAGGAAACCAGTGCCAGTGGATCAACGTGTTGTCATAAGCATATGGAGACTGGCCACAAATGTCGAGTACAGAACCATCTCCCATTTATTTGGGGTTGGTCAGTCTACTGCTGTTTACATTACCAACCATTTTCACTCTGCAATTGTGAAAAATTTGCTTTCCCTGTTCATCCGGACACCCTCCGAGCAGGAATTTGAAAACATAATTCAGGGTTTCAGAGACAGGTGGGGTTTCCCACAATGTGGTGGGGCTATTGATGGCACTCATATTGGGATTGTAGCACTGCCTGTAAGCTCCGCAGACTACTACAACAGAAAAGGTTTCTACTCTGTTATTCTGCAAGGCGTGGTGGACCATCAACTAATGTTCTGGGATATTACAGTTTTTCTCAAATGCTAAAACACATTTCACAAATGATCCCTGCATGTTACCCAATGTCTAAACACAACACTCGCTTCTAAAGCTACATAAACACAACTACACCTTCTCACTTCAAAACTCAAACCTTCGTATCAAAAGAGCAGCTCGAAGCTTTAAAAATGTAAACACAATTCACATCATTGCACACTACAGCAAAACAACTGAAAACACAATTCTCGGTTGGTGAGAAGATTCCTTGATTTCACAACCGCCAATGCATATTCATAGAAATTTTGCAGTAATGGAAAGTTAGAAATCTTAGATTTCTGCAGAGGATTAGGCATTTCGATTTTTTTAGTTTGACATGGAGTATATATCTGTAGAAAATACTGCATGTACACTACTGTAACAACTCAAAAACAGAATTTATGCGCACAACAGTACTCTTGAAAACATGATCAGGGTGTGAAGTCCTTTTATTTACGTTATTCACACCACACACACACTGGGATGTCATCACTGGCCAGCTCCATTGCCATTAGAAGGTTCTCTCTAGTGTATGGTTGTCTGTCATAAACCTTCCATCTCCACAATGAGACGAACTCCACTATACGGTTCAGTAAAGGGGAGTAGGGTGGCAGACAGACGTTTAAAAAGTGGTTACTGTTGGTGGTGAACCACTCTGACTTTGTTTGTTCTGATAACATAAATGCGAGTTGTGGTCCAGTGGTAGGAGACATGGACTCGTGTCCGAAAGGTTGCAGGTTCGAATCCTCTCGAAGCTGGTTATGCAACCAAGTGCTTGTTCCACTTTGGGCAAAATGCTCAAAATGCTTCCCCCCTGGTGAATTGCTGGTGAATTGCCCTCTGATTGCCCCCCATGTGACGGTTAGGGAGGTTACAGCTCTTTGCCTTTGTTTCGTTGAAGCCAGGAAGAGGTCTGGCGTGAAATGTGAAAGTGTACAGGTGTTCAGAACAACAGTCAATCAGGTAGTAATTTCTAGTATAGAAGTAACGTTGACCACTGAGCCCACTAACTGTACTGTGAATATGGATGTATACTTACTTGTGTTGCGCAGAGTTGCGCTCAAAGGGAACCCTTAGACCTGTTTCATCCGCATCTTTTGGCGCCGGAGAACTCTGTCTATTGACATCATCAATGCTCTCAACATTGACATTACGTATCGGCAATTACTTGATCGGCAAGTCTCTGATCTGCCGGAGTCTGATGAGGTTGTTCTCATGAAACTATATCCACAACAAGGGTTTCTTGTGCCGCTGTAAATATGGCAACCCTCCCACCTCTAATATGGCATTCTTTCAACTACAGTGACAACTGATTTGAAACCAATAGACTACTTTCACAGGCTTGCAAAACTGTATTGTGACAAACAAAGCAATAGAGTACCATACATGTAGTGTTGTCTGAATACCCTGATAATGGTGGCCACTTGAACCTACTCAGGTTCAACCATTGTCATGCCATGGACAACGACATGGTCAATGTTGCTCGCATCTCGTCTATAATGGCGGTGTGAGGTTGTCTTGCTCTTCCTCTTGGACCTTCTCCTCTTGTTGGCCTCCTTCTGTTCCTCATTGGCCTGCATCTCTTCTTCCATGACCAGCTCTTCTCTTTCCTGTGACTCGAATTTCTCTTCCCCTGATTCTGCTTCATTCATTGTGTTTGTTTGGAATCTTCAGCAAACTTTGCACTCTGAACTTGCTTTTATACATGTAGTCACAGCATTAGCAACAAGTGTCTTCAATTTTGAGTTGTTGTGTGTAGTGAATGACGCCAGGTGTGTTCATTGTGTTCAAATATTGCTGACTGTGTCAAGCATTTTGCATCACATGAGCTTTCATTTGAGAATATGAGCAGAGTTATTTTGCAACTTGTGTTTTAGCAAGGACAAGTGTGTTTAGAGTTATGAGAACAGACATTGTGTTTTGTGAATTGTGTCTTCATGTGAAATGTGTTTATGGTATTGGAGAATGATGGTTAGATTTGGTAAATGTGTTTAGATGACTGGTGATTTGGTTTAGGGGATTGGCTTTTGTGTTTTAGCATTTGAGAAGAACTGTAATGTGGGATGGAGGGCAAGGTTCATGATGCTAGAGTTTTTGCAAATTCATCCTTGTTTGGGCGGTATCAGAGTAATATGCTGTTCCCACGGTTAACAGAGAGATTTGAAGGAGTGGATGTGCCCGTGGTGGTTGGGGGATTCTGCATATCCATTACTGCCGTGGTGGATGAAACCATATCCAGAAAATCAACATACAACACCTGAACAGACCACCTTCAACAACCGCCTTAGCAGGGCACGGATGATTGTGGAAAGGGCTTTTGGTCTCCTTAAAGGAAGGTGGAGATGCTTAATGAAGAGGTGTGATTGCCGCATAGACAATATAAACACAATTATCTGTGCCTGTTGCATACTTCACAATTTCTGTCAAGTAAATGGTCAGGAATTTGAGGAGATTGCCACAGAAGAAAATGTGCACAGCGGGTGTGAGGCCCAGAATTCACCCACTCGGTCAAATGCCACCAGAGATGCATTGAGTGCATATTTCTCAAAACTGTAGTAATCTCAGGAGTTTGGTTTATATTGAACTTTGTGGAAGGTGTGAAAGAAAGATAAAAACGATATCCGGGTTTTAACGCACGAACACGTGTGTCGTTTATTCACAACTCCCAACAGAACTAAGAACTTCCGGCACACGCAATATACGTCACCGTCACATGACAACTTAACTCCCAATCCTAGATGGGAGAACAACATAAATGCCTTTGGCAATAAATGCCCAAGTAACATAGGGAACAGACAGATCAAAGGGTGAATTATGTACAGTCAAACCACTACAACTTCATTTATTTTCATTCTTGTTGGTTTGTTGTGATCTACTTTTGTGCTGTTGATAATAAAGTCACTGTTTAACAGTCACTGTATGATGTTTTTTTACTGAAAACACAGAACACCTGATTGTCAAATGATGAAAAGTGTTTTCATTATAAAAGTTATAAACCTTACAAAGACCAAAAAACAAACCTCACCGAAGGCTGTCATATACAGTGTTTAAACCAAAAATGCTATAATATATAGCAAGATCACAGTCACAATTAAAAAATAACAAAATTCTAAAAATTAAGGAAAAATAGGGTACAATCCGTTAAAAACTAAATGAACATTTAACATACAATAGTTTTTAAAAATGCTATAATATATAGCAAGGTCACAGTCACAATAAAAAAAAACAAAATTCTAAAAATTAAGGGGAAAATAGGGTACAATCCGTTAAAAACTAAATGAACATTTAACATACAATAGTTTTTAAAAATGCTTTAATATATATAGCAAGGTCACAGTCACAATTTAAAAAAACAAAATTCGAAAAATTAAGGGGAAAAAAGGGTACAATCCGTTAAAAACTAAATGAACATTTAACATACAATAGTTTTTAAAAATGCTATAATATATAGCAAGGTCACAGTCACAATAAAAAAAAACAAAATTCTAAAAATTAAGGGGGAAAATGGTACAATCCGTTAAAAACTAAATGAACATTTAACATACAATAGTTTTTAAAAATGCTATAATATATAGCAAGGTCACAGTCACAATTAAAAAAAAAAAACAAAATTCTAAAAATGGTACAATCTGTTAAAAACTAAATGAACATTTTACATACAATAGTTTTTAAAAATGCTATAATATATAGGTAAAGGTAAACAAATAAAGGTAACAATAATTAAAAAAAAAAAGTAAAATTATTTAAAAAAAGAAATGAATATTTTACATACAATAGTTAAAAAACAAAGCTATAGTGTATAGCAAGGTATACTATATAGAAAACAAATTCTAAAAAAATTAAAAGGAAAAAATCCTTTAAAAACTAAATAAACATTATACATAATACAGACAGGTTACAACTGATTTTAAACATTGTGCTCTGGAGATGATGTTTGTTCATCCACACTGTACCGTAGCAGAGGATGAGTAGTGTACTGCAGTGTATGAGGGTGAGCACGAGAAGAGGGAGGAGGAGGGTGAGCACGCGGAGAGGAAGGGTGAGCATATAAATGGTGAGATTGTGAGGGTGTCATTGCATCGAAGAGTATGTTCATCGTTTGCATGAACACCCTGTTTGTTTCGTGCCTCTTCTCTCTCATCATCTGCATCCAATTATCCAACATCTCTTTAACTTGTTGGTACCGGCTTTGCTCCTTTTTCATAAATTCTTGATGGTGTTCTTTCTGTAGATCCATGAAAGCAGTCAACATCTCACTGACTTCAGACTTTCTCTTTCTGCTTCCTGACTTCCTGCTTTGACCAGGAGGCATTGTCTCGGGATGCGTACTGGGTCCAGCCGTTTCCTCATCCAATACGTTAGCATGGAATGTAGCACCTGAACAAAAATATGCAAATGCTAAAACAAAAGCAAAATACATTTCTTTTGTACAAAAGAACCATTGTTTGTGGAAACCAAGATAACCAAGGTTCCGATTTGTAGTAAAACCTTTAAAAACGTTAGGGATTTACACACACTAAACCAACAGAACAGTTATCAACTAAAACAGGTTTGTATATTATTGTCACTTACAGTTCTGAGATTCCACTTGTCTTTTGTCCCCCGTGTCCAATGTTGTGCCACAAGATGTTCCCTCGGACTCCAGCACATTTGGCTGGCTGGACGGTTTGTGACCAGTTATACGATCGATGGCGTCGTAAAAAGGAAATTTGTCCTTTTCGTCAGCTGACAAACCTGGTCTCCTCAGAGAATCGCGCACCTTTAAGTACTGAACACGCAGTTTCTTTATTTTGTCCCGACACTGCTCTATTGTTCTTCGATATCCACGTTGCTCCAGATATTCCCGGACTTTGTTAAATATCATGTTCTTGTGCATTTTGTCCAGTTCGCTCTGGATACACTCATCAGCCCAAATCACGAGCAAGCATTCCACTTCTGCCGTTGACCAAAGCGATCCCTTTCCAGCCATGTTTGTGGGCGTTGTAATGTGTGCGCTGTGCTTCGAGTGTCACTTAATTAAGATGTTACAGTGCTTTGAGCATCGCAAACGTGACGTCAAGCCCCCTGATCCGCGCCCGGGCACTTCGCACTCACACTACAAACGCAGTCCTGCGAGCCGTGCCCGAGCACACCTCTTCCAACCGGGCCACGGCCGGCCAACCGGGCCGCGGCCGGCCAAACGTGCCGCGGCCGGCCACAGATAGGAGCACTCACACTGTCAAACGAACCATCCTTTGGTACCCGGGCACGGATCCAAGTACCTAGTGTAAGCCCATAGTCATAGCCATTTACTTAACACTAACAACCAGACAATCAAATGAACAAAAAGCAACAATTCGCTTACATATTCACACGTGCGCTTTTAAAACTGTGAAAAGCGCCTAACAAATGCTCAGAATTTTAACTTGTCGTCTGCATATTGGAAGATGTTATCTATTTTTGTTTGGCCGTCTATTTGGATGCTTCTGATTCTCTATTCTTTTCTGATCGCTAATCCTAGCAGTTCAGCCACAAGGGTTTACAACTGGGCTGAGAAGCGACATCCCTGCCTTATTGACCTTTTTTATCTTTATGCATCCCGTTAGAAATCCATTACATTTTATTCTTTTTATCGCACCCTTGTAGAGAATTTTGATCCTATTGACAAAAGTTTCCCCAAACACGTGCTTTTCAGTACATTGAAAAGAAATCCGTGCTCCACCCTGTCAAAAGCCTTCTCAATATCTAGACTGTACCATTTAAGTTGTTTTTCTTTCATGTAGCTGATTGTGTCCTTAATGCTTAGAGTCGTGTCTGCAATATCTCGACCCTTCACTCCATACGCCTGGTTGGAAGTTATTATTTTAGGCAATACGTCCTTCAGTCTGTTAGCTAAGATTTTGGACAATATTATTAGGTCAGTATTGAGCATCATCAGCAGTCTGTAGTTTTTCAGATTTGTAGTTTGTAGTTTTTGTATATGATCTTTGTTAGGCCCATTCTCATTCTCAGGTTTTTCAAGTCAAGTAACTTTATTGTCACATATGCAGTACATCTGTGATATACAGCACAGTGAAATTGCATTCCCCTCAGCCTACGGTGCAACATAAATACAAGTATGTACACAAACAATAACAATAAACAAAAACAGTGCAAAAAGGAAGACACTGGCAATGTTGTGCAAATACTGCAAGAAGGGGGTGTTGTGCTGTTCATCGGGTAGTGTTCAGAAGGTGTAATTGTTCAACTTGGCTGCTGGGTGGATGATCCAGTCTGACGGAGCAGAGGAGGTAGAGCAGGTAGGGAGTTCAGTGCTGTGACTGCCTGGTGGAGGAAGCTGTTTTTGAGCCTGTTGGTTCTGGCTTGGAGACTTCGCAGTCTCCTCCCTGACGGCAGCAGGCTTAAGTGGCTGTGTAGTGGGTGAGTCGGGTCCCTAGCAATCCTGATAGCTTTCCGGGTGAGGCGGGAGGTATAAATATCTGAGAGGGCGGGGAGAGAGACACCAGTGATCTTCTCAGCTGTGGTCACAATGCGCTGCAGAGTCTTCCGGCAGGCTACGGTGCAGGATCCGTACCACACCATGAAACTGCTGGTCAGGATGGACTCAATGGTGCCCCTGTAGAATGTGTGCAGGATGGTGGGGGAAACTCTTGCTCTTCTCAGTTTCCGGAGGAAGTATAGGCGTTGTTGAGCCTTTTTTGCCAGCGATGAGATGTTCTGGATCCAGGACAGGTCTTCAGAGATGTGCACACCCAGGAACTTGGTGCTGCTCACCCGTTCCACTGCTGCCCCATTGATGGTTAGTGGGGCGTGCTGGGTGTGCGCTCTCCTGAAGTCCACAACAATCTCCTTCGTCTTTTCCACATTCAGGTGGAGATTGTTGTCCTTGCACCACAAGGCCGGCCTGCTCACCTCACTCCTGTAGGCTGTCTCATCATTGTTGTTGATGAGTCCCACCACAGTCGTGTCGTCCGCAAACTTGATCACGAGGTTTGAGCTGGATGTTGGCGTGCAGTCATGCGTCAGCAGAGTGAAGAGGAGGGGACTCAACACACAACCTTGGGGAGCTCCGGTGTTTATGATTTTGGTGCTCGAGGTGTTGCTGCCGACTTTGACTGCTTGTGGTCTCCCTGTTAGAAAGTCCAGCAGCCAGTTACACAAGGGGGTTTGGAGACCTAGGTGGACCAGTTTTTGTATAAGCTGCTGCGGGATGATGGTGTTAAATGCCGAGCTGAAGTCAATAAACAGCATTCTGGCATGATAATTTTTTGTTTCGAAGTGGGTGAGGACTGGACCCATCGAGCGGTTAGACCGATAGGCAAACTGGTAGGGGTCCAGGGTGGGGGGGGGCAGACTTAATGTTCTGCATGACTAGCCGCTCGAAGTACTTCATGAGGATGGGGGTGAGTGCGACTGGGCGATAGTCATTGAAGCAGGAGGGAGATGACTTTTTGGGGACCGGGATGATGGTGGTGGTTTTAAAGCATGTGGGGACAATAGCCTGGCTCAGTGAGGTGTTAAAGATGTCGGTGAGGACATCGGTGAGCTCGTCAGCACAGTCTCGCAGGACACGGCCTGGGATGTTGTCAGGTCCAGGGGCCTTATGTGTCTTTATCCCTCTGAGTGAGCGCCTCACACTGTCAGGGGATAGCGTTAGAGCCTGATTGCTGTGATGAGGAGCAATCTTCTGTGCTGGGGTGCTGTTGTCTGCCTCAAAGCGGGCAAAGAAGTCATTGAGTTGGTCCAGAAGATGAGTGGAGCTGTCACAGGTCTGTGGGGTGGGTTTGTAATCTGTGATGGTCTGAATCCGGCGCCACAGATTCCGAGTGTCTCTGCTATCGCTGAAGCGGTTGGCTATCCTCCTGGAGTACTCTCTCTTGGCCACCCTGATGCCACGTGACAGGTTGGCCCTGGCTGTTCTCAGGCCAGCCTCGTCCCCAGCTCTGAAGGCAGCGTTCCGAGCCCTCAGAAGTCTGTAGACATCTCTGTTTCGGTTCTGGTGACCGAAACATCATCCATGCACTTCTTCATGTAGGATGTGACAGTCTCTGTGTACTCCTGGATATCAGTGATGTCATTGTAAGTAGCCGCTTGTCTGAAAACACTCCAGTCAGTGGTGGAAAAACAGTCTTGTAGAGCCTCTGTGGATCCCTGAGGCCACATCCTAACCACTTTGGTAACTGGTTTGGCGACTTTAACCACTGGTCTGTATGCTGGCATTATTAGCATGACAGTGGAGTGGTCCGAGGCACCCAGGTGGGGGAGGGGGGAGGCTTTGTAGGCTCCTTTGTGTGTGGTGTAAACATTGTCCAAAGTGTTCATACCTCTAGTGGGAAAGTTGATGTGTCCATAGTGTTGCGGAAACACGGTCTTGGGGTTTGCATGGTTGAAATCCCCAGCCAGGATGAGAAAGGCATCAGGATGGGCTGTCAGCTGTTCACTGATGTGTTTTTGGAGTACATACAGAGCCTCGCTCCTGTTGACAGTGGAGCTGGGTGGGATGTATGTAGCTACTAGAAGTATGGCATTAAATTCCCTTGGCAGGTAGAATGGCCAGAATTTAATGATCATAAACATAAACCACACCAGCATCACGGCACCAGGCATCGCTGATATAAACACACAGTCCTCCGCCGCGGGTCTTCCTTCCCTCCACAAGCGTCCTATCAGCCCGGTACCATGTTAAATCGGCTAACTGAATAGCGCAGTCCGGGACGTTCTCATTCAGCCATGTTTCCACAAACACAAAGACACAGCACGTACTCACGGTCTTGGAAGTGGTCCGTAGTAGGCGGATGCAGTCCAGTTTGTTATCCAGCGACCTTACGTTGGCCAGTGTGATGGTCGGAATAGTCGGCCGATGAGGGCTCGCCGCTAGCCTGGGTCGAATGCCTCCGCGCTTCCCTCTCTTTTGTTTCCTCATACACCGCTTGTGGCGTCTCCATTCAGGGCTGGTTGCAGGAGCGGGGGTTGGTGGTTGAGCGGGTCCCTGGAGCAGGTCGCAGTCGCGTAGCTTGTCTAAGATCGCTGGAGAAGGGTCCGTAGAAATGGTTCTTCCGATAGCAATCAGAGCCTCACGAGTGTATGTGTGTGTCCCGTTTAGTGAGCGCAAAGACGGTGGACAAATACTTGAAGTTGTACGACAAAAACAAACTGTACTTCAACAAAAAAAACACAGAAACACCGGTGTTTTGGGCGAGAGAGGAGCCGCAGCATGTACACGCGCCGCCATGTTGAAGGAGGTTTGTTTGTTCCTTAACTTTGAGTTCATCAAAAACTTCTTTTAGGATCCCTATGAGAACATCCTTGAAGGCTTTTTAAAATTCCAGGACAATTCCAGTCCGTCTATTCCAGGACTTCGGTCTTGTTTAGTTCTCTTAAAGCTCTCTCTGTCTCTTCTTTTATTTCTGCATCACAATCATATCAATCTTCATTTGTCACTTTATTGCCTCTCACTTTAAGCATCTCCTTGTTTTCAGTTTCAATTTTCCCTTCTGTAAAAAGAATCTCATAAAATTCTCACTTCCTCTAAAATGTCTTCATTGTTGGTTACTAAACCTCCATTTGATGTTTCCACTGCTTCTAGGCGTTCTGCTTTCTTCTTCTTTTCTCTACTTCAAAAAATATTTTGAGCATTTGTAACGCGTCGGCCCGGCCATGGGTGATTCACCAAAGTATAAAGGCAGAGAATGGGGAACCTCACAGATATCTTTAATAGACAGTGTTGGTTCCCGTCCGTGCAACTCATTAGAGAGCGTTACAAAATATTAAATAAAGTAAAAGTAAAATAAAGATGGGACCAAACGGCGTCAGAGCTACATGCTCGTCTCCTCTCGTTCTTGGTCTGACGTCATCCCTCAACGTCATCACGTCACTGCGGCCTCGATGTATTAAAGGCAGATAGTACACGTTCAGAACGTTACACATTTCTCTCCTTCAACTAGATATTTTGCTTTGCTCCTAATTCTTTTACCATTGTATATTTTTCCTCCATATCTTTTATTTTATTTTCCAGTTTAATTTTAAGCATGTCTTTCGAGTCTTTCTGCATCTCTTTTTCTAAGTTTGCTTTTACTTCTTATTCTTTAATTCTCCTACATCTTGCTATCATGCTGCACCATTCTATTGTGCTCTTCTTAATCAAAAATTTTACATTTTCCTTACATAGTCTTATCTTCTTTATAAATTAAATTTTTTCCGTCATCTTCGAGGGTTTTAAGATTACTGACATGCCCATCATTTTCTATCACTTTGAGTTGAAGATCCACACACCAGGCTCTCCTTTGATCTCGCTCATATCTAAAACCATGAATAAAGGCCTGTAGACATAAAACTATATCTATTCTAGTCTTATTTATTACGCTACCCACCCTCTGAATTCTTGAAAAATGCTTTTTTTCCTCTCGTTCTGGACCCTGCACATGTCTATTGTTATGTTATGACTCTCCATCAATCCTTTTAATGCTTTGCGTCCCGTGTCAGTAAAATGGACATAGCGTACGGAATAGTTGTAAGAACTAAGTACAGTATTAAAATCCCCCACCCGCACAATGCTTTTGTTTTTTCCCAGAGACTTGTTCAAAGCATCAAAAAAAGTCTTTGTTTGGTGCATAAATGTTGATTAGTCATTTTTCTACTGTCATGTTCTATCTCTACTGCTAAGCATTTCCCGTTATTATCTTTATGCACAACTTTATAGATCACATCAGCATTTTCTCTTATTAAAAAAGCAACTCCTCTGCCATTCCTGTCATCTCCATTATTGTACAACACTGTCCCGTTCCATCTTTGTCTTATCTCTTTCATGTGGGCCTTTTTCCAGTTTGTCTCCTGTACTACTATGATTTCTGCATGTTTACATAGTTATTTCATTCTTTAAAACTTGTTCAGATCCGCCAAGCCTCTGGAATTGAAAGTAACTAGGTTACTTTTGAGGTTAGTGTCACTCTTGGAGCTCTCTTCCATGTCATTTATTGATTCTGGTCTGTTTTTGAAAACATTGTTTTTAACCGTTTTTTTTTTTCGAGCTAATTCATTATTAGGCTTTACCTGAACTTGTCATCTTCTTTTTGTTCTTTATTTTCTCTGCGCTGTCTTCATTGCTCGAGTCATTATCCTTTAAAATCCAAACACCTCCTGAAGCCTTGCCTTTGTCTTCTTGGTTCATCTTTACTGTTGCATTTCGGTTCATGCACACACAGAAGGCAGGAGACGTGGGTAGCACAAATACAAAATAAGTTTATAAATTAAATACATTAAATGCACATGCACGCGATATGCCTGTCGGCAGGGTTCGCCCGGTCAATCGATGGTCTTCAGCACCCTGTAACATGGGACGTCACTCACACCCACCCACACACCCGCAGTGAATCAGCCACATCAATTTTTGCACACTGGAACTAGTGCTCCGCCCCCACCACCAAACGGAAATGACCAATCTCTTGACTCTGGCTCCGCTGCCTTCCCGCGCAAACACCGAACTGACACGCGCATACACACACATCCCGGTTGTAAGAAAGTCTACCTGGAGTAGGAGATTGTGTGTTTTATTCTGTGTTTCCCAATGTTCTATCACTTCCTTGTAATCAATAATAGTACAATAATCAGTATTTAATATGGTTTATTTCAGTGTCTGATGCAATTATGGAATATGCTACGTCATAGTTGTAGATATGCGTGCTTGACACCAGATCATCTCAACCAGATCATCTGATGTAAACTGAATGTTTGTGTACTGTTAGTTAGTTACCTGCTTTCCATCTGAGGAGACGGAAGTCTCCTCTCTGCTCTGTTAATAAAAGGCCTTTTTCTCTGGATAATCAAGTTCCCGTGTTTCTCTGACCGGAAACCCATTTCTGTACTGCGACCGCAAGTATAAGGATCCCAACTATCCGTTTCAAATAGCGCCCGAACAGGGACCTTGCACCTTTAACGGGTACAGAAACAGCATCTAAAGATCTGAAGATGGAATGTGAGGACCGGAGGAAGGTTACAGCGAGCAGATGGCTGGACCCCTACGATCCTTATGGAGTTTACCCATCTTCAGAATCCCAGGTGAAGAGCAGCTGGAGACCCCACTCCCACAGCAGACGAAGTGTCCGTCTCGGGAGCAGTGCAGGTCGAGAGCTCTACAGCCGGGAGGATGACTGGTCGGAACATCGGATTAACCAGAGATACTATGATGACTTTGCACAACAGGAGCGGCAGGAACTCCCCCTTGTTGAGTCGGCGCAGCTCGACATGTGCAGCAGAATCTCGAAATGGAGTACGAGTTTGAAGCTGAGTTCAAAGCAGAGAAAGCCAAGTTCGAAGCTAAGATGGAAGCCCGACGTCGAGACATGAAAACCCGGCTGATTAGACCGAGACACCTTGACCACCTCATCAGACAGCAGCAGGAGCTCGAAAGAGAAGAGGAGTTGTACCGGCAACTGGAGGAGCGGCGCCTGGAACGAGAAGCCGAACTGAGGGTGTGGCAGCGAGAGGCGTTCCAACTCAGACGACGCGAGGTGGCGGAGAGGCTTCAACGAGTGCAACGGGGCCTAGAGGCGACTGCGGATGGAGCAGCGATCTCTTCCCAAACCCTTTGGGAAGCAGCGTCGACTCTGCTGTTGCCACAATATCCGGCCAAAGCTTCATTGAGTGCAGCGGCGGATTCCAAATTTCCTCAAAGCACACTGAGTGAATCTACACTTTTCTCGCCCAAGAAGCCGGTGAGCCCTTCATTTCATTCAGTAGAATCAGAATGGTGGCCAAAGGATACTATGCAGAAGAAAGTCCCACCCACCATAGAAGTGTCAGTTCCGAAGGACGTTCCCACACCTTCGGACCGACAATTTAATTCACACCCAACTCGGACAGAATCTCCTCCCCTGGCAACCGGGAGGCAGCGAATGATTACTCCGGTGGAGTGCGCTTATAATGATCAAGAAGATGAAGAGAGGAGCAAAGCAGGATCTAGAGAAGGGTCCATTTATGATCCTAGAGAAAGGGAAGGATCTCCATTTAGGCGACCAGTAGAGCGAGTTACTAGGCAGCAAGAATTGTATGAAAGAGAGTTGAAATATGACAGAGATCCGGCTAAAGCGTCATTGAGTGCAGCGGCGGACTACTGATTTCCTCGAAGCACGACGAGTGAAACTTCATGTCATTCTCCTTCAAAGCCTGCAGGCCCTTTCGTTCAATCAGTAGAAGTGAAGCAGCTACCAGCAAAGGAACCCATGCGAGCGCAGGTTACACCAATGAATGCAATGTTAGTTTCGGCAGATGTGAAGCCACTTCCGGACAATGTTGTTTGTTCTTCAAGCAAAGAAGCCTTTAAAGATTATCTTCCTATTAGCAATCCAATTCCAGTGATCCCATTATTCCAAGATGGTGAAGAAAGCAATTCACATCTGGATCAGGATTTGTTTATCAGTCATGTTAAATCAAGCTTCCCAAGTGAATCTGCAAAGATTGGGAAACGCAAAAGTTCTGCCTTTCAAGAGTATTGCTCAGTATCAGACATACGTGCTCTGACAGACCAAGAGCAAATCATTGTGACTTTGGCCCAACCCCAAGATGTTCACCGCCTTCACAGGAGTCTAGATGGCTCAAGTGATCATCAACAATTCAAAATCCAAAGAGAATGTTAACTTCTGGTTGAACGTCACCCCCTATGTCCACCCTTTCTATCCTGGACAAGATTATCTGGGTCTTGTCCAGGTCCAGCAACTTGCAAACTCAACGTCCCTAGAAGCGTCACCTGATGGAGATTACATTTCAGTCATTGGATTACCTTCTTCAACTGATGTCTTCCGTCCGACCCCAGAGTCCTTCCAAAAACAAGAAGATCTCAGTCCATGTGCAGTGGCCTCCCAATACGGGGCATTAAGATTGAACCATCTCGTGAAGTTCTATCATCAAGTGCGACACAGATCCAAATGGACTTGGACTCGTTACCACTCGACGCTCAAATTCTGAAAGCTGGAAAACCAGATCCCCAAATCAGCTGATTAGGGAGAAGGTGGAAACATAGCCAAGTTTTGCATGATTCTTGGAACTTTATTTACCACAGTGATGGACTTTGGTGGAAAGATCATCAATTGGCAGAGTCAGGCCATGGCTCTTCCTCATCCAGTAATCGACTGAGATTTCGTCAGCATCCCGTGGCAGTCAGTGGCCATATCAAACCAACGTTCCATCAAGTATTTGGACTAACAATGAGGGGAATTTATTCTACAGTCATCTCAAATCGCTCCTGTGAACACACAGGCGGACTACAATGTCTATTGTGGGGACCTGATGATTATTAGATTTAAAAATGCATTAAAAATAAAGTTTCTGACCTGTGTGCTGGAAATAGGCTCAGGCCCTGAATGTGACCTACAGTGGTGGTCTTCTCCTGAGAAACCATCTAATGATGGACAACTACAGTCTGGTTCTGGTCCATTTTTTGTCACCTGTAAAGAGCAAAACCCTTACTTATAAGCCCAAAAATCAAACTATGCTGAGTATCATATGTACACTGAACTGTATGCATTTATAGAAACACTTTATAAGCAGTACCCTCGACCAAATAACATGCAGCGGTCCTCCGACTAATTAAATAAATTAGAGAGCTGCTTCGTTTATCTCGTTTGGATTTTACTGGTAATCTGTGCCACAACTTTGTAAATTCGGACAAACATTATTACAAATGATAAACTATTGTTAATAAATGTAATAAAACATGTTACATAGCAGTTGTTTAATTTGTCCATTGGCAGTGGTTTATAAAGGTACAGTATATAATAATAGGGAACAATAATAATAATAATAATAATAATAATACATTTTATTTTTTTGTACCTTTAGTACTTGTTAAAAATCAGCAACTTATTGCCAAGTTGGCGTCGCAGACAAAAATATTAAACCGCGCATGCGTCATTCTTGCAGAAGACAAAGAACCAGAACCGCGTGGTTGCTGCCTTTGTTGGTCGTTCACGAGGTACATCTTCCCTTGTTACAAGGTAAGTTTTTCTTGCAATGTTAACATTATGTTAAAGGTGTTAACGTGCTATCCAAAGCGCAAAATGTGGAAAAACTTCAGTTGCACTATTTCTGTCTTTCATGCATTTAGTTTTAAATGTTCTTAATTCCAAACTAGCCCCCCTTTTTTAATTACTACAGTTGTTACCTGTAAATTTAAATCAATTGTTAAGTGCTCTGTATCGGCAGGTACTGAAATGCAAGTAAAAAAAAGTGGTCTCAATTTAAATGTAAATGATGAGTGATTTATGATTTTTTTTTTTTTTTTAAATACACTGTCCGACCTCTTGTGGGGCTTAAGCGTGATATTTCTTTTGGTTGTTGTTCAGGTGTTCTGCAGTTAAGAAGCAGGTTAGAAGTACATAAACAAAATTTTACTCCTGCTTTTTAATTTGTATTTGCACCGGACAAAAACAAAGTAAAAGTGAACCTTTTAAGGAATCATAATTTCACATTGGTGTTTGCAGATGGCCTTAAAGATGAGAGAATGGCGGAAACGCCAGAGAGAGATCAATCAACTTCTTAGTTCTTCTGACAGTGATGAAGAACTGTGCAGTAAAGATAAGAGGTCTGATTGTGTGTCCAGTACTTCACAAAATTTAAGCTGTGACGATGTTCCTGAGACCCCACAAACCTCTGCCAGTTTGCCTATTCCTGACAATCCTGAGTGTTTTGAATTCGACACTGATGTGGACAATTTCTCTACTGACTCTGACTGTGAACCAGAGGATGAAGCGGATCATGAAGAGACCAGCAACTTTGAAGAAGACCTGAGACGATGGGCTTTGGAGCACAAATTAACACATCGATCTCTCAATGGATTGTTGCCCATTCTGAGGAAGCAAGGACATTTGTTGCCTTTGGATTGCCGGACACTTCTTGCCACACCACAGTCAAACACGACAGAAAATAAATGTTCTGGGCAGTACAAATACTATGGATTGGAAAAGGGCATTTGCCGTTATTTAAGTCAGATGGAGACCATCAATGTTAACCTCAGGGTAAACATTGATGGAATACCACTTTTTAAAAGTAGTGGTGTCCAATTCTGGCTGATAGTGGTGCGATTTGGACACTTTGACCCATTTATTGTGGCCATGTTTAGTGGAAGACATAAGCCAAGTCCCCTTGAGGATTATCTGCAAGACTTCATAGCAGAGTACAAGCATCTGCAAGAAAATGGTATAGTTTGTGAAGGCCAAACTTACCATGTCAAAATAGATGCTTTGATCTGTGACGCACCAGCAAGAGCGTATCTCAAATGCATCAAGGGACATACGTCATATGAAAGTTGCGAAAGATGTGTCATCAGAGGTGCACGTATTGAGGGCAGAATAGTCTTCAGTGAACAAGATTGCTCTTCTCGGACAGATGACCGCTTCTCCAGAGGTGAATACGAGAGACATCAAACGGACGTCAGCCCATTCATTGCCGCAGGAGTTCCTTGTGTCACCTCATTTGTCTTGGACTACATGCACATGGTATGCTTGGGATAGTTGGGGTAGTTCGACGACTTTTAATATATTTGAGTCGTGGTCCAAAAATCTGCCGTTTAAGTGTGAAGCAAAAGGATGCAATCTCCCAAAAGCTAATATCTCTGAAAGGGAAGATGCCAAGTGAGTTTGCAAGGCAGCCACGAAGTTTGCATGACCTGGATAGGTGGAAGGCAACTGAACTACGCCAGTTTTTGCTTTACACGGGGCCTGTGGCATTGAAAAATGTGTTGTCCAGTGACCGGTACAATCATTTTTTGTCCTTGACTGTGGCCATGTCTATATTGCTGGAGTCTGATGACAGGATTCGCAATGCCTATCTCCAGTATGCGCAGGAACTACTTAAACACTTTGTCTCCTGCTGCGCTGACCTGTACGGCAAGACCTTTCACGTTTACAACGTTCATGGGTTAGTTCATCTCCTTGAAGATGCCAGCCGCTTCAACTGTTCTTTGAACGACATTTCTTGTTTTCCATTTGAAAACTACCTTCAAAGAATTAAAAAACTTGTGAGGAGCGGAAGACAACCTTTAGAACAAGTTACCCGGCGGCTCTCAGAAATGGAACATGTCGAACTGAATCCAGGCAAACGCCCTAAAGTGTTTGTGTCAGTTAATGACAGGGATGGTTGTTTTCTTCTGAAGGACGAGCGATTTGCATTTGTTCGCCAAAAGAACGTGAATGGTACATTTGATTGCGATATCCTGGACCAGCGTCACACGTTGCCATTTTTTCACAAACCATGTAGCTCTGGAATTCTGAACATTGTTCGTATGGCACATGGACCAATGAAGATGAAAAAAGGATTGCTGCACAAAAGGGATCTGCTCCGTAAGGTGGCCGGCCTTCCAGAAGAAAGTGGTGGTTCTGTCCTGATACCCCTTCGCCATGGCCTGGAACATTGATCTCAAAGGTTGAGTTATAGTATTCTTTTTGACTTACACAAGCTCATCCCCTCTTTCTCACCGCTTTAATTACCCTCCCCTTTGCCCTCCCGCACTCCTAACTCCAGCCTAACCCCGATCCCGTCATAACCCCGTTCCCGTCATTCTTCGTTTTAATGTCACATGCATTTCTTGGAACTTTTAATTCATTTATTTACTTGGCTTTGGCTAAATCTTCTAACAGATTAATTATAATTTCATTTTTGAACTGTTGCTTTTTATGTAGTGTTTCTCAAAGAGGGGTTCATAATTGGTTTTAGAAGTTGGACTAGTGTGCTGCAATTTGTCTAATTTATAGTGATCGATTGGCTAAAACTTTCAACTCCTAAGGGTTGAACACTTTCAGTGATTGTTCAGAGTTATGAATGACTGAAATTAACTTGTGATGGTCAACTGAGGCATAAATGTACTATTTGTCCATTCCAGGTCATGTACTCTAGAGCAGTTTGGAGGGAGGGTGTGCGCGAGGAGGAAGGAGTTGTTCCAGACTGCTGGATCAATCGCGAGGACAACACTCTTAGGTGGCCACAAAACATGTGTGCCACCAAGATCGGGAAGGCTCTAAGAGAGAAGATTAAGCCTCAAGCAGACTGGATGGTCTTCCCTCTGATAAAAATAAAGATTTCTTCAGGTATGTCTTGTTTTGGTGGCTTGAACATTTTAAATATTATCCAAGTTCAAATTGGTGATTTTTCTAGTTTTGTTTTTTTGTTTCTAGATAAGCATCGTGAGTGTGAACAATATTGCCTGACCAGTCAGGTGGAGGAGGAAGAGGAAGAAGAAGATGAACGAGCAAAGTTGGCTAGGCCAAAGAGGAGCCGAACGAAAAAAGCCTACCGTGATTTTATTAGGAATGGTATGTCTCGTTATTGTAAATAAAATGTTTATAACATTGGGTAACATTTTTATTTTTTTATTTTTTACAGATTCAGATGAGGACGACAGTGACCGGGGTACATTTATTGGTGTTTTTTTTGTGTGTGTGTTTTTGCTAAGTTTGTTTAAAACATGTGCCATCTAGTTTTGTATTAAGTTAAGAGTTTGCTGAAATTTCTATTTGCTTTATTTTTATAGGTGTGAAAGTGCCTAAATTTCCATCACCTCCGGAAAAACTCCAGGCGCCGGATGAAGTACACGGCACAGGTGATACTGATGGTAACTTATGAAGCATATTGTGTTGTTGATGTGAAACATGGTGGTTACATGTCACAGAGGAAGCTGTCCGAGGGAATTGTGCAGGCACTTCTGGGGCTGGAGGAACGTTCACGTGTGAGTATTTTATTCACTTAGTCTGAAAAGAGTCTTAAGACGAGCGGATTCTCACTGCTGGACAACCAAGCATTAGACTTGGATTTGACTGTTCTTTGAAAACGTGTTTCCTTTTTTTCAGACTCGGGGTTTCAATCTTCGTTTCGTCCAGTGAAGCCGGCTTGCCAGTCTGGAGGTAGAGATGTGCTTCATGCACGTGAGTATAATTACATCGCACTACATGATCAAGTATGCATTACATGTAACTTCTGCTACATGTAAGTAATTTTTGAATGCCCGGTTCTTCTACCTGGATGTTCTTATTAGTAATGAATATTCAGCTCATGACTCAGTCTTTTGGTTCTGACCTAACAGTGAAGCTGTTCAGTGTTTTTCAGGACCGAGGCAAGAACGCGATTTGGCCAGGGACGAGTATCGCTCTAGGTAACCACTACTGCTATCAACTCTTTATTTGGCCAACAAGGGTTTAATTTGTTGCACTAGTGTTGTTGTAAGCCTTTTTTAAAAAATGGACGGTTTAAACAATGAACTGTATTGTACTAGGTCTAGGCAGAGCAGCAGTTCCGGCCTGAGCAACATCTCTTTGTCAAGGCACCGTGATGCTTCCAGGTACACTATACAGTCCAGTTTTGCTCTAAGACATGCTAGATGATCCAGACCTGATAGATCATGCAATTCCTCCTTTTCAGGGCGAGCCGGCGCTCCCCTCGGACCCCCTCTAGGGCGAGCCGGCGCTCCCCTCGGACCCCCTCTAGGGCGAGCCGGCGCTCCCCTCGGACCCCCTCTAGGGCGAGCCCCCCCTCTAGGGCGAGCCGGCGCTCCCCTCGGACCCCCTCTAGGGCGAGCCGGCGCTCCCCTCGGACCCCCTCTAGGGATTTCAGAAGGTCCCATGAAAGGCCTAGGCACTGTGAGTTTTAGTATAAATCCGCTTCTTTAGACATTTTACACAATTCAATTAGTGCACCCCTTATAGCTATATATTTTGTTAGTTTGTAATGTGACCCAAATCTATTTTAAATTGACATTTTGGTCATTTCTATAAAATTCTTGGTACAGGGACTGCTGCTTCGCAACGGTTCCCGTTACCTTTTGGTGGTGAGCTTTTCTTTTATGTAAACAGTTTCATTCTCTGTTCCCTCAGCTCCTAAAACTTTTTCAGGTGTTTTGTACTAATTTCCAATATAAGTGTTTTTTTTTTCTTTCTCCCCTTTCTTCTGTGATGGGTCTTGGACTCTCTCCCCATCTACACTTCTGTAAAAAAAAGTCAAACAAGACATTTTGACCCTTCAAATGAAATGGGTTTTTTTTGTCCCCCCAGTGTACTAGAGGAAAGTCTTAAACCTTTTGATGGACCTAAAGAATTCCTTCAGGCAAACCCAGCCGGTCTCATCCAGCGTCCAGATTCAAAGACTTAAAACCACCGACGAATTTGACGTGGAAGAGCAACGCCTCGGTGATAAAACTGCCTTCGACACACTGGTAGGTTATAAAATTCTTTAAGTAAACAGTAACTTGGCATAATACTCGCTTCTGATTTTTCCAAGTGTTGGAGTCAATTTGTATATATTCATTTCAACAGGTTCTACAGCTTGAGCGAGAAGGAGGCAGAGACAAAAAGGACTGTGTCCACAAAGTCCTCGACAGGTTTGTTTTTACATGTGTACGTGTTCACGTGCGCTGGTCTGCGCAGGGGGTGGTCTAAACTTATTTTATGTTTGCATTTTTTTGTTAAGGCTCATGACCAATCCCCTAATGTCGTAGTTTAATATGAAAGGCCAAGGGAAACAAAGAAAGAGAGCCCTGGCATCAACTGATATTTACAGAGCAATAAAAGGTTAGTCTATATGTGAAATATTTACAGTAAAAATAAACTTGTGCAAACCTGTAAATGTTTATTTTAGGGGTAATGGTTTTCACAACTGGCTATCATGGTAATTTTAATGTAATGAATGATTTTTAATTGTTTTTTTCTTTCTTGGGCAGAAGCAGTGATGCGGTTTAAAAAGACCTGTACAGAGGACTTTATCAAAGCCACAGCAGCGGAGCATTTAAAACATGTGCCAAGGCGGCACGGAGGAGGAAGAGTCGCTCTAGTTTAAATTTATTTTAAAATTCATGCTGCTATTTTATTTGTGTATATAGTTTTGAGAAATGCAGAAATCTGCTCAATGTGGCATTTTTATAATTTGTTTTGATGTTTGTCTTGTTTTAAAAAGTTTTATATATATATATACATATACATATACAAACACATACATATACATTTTTTTGCTTAACTTTATCTTGCTAATATACATTGTTTTTTGATATTGCTTTTTGTTAAATACAAAAGAAATACAATAGTAATGTTTTATTGCTGTGCAAAAATAAAAGTTTGATTTAACTTGTTTTTGTATGTGCTTGTAAGTAAACATTTAGCTGTTAGTTAAAAACATAACAGTAGTGATCTACTGTAGTTAAAATATAGTATAGAATGAAGTTGAAAAAAAACGTCCATAACGACCTAATTTCTACTATAATTAGACCTTTTATACACGTCGCGCCAGCGTTAATACGTGACGTCGACGCGACGTGAAAAAAATCACGTCGTCTGGAGTAACGTTCCTCACCATCTGAGTCACCTGATCGCGACGTCAAATAATAACTTAGTTTTCACGTCGCGTCAACTTGTTTTTGCGCAGTGGGAATAAAAAGAAATTAACATTTTAAACATTTAACATTAACGTTTATAATACAAACATCTTTTTAAACATGTCTTAAAGTCTGAGTGACTTCACTCTCACTGGGATTCGAACTCGCGTCCAAAAGATTGTTGCAAACGGAGAGCTCCGCCTTCCTCACCGCGAAAAGCGATTTGAATAGCCGCGATTTGATTGGCTAGTTCCGCGTTACAGGTATTCGCCTTATATTCGCCTTGCCCCCGCGAGTGAGATAAATAAAGTCTTCATTAGTTAAATTTTTGATGTTTTGTTTTGGCCACTAACTGCATTTGTGGATGTACATTTTGTGTATTGGTGTTAGTTCCATAATTCTCTCCTTCCTTTTTTCTTCATTTTTTCTTTTTTTCTCATTTTTTCTTTTCCCCTCCTTTCTTTCCCTTTCTTTCCCCCTCGGGGCAGTCCCTTTTGCCCTGTCATTGGCCGAGTGGTTAAGGCGATGGACTGCTAATCCATTGTGCTCTGCACGCGTGGGTTCGAATCCCATCCTCGTTGGGAGTCCCTCTAGCGCAATCGCTCTTTTTCAGTGTGTGTGTTCTTGAAGGCTAGGGTTAAGACTGATTGACTTTATTGTCATCACCTGTACTTAATCAAACAGTGTGTTCAATTCCGGTTCTAATTGCCTATTTTGTGGCTGAGTTGCCATTACAAGAGTTCCAGTTAGACTGGGTTTTCAAAAAATTAGACAATCCACTGATTATCTTGAATTGCGCGCTTTTACTGTAACACACTCCATGTTTACCGCAACGTTTCGACCTTTTTTAGGCCTTCTTCAGGCGGCATGGAGTGGTGTGAGCTGTCTGCTCCTGTGGACTGCTTTGAGCGAGAGAGGGGGAGGACTGCTATTTATGTGCTGGTCTGACTCCGCCTTCTAGAGAAACCTGAGCTGTGTGGCTTTTCAACAGGTTTATTAAAAACTCTTGTTCCCAAATTTTGTGTGTCTTTCCTATGTGTTGTGGACAATTTTGCCTTTCCAATAAATGATGTTTTGTCTTTAATTTTGACTTGGGTTTGTTTTTAGTGTCTTTTGTGTGATTTTTGTGTCTCTTTGACAGGTAAGTATTGAGGTAAGTATGAAACTGTGTGGTTTTCAGGTGATTTGGGCGTAATGAGTGCATTTGTCACTCATTCACAACGAAGATCTCAAAGCTCCATCCGCACAGCGGAAAAGGAAACGCGGAATCCCAGGAACTCCCAGGGGGGGAGAGAGAACACAGCCCGTTCATTTGTGACGTGGCTCTTCTGGCACCTATTTCAG
>QKNR01015739.1:0-10557 GCA_028031935.1 Paedocypris micromegethes | reverse complement strand
AAAGCCATTTCGGTTGTGGCTTCTTGGCAATTGATTCTACCGCTGCAAACAAAGTGACACGATCTGATTTCCACTGAAGACGACAACGACGTTCGCTAAATGAAAGCAGTATGTTCGCTTTGTGTGACAGAGAGCAGCCTTCAGAGCTACTTGGCTTTGTCCCGCATCACCGGCCAGAATTTGTATTTTCAACTGCTTGATTTGGTCTCTTGCGAGACTGTCAAAAATTGCCACACGCAACAAAAGTTGCGCTGGCGGGGTATTGGGTAAAGTTTTCAATCAGCAATGATCACGCCTCGGGTGTACCTCACGGGCTACGATATTGCCTCTGCGAAAGGACGCGGAAGCAGACAAGCAAGTTTTGGTTTCACCAATGTAGTCAGCAAACGGCTGGACGGTAACGAGGCTGAATCGTTCACTCTTCTCTGTGTTTGGCAAAGTACCACAGCGCTGAATGCGCTGAATGGAAAGTCTGCGTGTGTCTCGGAGAGATTCCGCTTTGTTAGCGTTCAGAGAGTTTGTGTTTGTTTTATCCAAAAAGTTGGTCAATTCGTTACGGCTGCCCGCAAAAGACACATCACATTCAAAACGGCAAAGACTGTTACAAAAGTCCAGCGACAAAGAAAGCAGCAAGGGTGTGCACCACACTCTCGTCCCTGGGTGGGATTGAACCACCAACCTTTCGGTTAACAGCCGAACGCGCTAACCGATTGCGCACAGATTTACCCAGGTAAGTATAGCCTATTCGTGGCTCTTCTGGCACCTCTTTCAGGCTTTACCCAGGTACGTAGCAGGGGGAAAGAAAACTGGTCCAATTCACGTCGGTACTGTGAGAGAAATCGATCTTGAATGTGTGTGTGTGTAATAATAATGTGTGTTTTAAAGTTCTAGGTATTTTAATCTTTGAATAAGGTGTGTAGGTAAGGGATGTATGTAACTGAATCCTGACCGATTTAGATCTGTGTTTATACTGGAGAGCAATATAACCATAGCGTGCAAAGAAAAGGCTGAGACTAGGAAATTAGAGATGTGTGTGCGTCTAGAAACGAGGTGCAAGGCCTGTGTGGATTATTTGGAGAAAATAATGGAATGCTGACATAGGGATATAATTTCCTTCTGAAATTAGAAATAGCTGAAAAAGCAAGGGGCATGCTGACCTGTTAGAGGAAGGCGAACAAGGGAGTCATGGGACTGAAGTAAAATCTCAGAGCCCACATTGAGGGAAACATCCGGATTCGGAACTAGAGATGTTGTATAATTTGGAAAGTAACCAAAAAGGGATTGTGTTTAATTTGTGATTTATGAATATGTAAGAGATAACCTGCAACTTCAGCACTTGTATCAAATGTCTTGTGAATTTCATTATTGGGAAAGTATATAACCTGTCGTAAGACTTTTGGGTGCGGCACCCCTTCATCACAGAAGCGACCCATTCGGCTGAGAGTGACTTCAGGCCTGAAGCACTCACCCTCCAAAACTTCAGTTAGGACCTGTTGAGTTTTTTGTTTTCTGTCAAATAAATATCTCCTGGCGTTGACTTCACCACCTGGCTCTGACAAGTTTCTTCACTCGGCAAAATCGATCACTGTTCGTTTCTACGACATTGAATGGCGACGAGGATGGGATTCTCCAAGGAATTCTGAAGAAAGAACGATTAGACGATCAACCGACCGAGAGAACAACGCAACCGAGAGAGGCGACTGATCATCCGCCACCGGAGACGTCCGGTCCGGGACCCGCGAGACCTTCTTCCGCTGACCAACCGACACGGACGTGCACACCAAATTCGTTAAAATCAAAGGTAAGACAAAGACTTTGATTTGTCTTATAATTAGATGACGTGTTGGTTTGCAGTGGAAAAAGGTAAATAGTTATTGATGATTAAGAGCGTAAAAAATCGTTTGCCAAATTCCGGAGAATCCAAAAAAAGAACTAAAGAACGTGCGTAGATTTTAATTGAGTAATTGAATGAGTTCGAAGGAACTTGGTCGATAGGACAGAGCCATACTGAGTTACTGGATTGGTTGAGGGGACGAGCCTCTCAGAATAGACGTGCCCTGGAAAAAGGCCATTTTCAGGGACTGTGGCAGTCTATGTTCGTGGAGAAATTTGGGATATTTCTCGGTGGAAATTGTGTATTTCCCCTGATAGTCTGGTGAGCTATCAGAATTGCGTCTAAAGTCTCTAGGGAAAGGGATATTCTCTTGAGGGTGTTTAGATAAAGCCGTGTTGAGGTTTTGGGACAGTGTGTGGATCTGTCTTTGCGTTAAAAGTCACATAACGGGAATAGCCAGTTGAGCTGTTCAGATTGGTCCCACTGGATTAAGAGGTAAAATCTGTGTCAAAGGGAAATTTGGACTTAGTGAGTGGTTGTGGAACATCATTTTTACTAAACTCGTTTCCGAAAAAAGCAGTGCATTGTTTCTTCTCCCCGAGCGCGAAGACGTGCTGATTTGTGGTGTGTGTGTGTGAGAAGCGCCTGAGTGAAAGAGCGAAAGGAGGGGGTGAGCCCCGCCAGACGTGCTCCCTGTTCTGTGTGTGAGAAGCGCCTGAGTGAGTGTGTGTGAGGGAGAAGATTTGGAAGGATTTGAGTGAAAGTCGTAAGAAATAGATCAATAGTAAATAAGCGAGAGGAGAATTGTTGAAAAAAAAAAATTGGCTAATGTGTAGGCGTTTTGTGAGAACATTGTGTTTTTCCAATCGCGTGGCATACATTTTTGTGGTAAAACGTTGCTCGTACAATTGTCAGATCAAGTGGAAGCGTGAGCTTTAAGACACATCAGAGTTAGATAAGTGAGAAATCATCTCATAGGAAACATGGCGAATAATAAAATGTTGCAAAAAGACATTAAAGCTAAGAAAATCGCTGCGAAAAAATTGGCCAGTGCCAAAAGTGATAAAAAGGCGAAAACGGTGTCAAAACCAAAATCCAAATCCACCAAGACTAGAATCAAAATGAAAAAGATTGTGACTAGTAAAAAACAGAGTGACACGAGCAGCAGCTCCTCCGATGAGGAAACTGATGAGATCAGCGATAATGGTGAAGGGATTAGCCCGATGGACTACATACAGAAAATTTGTAAGCGCGATGCGAAAGATCTGCGTAAATGGTCCGCTGAAGTTGCGGCGAAAATAGCTAAAGTAGATGAGGAGATTGAGTGGCCAGAGGAAGGCAGTTGGGAACTCGAGGACATAAAAGCTATTGAAGCTTGGTTGTCTGCGAGAGCTGAGCTGCCTGCCCCAAAGCATGTTAAACTTAATAGAGCGACCCGCTTGTTGAAACTGCATTTGTTCCGGAAGTATCGAGCGAGGTGGTTCTTGGAGGAGGCGACAAAGGAGAGCGCTGGGGAGGAGAAAGGGGAGGAGAAAGGGAAACCTGACACCGCCCTGACTCTCCCTTTGGCTCCCTGTGCCGGATCAACTGAAATGTTGTCTGCCGCCCCTCCTAGTTATTCTGATCCGTATGCTGACATCCAGCGGCAGCTTGCGGCATTGACTTGCATGCCTTGTGACCCCTCATCACGCTCTGACTCAATGCTATTTCCTAATTGGACTCCTTCATGCTCCACACCGACACCTGGTGGACAGCCACCCACTGCACACATGCCTCCATACATGCAACCTGTTGTACCATTGCAAGCCCCTAATTTGACTCGCGCATCCAGCAGAGGCATGCCACACCCATTGCAGATGAGGCAGGGACCACCTAGAAGCATGCAAACACAAGAGAGGAAAGAAGTGGGAGTGTTTGTCTCTCAGAATGCGGGTGAGGCTGAAGAGTTTCAGGTTTGTGGAGGAAAGCTGATGTTGAAAAAGGAGATTGATTCCCCGGATGGGTCAGAGGCATCTGCTCCATTCGAGGATACTGATTTTCAGCCACCAGACACAGGAAGTTGCGCTCCTGATCCCTCAGGTGCTCAGGCACCACGGGGTAAAGGGATGTTTGAACGAATGGGCGACGTGATGACTTCAATGTTGACGCCCGGACGTCCGGGTTCCCCTAAGGAATCGTCTGGCTCGAATGCTTGTACCAAGCCAACGTGTGGTAACTTCCGCCCCGCCTCAAGGGCAGACACTGCTAGAAGCAGCGTACGGGCACACTCCAAGGAAGATTTAAATACACTCGCTAGACCCCTCAGTGAGGAGGGGGAATTGGAAAGAGGGCGTGAAATGAGAGACCGAGAAATAGCAAGAGAATATAGAAACAAAGTCCTTGAAGAGTATGGAATTGAAATGAGGAAGAGAAGGGACCAGGTTGAAAGAGCAGGTTCTGACATGATGTTAGATTATGGGGAGAGTCCCGAGAGGCGCCATGTGACGATTGATTTGGATAAAGATCCCATTCCCTACACTGAGCCGTATTGGAGTTGTCAAGGGAAAGAGAATCTAGAGCAGGCCAACAAACGCTTGTCAATGAATTTGATGGGTCAACAAATGAACCCGGATGATATAGTACCCCAAATTAACATGTCAAAAATGAAAACTGACGATGCATTCACTGAGTGGAGAACCAAGCGGACACGTAAGCCAGGTCAGGTAACCCGAAAATATGATTTGAGATCTGGAAGGCAGGCAAACATGTTTCCCCTTCTGGTTGAGGGCGACCACATGAAGTTTATCCCGTGGGCCCCTCGTGATTTAGAGACCCTGTTAGCCAAATTGCCCAATTTGCGTGACGGTGCAAACCGTTGGATCGCGGCGTTTGAAGAAGAGACAATAGGTCACATGATTGCGGTCGGTGACATAAAAGTGTTGCTAACAAGAATACTAACCCTACAAGAGATGAAAGAGATGTTATTTGGTGCAGGAATGGAACAGGCGATTGACTCCAACGACTATGACGGGCAGAGTATTAACGCCTATCGCAGCCGGTTGTGGGCCACACTGAGAAGCAAGCATCCCACTCGAATCACACACTGCAAACTTACCCGGTGTTGGGGGCCGGAGGAGGACTTTGACAAATGGCTGGCTGAGCAATCCCAGAACTGGACCCAGCTGTTTCAGGGGCCAGTGACTGACATCCTCGCTGTGCACTCACAACTGTTCCGAGCAGCCGTCAAAGACAACATGCCTGCTGCGGTCCAAAAGAAGCTCGACAATATCCCGGGGCTGGACGGGACGAGCTATGAACATTGGGCAGAGACTTTGAGACACTTTGCAAGAACGTACCGAAAAGAACAGGAGGAAGTTGATTTCCAAACCAGAGAGATCAAACGCAAGCTCGCTCAGGCCAACTTGGAGCAGTTGAAAAAGAAAAACAAACCTGGCGTTTATGCCCTGAAGGGGGAGTCAGAGCAAGCCGACGCCAAACCTGCTCCAAATGATAGCTCTAACCCTAAGGTTGTTGGTTCGCGTCCCAAAAATGATGCCGCGGATGAAATTCCTTCAATAATCGTCAATGTTAAAATGCCACCGTCGTTCAACCCAAATGGTAATTTTCGCGGTCGAGGTAGAGCAGGTCAGAGAGGGAGAGGAGGAGGAAACCGCGGAAGTCCCCAAGAGCTTATCTGCTATGGCTGTAAAGAACACGGTCATATCAGACGTGACTGCCCCTCTAACCCATGGCCTTCTAACCAATAGGAAATTGCGGAGAATCCTGCTGCCGGTCAACACGTAATTTTGTCAAAAAATGAAACTGATGAACCTTGGCTTGATTGTAAAATAGGCGGAAACTTAATTAAATGCATGGTCGACACCGGTGCGGAATACACTTGCATCAAACCATCATGCACACCTTTAGTTAAATCTAATGCATGCATTCGTACAGTAGGATTCTCTGGAAAACGACTTATTGTGCCCCTTAGTGAGCCCATTTCGATTGAGATTGAGGGAAAGGTAGTTGTGACACAGGTTTTGATGACTGAGCATGCCCCCAACTTGTTGGGAAGAGATGTTTTGTGTGCCTTAAACACTAAATTGACATTGACCCCAGAAGGTGTTGTGTTCCAGTATCCGGTGAGAACCGAGAAAACTCCTGTGCTGTATTACGTGACCGCTGATTCTTTGCGAAAACATGGACAAAACTTGATAAAAAACCGTAGAGGTAGACAACCACAATATATAGGACATTGCACCACATTGTACAGTGAAAAAGGTGAGGATCCAGACTACGAAAACCGATTCAAGTTAGGAGAACAAGTTGAACTAACAGCTAATGGAATAATTGTAACTAACAAAGGTGCGGCTGTGAGAGTGAATGAGATTGAAGGGTTTGAGTCTGAAGACTCTAAACCCCATGTGACGTTGTGGCTGTATGGAGAACACAGGGCAAGAGAGATGGGACAGGAAGTAGCTGCGTCTTGGACAAAGCAATGGAGGAGAGAAGGTGAAGGACATTGGGTAAGTGAAGATGGTGAGATGGAGTTGTTTGATTTTCAGGAAAAAGAAAGGGGGAGTAGAGAAAGGTTGGATTTGTTGCCTGAAAATCTGGAGGAAAAATTAATTGCAAGTTTGCCAGAAGGTTTGTGGGCGAGAGGTGACACGGATATAGGACTGATGAAATGTGAACCTGTGAGAATTGAGATCAAGGAAGGTGCCAGAAGACCCTATAAGCCACAATATAGGGTAAAACCTGAGGTAGAACAAGGAATTGACAAAGTGATCACTGACTTGAGAAAAGCAGGAATTTTGATTCCAACTGATAGCACATGCAACACACCCATTTTACCTGTGAAAAAACCAAATGGAAAATGGAGGATGGTTCATGATTTGAGAGAAGTGAATGAGGTGGTCAGAGACATGCCAGCGGTGGTTCCAAATCCGGTAATGGTAATGGACAATATTAATTATAACCACAAATACTTTTCGACAATCGATTTGACGTCAGCCTTCTTTACGGTACCTTTGCATGAGGAAAGCAGACATTTGTTTGCATTCACATGGAAAGGTGAGAGACTAACCTACAGTCGATTGCCACAGGGCTTCGCGCATTCACCGCACATCTTTAACCAAATGTTGAAGAGAGAGATCAATTTGGGTGAAGAAAGTGGAAGCGTGGTAATTCAGTACGTAGATGACATTCTGGTTGGACATGAGACCTATCAAGGGTGTTTAACTAGAACCAGAGAAGTGCTGGAAGAACTCCACAGAGTAGGTATGAAAGTGTCAAAAGAGAAATTGGTGTTGGCCAAAGACGAAGTTATTTACTTGGGAAAAAGAATTTGTCAGGGAAGAATTCGACCCACAGAAAAGAACATTGAAACCATCCGAAGTTATGCTAAACCATCTAGTGTAAGAGAGATGATGGGTTTTTTGGGAACAACGGGATTTTGTAGTGATTTCATTGTAGAATATGCTGACAAAGTACTTGAACTCCGAGAAATGATCTCTAGAGCAGGAACCAAAAATTTGAAAGCTGCTTTAGTGTGGACCAAATTGGGAGAAAGACAATTTGAAGAAATCAAACAAGAAGTCATTAATGTAACTTGTATGGCTACTGTTGATTACAGGAAACCATTTTTCATGGATGTAGCTCTTAGAAAAGGGGGTTTAGCAACTGCTGTTCTATTCCAGGAACAGGGAAAAAAGAAACTCCCATTGGGCTGGTTTTCTACTCATTTGAAGGGATTGGATGATTGGACGGACTGTGAGAAAAATTTGGAAGCTGTGTTTTGGGCATATCACAAAGCAAGTAAAACTACATTGCATTTTCCACTTGAGATCAGATCCACACATGAAGTGTTGGGAATTGTGGAACAACAGAGATTCAATTTGAGCACAGGTAGAAGGATGAGGTATTTGGAGCTCTTGGAGAAACATAATTTGACCATAAAGGTGATCAAAACTAAAAATGAGGCTAATCGTTTGCTCTTTTGTCAGGATGGAGAGCCTCACAGATGTGAGGAGGAGGGTGTGAAAGACATGAAAATCAGAGCAGACCTCAAATCTGATGAAGTCGTAGGTAGAATTCTGTGGGTGGACGGTTCATGTGGAAAAAATGAGAAAGGTGAACCTGAAATGGGATTTGGTATTGTTGAACAATTGGCGACAGGCTTACACATTGTACACGAGAACAGAAAATTGAGACAGGAATAATGTCGGCTCAACGAGCAGAAATAATGGCAATCACAGAAGCTTGTAGGATGTTGAAAGGAGAAAGTGGTACAATTATCACTGACTCTGGCTATGGCTTCGGTGTCTGTCATTATTATGGGAAAATTTGGGAAGGAAACAATTATAGGAAAACAAATGGGAAACCAATTGCGCATGAAAAAGAAATTAAAATGTTGATTCAAGAGTGTAAAGGGCCTACAGAACTCAGTGTGGTCAAATGTGATGCTCATCAGAAAAATGACACTTTGATAACCCAGGGTAACAACTTGGCTGATCAAGCGGCCAAATCTGCAGCGGCCAAAGCAACGACCATTGCGGTTGTTACCCGATCGAGTAAAAATTCCGAGTGTGTTAAAATTGAGGCTGATATGTCTGTTATCCAGCAATTGCATGCACAGGCATCCTCACAGGAGAAGCTCCAGTGGAAGCTGAGAGGAGCACAGGAAGTGAACGGAGTGTGGAAAACTGAACAGGGACACCTGGTGGTGAGTGAGAATCTGGAAAAAATGGTTTTAGATCAGGTCCATGGGCCATGGCACAATGGACGAACGGAAATGATTGATCACATCATTCGAAGGAATCACATGTGGTTTCCGAAAATGCAAGAAAAGGTTGATTCATATTTAACACAGTGCCCTGAATGCATGACTAGAAACATTAGGAGTGCACCACACCAAGTTAGACATTTTCCGAGTCCAACCGGTCCATTTTTACATCTAGTAATGGATTTTGTAGACATGCTCACGCCGATAAAAGGTAAACGATACATGTTGGTAATTGTTGACAGATTTTCCAGATGGGTGGAAGCATTTCCAGTGGGACAGCAAAGTGGAGAAGAGGTTGCCCGAGCGTTGAGCAAGGAAGTGATACCCAGGTTCGGAATACCTAGTATCATTCAATGTGACAACGGTCCGGGTTTTGTGTCAAATGTTGTAAAGAGGTTATGTGCAAAGTTGAACATCCAGTTGAAGTATGGATCTGTCTATCGGCCGCAGAGCCAAGGAAGGGTGGAACGTGCGAACCAAGTTCTGAAGTCAAAGCTTTCAAAAATCTGTGCCCGAACAAACCTCAATTGGGTTGCCGCGTTGCCAATTGCACTAATGTCTGTGAGAAATGCTACTAACCGAGAGACTAAACTAACACCGCATGAAATGCTAACGGGAAGGGAAATGCCCTTGGGAGTAGCTGGAGTGGAGATCGAAGACATCGAACATTTGAAAAGTGAAATGGACAGGTACGTAGCTTGTTTGAGTAACATTCATCTGAGCATTTTGCAGACAGAATCCAGACCAAGAGAGAAGCCTGAGGAAAGTGGGAAGCCAGGAAGCATCCAGAAAGGAGACAAGGTCTACATCAAGGTCTACCGGAGAAAGTGGGACGAACCAAGAAGAGAGGGTCCCTACGAAGTGGTGAAAGCATCTCCGACGGCTGTCCAAGTAGAAGGATCCAATTTTTGGTACCACATCACACACTGTGTGAAAGATCCTAACTCTGCCTTGCAGGAAAAGCCTGAGAAAAAACTTGAACCAATTGCTGCTAAGACTGACCTGGAGCGCGAACAGTGAAAGGACAGTGGACTGACACGGGTGACTGGTGATTTTCAAGAGAGGGTTTTTGTGTGTTTGAACTGTATTAATTGTGTGTGTCTGTGAGTACATATTGGGCTTATTTTGTGTTGTTTCATCCCTGTGGTCAAGTATCTTGTCACCAGAGGCATCGACAAGGGGATGAGCCAAATCATGAGAGTGAGAGTGTTGACCTACACCCATGCCCCGGTGGTAAAACAACCGGTGAGTTTGGAGAAGAGTGTGGACCTAGCGTTTGAAGAGCAGGTGGAGTTGGCGGAAATGAGATCCATTGGTGTGGGGCCTAGACTTACGGCCGTGGATCTGATCCCTGGAGGTCCTCCCAGTGCACCTCCCCTCCCTCCGGAGGAAACGGGTAATAAGTATGAAGTGACTACTTTGTAGGTGGGAAAGAAATAGGAAAATCCTCCTGGAAGTGTGCCTTGGGTGAAGCAACTGAAAGACGTCAGGAGGCGTCCGACGAGGGCGGTGACCCTTGCAACCCGAAGATATCGTAATCCGAAGATGCATTTAACACCCTCTACATATACTGAAACTGATGTATTACAAAGTCTCCTGTCAAGGGTGTACGGAGCAATATTATTTTGATGTGAGAAGTTCAACGCTGGGAAAGAATGATCTTGCAATATAATCATTTTCATAATCACTTCTACGCAATTGAATACTATAGTGATAAGTATAATTTTGTGACATGCAAGACCGTGACTGGCGACTGCCTGATGAGAATCAGGGGTCAGAGAGAAATTTTCATTCTAACGCTGGAATGTTTTTCATCTCTCTTTGCATTTCACAAATAGTCGGATATTAAAGTTCACATTAAAGATTGAAGAATTGAGAAATTTGGTGAAGAATTAATCTTCAAGAGAGGGAGAATGTGAGAGAAATCAATCTTGAATGTGTGTGTGTAATAATAATGTGT
>QKNR01015725.1:91680-98776 GCA_028031935.1 Paedocypris micromegethes | reverse complement strand
TGTGTGTGTGTGTGTGTGTAACTGACTGACCACTGCTTCCGTGTGTGTTTTGTGTGTATGTGTGAGACGGACCGGCTCTGACTGACTCTCTTCTCTTCCCTTATGAACATTGATTTTAATCAAGATGCATCTAGAAACAAAGTTAGTATTTATTGGGGTCAAGACACATTTCGGGCAGAAGCAGCTGTTTCTGTGGCGCACATGTCGTGGGGAATCCAGTAATGGATCTTGTTTCTATTTTGATGGTTCCTGAGGAGGAGAAGCTGCCAGATCTTCCTGAACTGAGAGGAACAGCTGGGTCTTGAAAAAAGCTCCTAAAATAGATCTCGAGGTCACGTGAGGTCGCACACATCATTCACAGTCCGTATCTACGACTAGAAAAATATATAGTCACCTACTGCCTGTTTCTTTACTTTACAGTCATTGAGGCAGATGCTTTTATTGCTAACACACACTGAAGCAGTGGTCAGTAAGACACACACACACACACAAAACACACACACACACTGAAGCAGTGGTCAGTCACACACACACACACACACACACACACACACACATGCTGAACCGTTCCGAGAGCAAACGGAAAGGGTTAAACAAACTGGGTGTGAAAACAGTCTTAGAACGTCATGTTGCATATTATGTATATATTGTTTATAAAAAAAAATAAAGATGAAGATTGTAAAGTTCAACTTTGTAAAGGTGTAAATGGTTGTAAAGGTGTAAATGTCTGTAAATGTAATGTAAATGTCTGCTTCACTGGTGCCACAGAGAGATGGTGAGTCCTGAGGCGAGCCACTTCGTGACGGGCAGCGGGCGGAGGATGGTGGCCTTCAGCGGGAGCGACGGATCCGTGCAGGTCCAGCCGGAGCCGGAAGAGTGAGAGACGTCTCCCACCACACTGCAGCGCTGCCCACTGCTCACCACCTCTGTCTCTCCACAGAGAACTGGAGCCCATCGTGAAGGCCATCTGCGCAGGAGACGCGGGGCTAGTGAGGAAGATGGTGAAGCAGTCAGGCTGTGACATCCTCACACCAAACAAAAACGGCTGGATTCCTTTGCACGAAACGGCCTATTATGGTGAAGAACAATGTCTGAAAATTCTTCTGAGAGGTAGAGCAATAACGTCATGTGTGATGTGTGACGTGAATGATGACAGTGTGTGTGTGTGTGTGTGTGTGTGTGTGTAGGGTTGACTGAGTGAATGTGTGACTCTTACAGGACTCTTTTACTTATTGTTCGTGACACTCTGTAAATGATGGTGGCTTCAGCTCAGTAACTGTTAGTGATGTGTCGGTCGTGAACGATTTGTTCAAAATTAACTAATGTTTTATATGACACGGAATGAGCGAATCTCCTCAGTGAATGATTCGTGAACGATAGTATCGAGCAGCTTTACTCCAGTACGTTCGTGATGCGTTTAAACGGATCATTCACTTGTTGTTCGCGTGTCGCGTGAGAGCCGAGCCGCACACATGCTCTGTAGCGAGCAGCAGCACTCTGTACGTTCATGAGTCGTTCACTCGTTCTTCGGTCATTTCGCTCATTTGTCACGTGACCGAGATCAAGTTGTTGAACTCGCAAAGATATCAGAGCAGTTGCAGGACGTAGATCATGTTTTTCTAGGGATTTACATGATGGCAATTTATGTATTAGTAGTTGTCCCCTGAAGCAAAGCATGTTGTCTTTGTGTATATTGTTGAAGAGCACGACTACCATTACAGCGCCGCCTGCTGGAAATGAACAAAGGACTTGTGAAATAATTCGTTCACTTTAACTGTTTTTAGGGTTAGATTAAGATTTAAAGATCCTGAGAATTAAAGATCCGAATCAGTTAAAAGAATCGAACATTACTAGTAACTGTAGCTTGTGTGGATGCCACTGCGCTGTTTGAGCAAAAAAAAAAAAAAAAGAGTTTTGCTACTAAAAAGCATGTGGAATCAGAAAAAAGCGAATATTTGCTACTGCCCAGGAGGCGAGAGCAGGCAGGGTGGAGCGGGTGGAGTGTCAGCAAGACTCAAAGGAAAGGAGAACAAGACAGTGGTGAGAGCAGCAGTGAGAATGGAGAGACAGAGGCAGCAGAGATCATGAAGATGTTGAGGTTCTTCTTAGGAGAGACGAGATTGGGCAGAATAAGGAACGAGTACATCAGAGACACAGTTCACGCTACCTGCGTTAGCAACAACGTCTGAGATGGTGTGGACACGTGCAGAGGAGAATAGTGAATATACTGGTAGAAGGATGTTGGAGATGGAGCTGCCAGGGAAGAGGGCAAGAGGACGACCGAGGAGGAGGATGTGCTAGCAGAGAACATGAGGTCGACTGGGGTCAGAGTGGAAGATGCTCAGGACAGAAGGAGAAGGAACAGGATGATTCACTGTGGCGACACCTGATAAGGGAAAAGCAAAAAGAGAAGAAGTAGATACATGATAACACTGTTTCGAAGATGTTTCAGGCCGTGACTCACTGTAGTTTCTCTTCTCTCAGCTCAGCCTGGAATGATAAACCAGCGTAATGGACATGAGCAGACAGCGTTAATGTTGGCGGTGGCCAGGGAGAACCTTGCGTGTGTAGAGTTTCTCTTAGAGAAAGGAGCCGACCCAGACATCGCAAACAAAGACAAGGAGACACCGCTTTACAAAGGTAGCACCGTGTAACACAGCAGGTTTGTTTTCCAGTCATGTCTTTGTTCACATGTTCGCCTGTAGCCTGTGAGAAAGAGAATCCAGCAATGGTGGCCATGTTGCTGAATCACGGCGCGTGCGTGAACAAAAGCTGCACTCAAGGCTGGACGGTGCTGCACGAGGCCGTGTGCAGGAACCACGTGGAGATCTGCGAGATGCTGGTGCAGGCCGGAGCCAAAGTCAGCGTCCCCAACATGTACGGAATCACGCCCATCTTTGTGTCAGCCCAAAGCGGGAAGGTGGACGCTCTGCGATTTCTTTTGAAGAACGGTAAGACATTTGCAGCTTGGCGTGTTTCTGCAGCGCCACATGCATCCGCCGTCAGTTAACCCTGTGCGTGCTAATGGCCCTGACCAGAGCAGGTCAACAAAACGACCTCTTCTGCTATAGAACAGGGAATGAGATGGAATACAGATCAGTCATTAGGGCCTTTGTGAACCGTCTGAGAGCCACTACTTGTGCTTAAACACCAGTTAGGCCAAGGAGATGGTGATTGACTTACGGAGGAAAGCAAAACATCCCACACCGGTGAACGTGGAGTCTGTGGACGGTTTCAAATACCTGGGTGTTCATCTAATTCATAGACTGGACTGATAACACTGATGACTTGTACAAGAAGGGCCAAAGTCACCTTCACCTACTGAGGAGATTGAGGAGTGTGCAGGCCCATGATAAGGACCTTTATGACTCTGTGGTGGATGCTGTAGTCTGCTGGGCCCGCTCCGTCCATGTTGGGCAAGCTGAAAAGCTCCTGGACAATCCCTCTCACACACTGCACCACACGGTGGGAGATCTGAGCAGCTCCGTCAGTGTCCGACAGATGCACACACAGTGTCGGACGCATCTCCACTGCTGTCAGACTGTGTCATGTTGAGCTCTGACAGGCTCTGACACCTTCACTGCTGTTTGGTCACTTTACTCATGGTTCAGCTGTAAATATGTACAATCTCTATTCACTGTCTTTCATTATTATTGTTATTATTACTGGTGGCTGTTCTGGCAATTAAATTTCCCTATTGTGGGATCAGTAAAGTACAGTAATTTCATTCATTCAAATTCCCAAACCCAGGAGAAATAACCCAAACCAAGCCATTACGTTAACACAAGATATTTCATCACTCCATCAGGCGCAGATCTCAACAGCCAAGCTGCAGACGGAGCTACTGCCCTGTACGAGGCCTGTAAGAATGGGCACGAGGAGATTGTTGAGTTCCTTTTATCTCAAAACGCAGATGCCAACAAACCTGGTAAAACCGGACTGCTGCCGCTCCACATTGCGGCCCAGCGCGGCAGCGACAGGTACCAAACCTTCTCAGTCTGTATCAATAGTCAAATTCCTGAAGCTATGGCTCACCGGTCAGATATAGAATGATAATCTTCTCATACTGGTCCAAGAAGAAGAACATGCCCTTTTCATTTTCAACTCTAAAATTCAAGATTGAGTTCCACACCTTGCAATGTTATCACAAACATCATCTAAATGCTGCAACAGATACAACTTGTTGCGTGTGAGTGTGTGTCTACGACCCTGTGTGTGTGTGTGTGTGTGTGTGTGTGTGTGTGTGCGCGCGTTGCATTATCAGGCGTTAGTAAAGGAGCTCAGGTGTCACAGCTTGAACATTTCATAAAGAAGATTCTAGATGGAACCGAGACGTTCCACCAGAGAGCAACCAATCAAGAGCTTCCTTCTCGGGTCGTAGGTGACGTGAGGGGAAGGTTCCTGGATCAGAGAGTTCAGGCAGGAAGAGAGTCGTGAAGGGCGCTCCACCTGATTCTAGCAGGAACTGGGTTAGGGTTAGGGTTGGGTTATCTATCGCTGAAGGCTTTTTTTCTATTCCTGTGTTTTCAAAGCTCTGCTGGTTGTTCTTTCAAAGTTTTCTTTCAAAGCTGTGCTTTCAAAGTTTTTAAGTGGTCATTTAAAAATGGTTTTTAAAATTTCCACATAGAAGGAATCTCTCTGGGAACTGACCTGCCCTCAAGGGGCACTTGCTGTGGGGTGCGTCCCAGACTCACCACTCGAGCTGCTTGGAGCCATTGTCCATTGAGGACGTGGAAGATCAATTTATACTTTTGTCTTTTCACTGGATTGACACAGATTGGCAGAGGTATGACTCTTGTGTATCAGAAGATGGAAAAGCCATGGGAGGCTTTATTGGTTGCCCTGCCAAACACGAATTAAAAAAAAAACCTGAAGGTGCTGAATGTGCAGACATCAGGATGACCCGGCTTGAGGGACTGAACGGTAACATCTCAAATCCAGCGAAGAAGGAGAGCAGCACAGTGACCATCGGCCGGCTCTGACTGCAGAACTTACCGGAGATTTCCACACTTCTCCACATTGTCAGGATTTAATGCCCCCAGTGACTGTCATGATTGATTATGATTCTGAAATTACCCATGAATCTGAAATTGTTTTATTGGCTTTGAATTGTATCTATAACCCACCCACCTAACTCGGGAAGGTGAACGAATGTTAGATTCGAAGGCTTTTCAAAGTTATTTTCTTATCGTGTGGAAATTCTCTTGAAAAAGGATCCGTGAGTGACGTCTGAAATATGAATGAAAACACCATTGCCAGAATAACGTCTTTTTTTTTTTTTTACGTCAGTTTTCTTATACCCAGTAGTTTCGTGACTATGATGAGGTTTCCTTATGCTGTGTTTGTCACATTCTCTAATTTACACAAACAAAGATAGTCTCCGGAAGCTAAGGTACAAAGAAGTGATGCAGATTCTGCATTCATCAGATGTGTCATTGCGTGGCCCCGGAATGGAAAATAAGTAGCAAACTCTAGGTTATGTAACATGAAGTCTTTGTACATAAATCACTTGATAAATGGGTTTCTACAACACACATGTCAGTGTGATAAACACATGATGCCGTGATAGTGCCCAACAAGCAGTCAACAATCCTGACATACAGCGGTTCTGTACACACACACACACACACACACACACACACCAGCAGATCTTTTTACCTGGGGAAGATAGTTGTGTGTTGTGTCAAGTCCTTACTCAACCTTCACAAAACTGAGTAAACTTCAGTGAATAGGTTTTGAATATTTCATGTCATATTTACTTCACATGTTGGCGCGGCTGCGTTAATCAACCAATGAGGAAACTATCTCTGAACAGTGCTCTCTGCGTTTATTTGCAGCATTGTGAGCATGTTGATTCCTGCCACGAGTAAAGCCCGGGTGAGACGCACCGGCATCAGTCCCCTTCATCTGGCGGCAGAACGCAACAGAGACGCCGTTCTCCAGATGCTGATCCACGCCGGCTTCGACGTCAACGCCACGCTGTGCGAGGATCGCTCCAAAATGTACGAAGACAGACGCAGCACCGCTCTCTACTTTGCCGTGATAAACAACAACATCGAAGCCACGGACATGCTCCTGGAGGCCGGAGCCGACCCCAACCTGGACACCTTCCGCCCGCTGCTGGTGGCGCTGAGGCAGGGCTGCGTCCAGACGGTGACTCTGCTGGTGGAGCACGGCGCTCACGTCAACGCTTACGTGCCCACTCATCCCACCTCCTTCCCAGCCACCGTCATGTTCTGCATGAAGTACCTGACCTTGCTGAAGTACCTGATGGACAACGGCGCCGACGCCTCGTCCTGCTTCAGCTGCACTTACGGAAACCATCCTCATCCGCCGGTGCAGAGCTCTCGCGATCGGAGACGTGACCGAGAGGAAACTACAGGAGGCGTCTGTGTTCAGGTCAGTGTCCTGGAGCAACACTCCTGCAAAAAAGAATACACCTTGTTGATAGACGTGGTTCTAGCTTCAGAAACATACAAACTAGGCAAACAGTGTTGGAGGAATCGAGCGAGACGCAGTCAACGACATAATCATTTTCTCCCTGAAATTACTGATTGTCAAGGTTATAACAAGAGATCGACAAGACAAACGACACCAAAAGCAAAGAGACAGACAACACCAAAAGAAACAATAAATGAATGACACCGAGGAAAACAAAAAAAGCAACAAAAGAACAACTCCAGAACACACACAAATTAATTGACACTCACAATAAACAAATGACTTCAAAACCAAACTAACAACACCAAGAGAAATAAACAACAAAGCATAAACAACAGTGTGTGTGTGTGTGTGTGTGTGTGTGTGTGTTTCTGCGCTCAGTTCTGCGAGGTGATCTCCACCGAACACTACTCACACTGGGCCGGGCCGATCATAGATGTGCTGCTGGATTACGTCGGACACGTCAGCCTCTGCGCGAGACTCCGGGAACATCTGGACAGTTACTCGGACTGGCAGTGCATCCGAGAGAAAGCAAGTGAGTGCAGATGTTGATGGTGTGGTGAGGGTCCGAGTGCTGACCTGGGGTCTGTCGCAGCGCCTCCACGAACACTGATGCAGCTCTGCAGGCTGGAGATACGCAGACGCCTCGGGATCA
>QKNR01015725.1:79180-89180 GCA_028031935.1 Paedocypris micromegethes | reverse complement strand
TAAAATACACACTATTTATTATCTATCATACAGACAATTTAATTACATTGTCACCTTTGTCCTGAAACCGGTGAATGAAAGAAATTAAAATGAGCAAATCACACGTGCTGGAGCTTGAGACGCAGCGGATATTTACGGGGATGCTGTTTGCCTAATAATGGAATTTTTTTGTGCATGAAAAACCAGCGAGGTGTTTATTGTTCCGTAAATACAGTATAGCATGTGTGTGTAAACCCCTGTAGTGAAGGCAAATTATGCACCTGTTACAAAGTTTCACTGTGTGTTACAGTCATCAAGACACAGTAGTTATAGAGAATGTATTTTTCTGACTTTTAATGTATTTTCTTTCATCAGATTTTATTCCTTTACAGCCAACAGACTTATTTTCAGAGAATTACTTTCACTTTGAGAATAATGTAGTTCTTTGAATCTTGAACAATTGTAATAATCCATCGGATTCAGAAGGGAATATACTGTGTGTGTGTGCGTGTGTGTGTGGGTTTAAGTGCAGAATTGGTCCTCAGACAGGAGCAAAGCACAGCTTTTCTGTTCCACGTGGGCTTCATACATCAGCTGAAAACGCCGCTTCATTAGACCAGAGACAGCTGGGGATTTTATGCATTCACAGTTTTTGCACTGGAAATGTCAGATTTCTGCATGCATAAGTAAATCACAGAGTAGGACTGTAAAAGTTCAGGGCTTTCACTGCAAAGCAGATATTTCATCTGATTAATTGAAAATGTTGACTGTTTGAGTTCCAGAACTTTTGGAAGGCAGTCTCGGTGACGAGACGGAAGCGTGAAATCTGCCGGACGGTTCTCGCATTATTTGTGGGACTCATCAAGACGACCTCACAGAGTCTCAATGATTCTTCCAGATGTCATTCAGTTTTGACGTTTCATGATGGAGCCACACAAACCGTCTGATTGTAAGCAGAATGTTCAATGCGCATTAAGAGCCGCACACAATGACCGGCGCGGAGCAGCAGTTAAAAGCCTTTAGCTGCTGCCAGTCAGAGGCTTTGAAAGAGTCTGGGCAATAACACACACGCTATTCACTGGGGAAATAATAAAGGTTTTAAAAATAGAACAGCTGATCTGCAACACACACTGTACATGTAGTCAAATCTATAACAGCCTTTTCATTTTCTCACAAAAGGAGAGGTTTAATCAAGAGGAGAACAGGCTTCCGGCGGCAGCGCAGACAGACAGACAGACAGACAGACAGACAGACAGACAGACAGAGGAGCAGCGAGCCGAGCCGAGACGAGCCCATCCAGCAAAGTTCAGCGGTTCAGACCGAAATAGAAGCTCAGATACAAAGACAGCCTTTCCTGTCCATCCACGTCTATTAGCATCACATTCAGCTGCCTCTCTTTCATCATTCAGGCGCGTTAATAACGGCAGATCGGGCATTGTGTCCGTGCTTTCAAAGGCTCTACCTTTAAGATCATATATGAAAGAAGTCCTTAACCAACACAAAAGAACAGGAGCACGCACAACAGTTTGAGGATTCATTCAATGCTGCAAAGGTTCCTGAAGGTCTCTGGAGGGCAGTGATGCCCCGTCTCCTGAACACTGGCACCTTTCACTTGTTTCAATTATTAGAATAAACTCAAACTCAAACATCCAGCAGAACAAAACTCGACAGCGCTTTCCCATGACAAGAGTCTGTTAGAGGTGGGTAACAAACAACCTTTAAATCTTACACAGGGTTAGGGTTAGTTGGGGTAAGGTAACTAGACTTATTCAGGGTCTAGTTGGGGCTACAGTAGCTAGGGTTAGGGTTAGGGATGGGTAGTACGTCTTAATTAGAAGTAGGGTTAGTTGGAGTCAGGTAACAAGTCTTATCCAGCGTTATGGTTAGTTATGTTTAAGTAACAAGTCTTTTTCATGGTTAGTTTGGGTCAGTAAAAAGTCTTAGTTAGAGTCAGGGTTAGATAACAAGTATTACTCAGGGTTATGTAACAAGACATATTCAGGATTAGGGTCAGTTAGGGTTAGTTGACAAGTTTCATCAGTGTTAGGGTTAGTTAGAGTTAGGTAACAAGTGTTATCCAGTGTTGGGGTTAGTTAGGTTTAAGTAACAAGGTTAGGGTTAGGGTTAGTTACCAAGTATTATTCAGGGTTAGGGTTAGGTAACATGTCTTATCCAGTGTTAGGGTCAGTTAGGGTTAGTTAAAAAGTCTAATTCAGGATTAGGTTAGGTTTAGTTAGGATTAGCTAACAAGTCAGGGTTTGGGTCAGTTAGAGTTAGTTAACAAGTCTTATCCAGGGTTAGGTTAGGGTAATTTAGGATTAGCTAACAAGTCTTACTCAGGCACATCATATTTTGTCAAATCATCTTTAAATTCTCCATTAATGGTAAACCGTTGTATTTGAAGAAATCTGCTTCACACATCAAGATAACATTATTGATGACACACATTTTTCCTCACGACATCATGAAATGATACATCTCTAACAAACTAGATGGTCTGCAGTGATTTACTCTCTGTGCTCATATCGATTGGCTGCTGAGGCTCGGGCCTTAAATCACAGAGTGCGGCTCTGCTGACTCCACTCCACTTCACTCCCTGACCCGGGGCAGAAAGAACTCAGCAAGAAAGCCAGGCTTGTCACAACATCATCTATCACCACAGCTCCCTCCATCTTAGGAGACGAGACCCGTGCAACCCCCAGGAGCGCCGAGGCTGCATTACCGCGGCCCTCAACAGGGCATTACGTCATTGGCTGAGAGGCCGCGCCAGCACAAAGAAAAGGTTTCTGACTCTTATCAGATCTGACAGTGAGTAGCGCGATGGTGCGGACGCTTCAACGTTTGGACATGTGAAGATTAAATGCTCCACATCGACTACAAACTTTCACTTCAGAAATGTCATTAAATTTCAATTTGGAAAATATTTTTTCACTTGACTAAACATCGATTTCGATATGGATCGCCATATTGACAGTCTGACTCACTTTATGTGTACATCATACTGCATGTGCATTATACTAGTACTACTTCTCTTTGCGCTTTTCCCTTATCAGGGGTCGCCACAGCGAATCATCCTTAATCCTCTCCTTTGTCCTGAGTATCTTCTACTCTGACCCCAGTCGACCTCACGTCCTCTCTTACTACATCCATATATCTCCTCCTCGGTCGTCCTCTTGCCCTCTTTTCTGGCAGCTCCATCTCCAACATCCTTCTACCAGTATATTCACAATCACTCCATGGCACATGTCCAAACCATCTCAGACGTTGTTGCTAACGCAGGTAGCGTGAACTGTGTCTCTGATGTACTCGTTCCTTATTCTGTCCAACCTCGTCTCTCCTAAGAAGAACCTGAACATCTTCATGATCTCTGCTGCCTCTGTCTCTTTCCCACTGACCCTGTCCCTCGAGCAGCTGCTCTCACCACTCGAGTCTTGCTGACACTCTTCTGTCACACGACACCCCTGACACTTGCATCCATCCGCCTGCTCTTCACCTCTCGCTGAGACACATGTATTCTGTCTTGCTCTGACTGACTCTCATGTCTCTGCTTTCCAGAGCAAACCTCCACATCTACAGCTGTTCCTTCTGCTCTCACTGAAAACCACCATGTCATCTGCAAACATCATTGTCCGGGGAGATTTCTGTCTGACCTCATCTGTCCATCAGCAAAGCAAACAAGAAGAGACTCAAAGCTGATGCTTGGTGTAGTCCCACCTGCAGTCCACCCTGAACTCCTCTGTCTGACCACAGCACATCTCAACCATATCAGTTAGGGCCGAGGGGGGACCAAGTCACTGTTTGCCTAGTAACAAGTAAGTCTCAAGTCATCACCCTCAAGTCCCGTGTCAAGTCCAAGTCAATAGCCAACCAGTCTCAAGTCGAGTCCAAAATGCTACAGTTTGACTTTCGAGTCTTTTTAACAGTATACATTATTTAAGTATACATTATTTACACTTTACGCATGGTTAAATAACCTGTATTTATTAAACAAACCTTTTTAAATGAATAAACATTGCTTAGATACATAAAGATTCAAATGTAACTTTTGGAAAAAGTGCTGTCTCATTGGTACTAGTGATGGGAAGTTTGATTTTTTCTACCTTAATCGGATCTTTTACTCTCGAATAGTAAAGTGAACGATTCATTTTGAGTCATTCGTTCACATTTACCGCATGCTGGGCTGTTGCCGTGACAACAATTTACAGCGCTCTCAAACAAAACACTACACAAAAGACAAAATGGTTTGCTTAAGCAGACAACATATAATACACAAAATGCTACAAAGCAATTCAAATCATGTGAAAACCTCCCATATGTAACACAAATGTGTTAACAGCGCAAGTCACATGACAAATGAAAGAACGGACAAACTATTTTGAACAAACCACAAAACCACAAACGCGTGATGCTGCTCGCTACAGAGTCTGTGCGACTGTCACGAGACAAAGTAAACTAACCAATCACTCACCGAGGGACTCGTTCATCCAGAGTCATAGAAAACATTTGTTCATTATGAACGAATCGTACACAAATGACACATCCCTAATCTCCCCACAATATTGCACAAGACAATGTTAAACAGAAAAACTGGTCTGAAAAACTGGACCAACTATCTGAAATGATCTTCACTTGAAATGATGTTTCAAAACTTAAACATAGCCTTAAATGAAGAAAAAAAAAAAAACACGAGAGAGAGACAGAGAGAGAGAGACAGAGAGAGAGAAAGAGAGACAGAGAGAGAGAGAGAGAGAGAGAGAGAGAGAGAGAGAGAGAGAGAGAGATGCCTTATGTGCAGCAGCAGTTTAGCAGATTCTAGCGTTTGGCAGGTGATGCTGAGGAAATGCACAGTCTCATTGATATAAACACGCAGTTAGTAGGTCACTTAGCCGATAAGCTAGACCAGACGTTCATTCAAAATGTACCTTTGTGCAGCTTCAGGCTTCGAACAAAGTTGTGGCGTCTCTGTCTGCAATATTCGACTCGCATGTTTTACACACTGTAACTTGTTGTTGTTGTTGTTGTTGTTGTTGATCACCTCGTCGGTTTTACAGCCAGACGAAACTACATTCGGTATCATTTTGCAAACGGCGCGTTCACGTTGTTGCTTGTACTCGCATTGGACGCGGTCGAATCAAAACAGTCTCCGGGACTTTGATTGGACGTCGTGTCGAATGAGCGCATGCGCGCATGCTCTCTGTCACACACACACACAAGCGTGACTCATAAACGGAAACAGAGGTAGCGACGTTTGAGCGAAGTGCCAAGTCTTTGCCAGTCAAGTCCTAGTGAAAGTCCAAGTTTTTTGTGTTAAAGTCCAAGTCGAGTCGCAAGTCTTTTTATGTTTTGTCAAGTCGAGTCTGAAGTCATCAAATTCATGACTGCAGTCCAAGTCACATGACTCGAGTCCACACCTCTGGGTTAGGGTCACTTTGGACAATTTGCATGGTTGTTGTTATGTTTAGAGTTACAGACACATACAGATAAATCGCTGGCATGCTGTCATTTGCGAACAGGCAAATACCGGTAAATTTAGTCCGGAAAATTGCCGGTAAACTGCCCCGTGTGAATGTGGAATGAATATTGCAGCAGAAGTTCAGCATGCGCTGAAGTAAACAACTGCTCTGAGCCAATCAGAACATCCGTCTGTATATAACACATCACTGTATATTTTCAATGCACCTGTATATTTCTATATATTTTATATCCTATATATTTATTTAATAACTGTAAATATACCTGCACTTCTGGTTAGATGCTAACTGCATTTCATTGTCTCGTACCGTGCAAAAAGACAATAAAGTTGAAACAAATGGAATACTGACGAGGGTCACGCGTGTACTTATACAGGTGCAGCAGTTTAGAAGGTGTGGCCAATTCATGATGTCACAGAATAGTCACTCCTCGCTGTTCACACAAGTCACCGTCAGGGAAATGACATCCAACTGAAATGAAATCAAAAATAAAGCGCTTGGGTGGATGAAGAGATTTGTCGTGTGGAACAGTCAGTGACGCCGCCACATATGAAAGGCGCAGCTGTTTAAAGGGTGTCGCCTGTTGATGATGTCACCAAATATGCCTGTATTTTTCACACGCTGCGTGAATGGTGCTTTACTGGTAAAATGTGTTTGTGTAAACTACTTAAAGTCGTACCGGTAATTTTCCAGCAATTTACCGGCATTGCTGAGTGACAGGTGCTACTGGCGTGCAAGCCCTGTGGCTAGATTATATATGTGTGTTGTAATTATTTCACACTTGAAAAAATGAGTTCAACATGAGTAAGTCACAGGTGACATGACGGTCTTCAACAGAGGAAGAGAATCTTCTTGAGGTGAGGAAGAGCAACGCAAGGATTTGGGTGAAGCGATACAATCTGAAATCGAAAAGAGAGGAAGATAAAAAGGCAGCAGAAGCACAGAAGCCCATCTTGATTGAGCGCAGGCCTAATGGATGAACAATCAGACAGATCTAGCGTAATGGACACAGCGCCATCAATCTGTCTCTAACTAGATTAGCGCGGTGTTCGGAGCTGGTCAGCAGGCGGGAGAGAGTCCCAGCAGGACATCCGGGAATCGGCCCGGCCCGGCTTCACCCTTCTAATCTACTCTGGGTAAAAAACTAATGAAATGGCACTAACTTGGACTAGAGCCTATCACTAAACCCAAGCACTCTCACTGATCCCTATTGAGCGGAGGGTCAGCTGAGAGTACAGTAGAGGGACTTACTACACACCATAGATCTGAAGCACAGAAGTGACTGAATAACAGTATTTAACCACATTAATAAAAGCAGGAGCACACGGAGACGGTGTCAGTGTCTCCGTCATGACTCTGGACTGTAAGTCAACGCTCTGTTTATTCCCGGTGAACTTTATTGCTTTGGTGACTTAGCAGAGAAACCCGACTGATGGTGATGACATCAGAGGAGCTGGATATAATTGAGTGTTAGCGGTGGAGTGAGCTGTCTTCACACTCTCAATCAGGAGCTTACTTTAGCTGTCTGGAACGATGACCACGTGTTTGCCACAGAAATCCAAATAAAACTGCAGGACAGAATGTGTGGAAAGAAGGAATATGTGTCTGTCTGTCTGAATGAATGAATGAATGAACAGAGAAACAGATAGACCGGTGGACAATCTTCTCTCTCCCTGTATCTCTCTCTCTGTCTCTGTATCTCTCTTTCTCACTCACACACACACACACACACACACACACACACACACACTCACTCACTCACTCACTCTCAGAGCGGATCTCGTATCTTCCTCTCCCGGCTGCACTCGGAGTCTCGGTTAGCGATGGTCACGGTGGGACGAGATGCGCCCTGATCCCCCACCCGATCCCGCGTGACTCCACACGCGCGCGCGCGACAACTTTGCCGTGCAACTCTTGCGTGGATTCCGCCACAGAATCAACAACTTTGTCCGCGTGCGCGTGACCTTCCGCGTGCTCGAGTCCGTCAGTGTCCGTCAGCCGGACGGGGATGCGCTCCAGGCCGGTCTCTCTCTCCTCGTCCTCGGCGGCTGGAGCGCGTGATAACTGATGACTTGAATGACCGCGGCCAGACGACAGGGATGCTGGTCCCGGATCTCGGTGTGTTCTTCACCCGCTGCTTCCTCTCGCTGCTGCTCGCGGAGGTGAGTTTATTCATTAGATCCGCGGTGCTGATGATCGCCATGTGGCTCTTCTGTCGCGAGGCTCGGAGCGTGAATAATGGATGATGGAGTGTAAACAAACGCAAGTGTTCATGGTCAGCGCTCGCGTTACGCCGGTTTAAAAATAAAACCTTCTCCTGCGAGGTGAAGAGTGCGGCTTCTCAGGAGAGTGAACTTTGTGGTATCGATCGGCTCGGTTCGTTTCAGAGGTGGATGGTTGTGGAGCCCCGGTGGAGCTGCTTCTCTGGGGGTCTGGAGGTTCTGCGGTGTGGGTGTGTGGCTGCTCGACCCCGCAGACCTCAGCCTCCACACACCCTTCATCTCCACTTTAGTAGGAGGCAGCCATTAGACTGCACACAGCCAGAGAAAGTGTTGCTCTGCGTCAGATCTCTCTTCCGTGTACTTGTTGCTGAGGTCCGCACGCGTGTTTCACTGTGTTTCACTGTGTTTCACTGTGCTCTCTTCTTCCCAGCTGGCGAGAGGTGAGCTCCAGAAGCCATGCTCGCGGACCACCCCGGCCCCACTGGAAGGGAGCTGCCGCCTGCCGTGCCAGTGCAGACCCTACCCGCCCCTGCCCCCTCCGCCTCCGCCCCCGCCGCCCCCGAGGGTCACCGCGCCCACCGGTGAGTGTGAGGGTCACGTGATCAGACGGTTTGCGGTGGATCGTGGGTTTGAATGGAGCGGATCATCACTGCACTTGAGGAGAGTGGGAGGATGATGTATGACTCCAACAATTAAAGGAGTGTGTGTGTGTGTGTGTGTGTGTGTGTGTGTGCTCAGTGCTGAAGGATCCGAACCGTTCAATCTTCTGACCGGCAGGAAAGGCCGTGGTCTGCGTCGCAGGACTTTTCAATCAGGTTTCCCCGTCCGAGGGCAGGAAGCTTATAAGAAATGTAATAGATTGTCCCTTCTCTGAAGCCACTTTAATTTCCCGTCACCTCGGGAATTGAAAAATGAACAGCGCTGTGAAGTTTGCACGAAGCTCCGTTGGATTTACTGCAGGATGGAGGAAACGTTAGATTTGTCATCAGACGTCCCTGTCGGGCTCTGGAGAGGCGGATCAATGAAGCCTCAGAAGTGAAGTGTGCGGAAATCAATCGGGCCTTTACTTTTACGCCGAGCAATAGAGTCCAGCCAATCGCCCGTGATTTCCGGAAGCTTCGACCGCTGTTGGCAACGCTGATAAGTGACTCGCTTTGCCTCCGGGGGCCAAATGGCTTTAACATTGACTTATTAAATTTAAAATTATTCATGAGCGTGTTTTGGCTGATGAGACTCCCACACCGGACGCTAGTCGTGCAGCGATAAAGGATTTAAATGAGCAAATGCATTAGTGCGGGAAAGAAAAGGTGCTTAGCGAAGGCCTGAAAGGAACAGCAGATTACACTTGGTTCAGCTGGAGTGAAGGAGACAGGAGGCTCGACCGCATCTAGGTGTCAGGCAGGAACGGGCCTTCAGAACCCAGCGCTGGGGCTTCTGCAGCGGCCAATCACGTGACGGACGCCTTTGACCCGCGGAAGGTCTCCTGCTTCTCAAGATCTCAGAAGGTTCTTCATGGGCTATATCATCAGATATTCAGAGCTTCAGAGATTCTGGTTTCATCTCGCTGCTTTACTCAGAGGAAGGGACTTCTGTGTTTCACCTTTATCACTAGTGGACAATATTAGGGTTAGGGTTGCCTGCCAAATACTGTATATCGTTTTAATAATACATATTTAAATACACGCACACATACACTGTGATGTATGTACTGATGTTTTTGTCACAAGTGATAAAAGCTTCGTCTCACACACACACACACACTTTAATCAGCATTGAGAGTCGATGGATCTACTGTTCTAGTTCTACAGGAATCATTGATTAGGGTGAAACGATGCAGACTCGTACTTGCTTCTGGTTAATGTGACTAGTGTTCCTAACACAGACACAGGGACGGCAGATTCAGGACAGACCGACCTGGAGATCAGAAGCAGACAGACAGGTCGTGACAGAGATATTCCTCTGGCTGTAATTGAAGACGCTGCTCAGGTTCAGAACCCGTGTGTTTATTCATTAACAAGCAGTTTTCACTGGGCTGGAACCCGGAACCTTGAGGTCTGCAGCTCCCGTGATGACCCCTGTGACCCCAGTGACCCCGGTGTGTCAAGTGAAAGAGTGTGTCTGTGTCACTGTGATGGTGACGACACTGTGTGAGCAGAGGGAAACCTTTCTCTGCTGAAGAAGGAGCCGCTCTGTTATTTCTCTCGTTTTAAAAATTCAGTTTCGTCCAGACAATCCAGAACCTTGTAATTCTATTAAACAGGAGAGCAGGTACAGAAACACACTAATCTAATAGGCTTTTCTCTCTCTCTCTCTCTCTCTCTCTCTCTC
>QKNR01015725.1:53804-65926 GCA_028031935.1 Paedocypris micromegethes | reverse complement strand
GTGTGTGTGTGTGTGTGTGTGTGTGTGTGTGTACAGTAGGGTTAGGTGGGAGATGCTGTAGTGTGGTGGAGATGCTGGGCCTGGGCTTTAGGTGTACTAGTTTACTAGTTTACTAGTTTAATGTTCTCCACACAGACAGAGGCTCCTCTCTGCGGCGGCGCGAGCACTGCTTCTGCCTCCATCACTCGCCCCTCGCGTCTGTTTCTACCCCTGCAGAGGCGGCGCTGGTGAAGCTGGGCAGTGCCCGGGCGGGTCGGACCACACCTGCTCGTGGACGTGTTTTACCGTGTTCTTTAGTCTTGCGCTTCTTTCTCAGTGTGATTCCACTAGATGACCTTTCACTTCTGAACTGGTTGAACTGGGTGGTGATGTGTGCTGTGCTCGGCAGGACGGTCCGCGGCGCTGAGGTGATGCTGCGGGGGCTCTAGCGGGAGAGGATGGGTGTCAATGCCTCCAGTTACCCTCACTCCTGCTCCCCTCGCTTCGGGGGAAACCCCCAGCAGACCTTCATAGGTGAGTGAAACCACACGCAACAGAGATGAGTAGATGAGAGGACGGACAAGTACAACAAGGGTAAATGTTAAGTAAGCGTGATTGTCAATATGACCTCGGGGACCACGCATGAAGCGCGCACACACATACACACACACAAACCCGGAGCAGTGGGCAGTCTAAGCTGTGGCGCCCGGGGGGAAAGCGTGCTTCAGTGTCAAATACTGGGAATCGAAACACCAAGTATTAATACTGAAATCACAAACTGTGAATAATTTCACACCGCTGGCGCTGGGTTCTACAACTGACCTTGATCAAGACACGAACCCCACATGCCCCCGACACACGGCTCAAGCTGCCCACTGCTCCGGGTGTGTGTGTGTGTGTGTGTTCACTTCACTGGAAGGTTCAATGCAGAGCACAAATTCAGTGTGTTTCCTAGTGGCCACCTCACCATCACCTGACTCTCCTGTCCTCTCACACACACACACACACACACACACTGTAGCGTGTAAGGAAGGCTAGTCTTTATGCCTGTAACGTGGACTTGATCTACTTTAGGCCGTCCACAGGTTGATATGTTTGTCTGTTTGACGAGCAGGATTTACACACGAGCAGCTGTAGGAAGACTTGCGTGTGTTGTGACAAGCGTTGGTACCGTGATGAAGGCTGTTATTGACTGGGGTGTGTCCGGCAGGCGCCTCCTACGCCCCGCAGGGTTTCGCCGGAGAGTCCAAGCTCTACAGCCTGGAGCATGGCGGCGAGAAAGCTCAGGACAAGAAGAAGAAGAGCTCGGGCCTGGCCACCCTGCGCAGGCGCTTCATCAAGCGCAGGAAGTCCAGCCGCTCGGCGGATCACGCGCGGCAGATGCGAGAGCTGCTCTCCGGGTGGGACGTGCGGGACGTCAACGCCCTGGTGGAGGAGTACGAGGGCACGGCGGCGCTGAAGGAGCTGAGCCTGCAGGCGGGGCTGGCGCGGCCCGAGGGGCGGAGCCTGCAGAGGGACCTGGCGGCGCTGTACCAGCACAAGTTCTGCACCGACGTCGACCTGATGTTCCGCGACTCCTGCTTCCCGGCGCACCGGGCCGTCCTGGTGGCGCGCTGCCCCTTCTTCAAGAGCCTGCTGTCCTCCTCGCCGGGCTACGGGGCGGAGGTGCTGCTGGACGTGGGCACGGCGGGCATGGACGCGGCCATGTTCTCGTCGCTGCTGTACTACCTCTACACGGGCGAGCTGAGCTCTGAGGACGCCCGGCTGCAGAACGTGGAGGTGCTGGTGAGGCTGAGCGAGGAGTTCGGCACGCCCAACAGCCTGGAGGCCGACATGCGCCTCCTCTGCGAGCACACGCTGCACTTCGACTCGCTGCTGAGCTTCTCCTCGGACGCCGAGCTGATGGAGGCGGGGGAGGAGTCTCGGCCTGACGGGGAGCTGAGGGCGCACAAGGCGGTGCTGTCGGCGCGCTCGCCCTTCTTCCGCAACCTGCTGCAGCGCCGCATCCGCTCGGGCGAGGAGATCACGGAGAGGAGCCTGCAGACGCCCACGCGCATCGTCCTCGACGACTCCATCATCCCCAGGAAGTACGCCCGCGTGGTGCTGCACTGCATGTACACGGACGCCGTCGACCTCTCGCTGGTGCTGCGGGGCAGTGCGTCCCAGTGCAGCCTGGGCGAGGTGCAGGCGCTGGTGGCCGGGCGGGGGGGCGTGAGCCGGGCGGAGGAGGCCATGGAGCTCTACCACATCGCCCTGTTCCTGGAGTTCAGCATGCTGGCTCAGGGTAAGCTGTGGGGCGTGACCCCGGCCTGACCTCCTGACCTCTCCACCGCCTCCGTGTCCGCTAGGCTGCGAGGACATCGTGGCGGACGCCGTGGCTCTGGACACGGTGGTGGCCATCTTGAAGTGGAGCTCTCAGCCGTACGGCTCCAAGTGGGTCCACCGCCAGGCCATGAGCTTCCTGTGTGAAGAGTTCAGCCAGGTCGTGACCTCTGACGTGCTGTATGAGCTGAGCAAAGACCAGCTGCTGGCGGCCATTCAGTCAGACTACCTGCAGGTAACACACACACACACACACACAGGCCGGGCGTGTCAGTCAGCGGTGGGCGTCTCCTCAGGCCAGCGAGCAGGACGTCCTGAAGTACGTGGTGAAGTGGGGCGAGCAGCAGCTGATCAGGAGGATGGCCGACCGAGGTGAGCGCGTGATCTCACTGGCTTGGGCTTTTCCGTCAGTGATGATGTCATTAATCAAGTCGTCGTGAGTGATGATGTCAAAATGCAGAGCTACTTATCTTAACAAATTAAAAGTCCCGTGTCTCATTCGGCCTTTGAACCATCTGAACCGTTGGTTAAATTGCACTCGATGTAGTTGTATTCAGAAGAACATTAAACCAGGAGGAGGATGTGACCGGTGTCTGTGTGAGTCTGAGCTCGTTTAACCCTTTCAAACACATCATGTGATCACACCGCGTGACCTCAGACACCCTAGACCGGCACTCGCCAGTCATATCTGGCTCACAGAGCAAACTTTAAAAATATATAATAACGTTAAAAATATAAAACGTTCTCCTTTATTTCAATCCATTCATTTCCTGGTTGCGTGTGGGGCAAAGTACATCATCATACATCACACCTACATCACCGTCTCTTCACTGCTGAAGACGAGCTGGCTTCTCTTCTGAGTGTGACGAGAGAAAGAACCAAACGAACCCTGTGTGAAAGTCTGAAAGTGTGTCTGTGGTCAGAGCCGAACCTGCTGAGCGGAACAGCCCACAGCGTCAACAAGCGCGGCGTGAAGAGACGAGACCTGGACCTGGAGGAGCTGAAGGAGATTCTGTCCCCGCTGCTGCCGTTTGTGAGGACTGAGCACATCCTGCCCACCAGCAGCGAAGTGTTCTCTGACACGGTGAGCGCGCGCACACACACACATACACACACACACACACACACACACACACACACCACTTTCCTACATCTCTCACACAACACACACACACACACTCTCAACACACGCAACACTCACACACAACGCACACACACCACACACACAACACCCACACACTCGAACCACACCACTTCACAAAAGATATACCGTCACTGTTCTCTCTCTCACACACTCTCTCACACACACACACACACACTCTCTCACACACACACTCTTTCTCTCTCTCACACACACACACACACACACACACACACTCATGCTCTGACACCTTCTCTCCTCCTCACAGATGAAGCGGGGTCTGATCAGCACCCCCCCGTCTGACATGCTGCCCACCGCGGAGGGAGGGAAGGCCAACGCCTGGCTCCGCCTCAAGAGTTCTGGTATCTACCTTCGGCCCCGCCTCTTCTCGCCGTATGTGGAGGAGGCCAAGGTGAGGCTGTAGCGGAAGGCGTGGCTCGCTCCTCCTCCTCATCGCTCGTGTTCTTCGTCTCTCTTCAGGCGGTTCTGGAGGAGATGATGGTGGAACAGACGGATCTGGTTCGACTGCGGATGGTTCGCATGTCCAACGTGCCCGACACGCTCTACATGCTGAACAACGCCGTGCCGCAGTGCTGCCACCTGATGAGCCACCCGCAGCTGACAGGAAGTCAGGTGGCGCCGCCCTCCGTGGTGGCCAATGAGATTCCAGGTGAGAGTACCTCTGGTGAGCGTGTGATGTGTGAGTGACACGTGTGTGTGTGTGTGTGCGCAGTGCCGCGGCTGGCGCTGGTGAGGGAGATGATGCGGCGGCTGCAGGAGCTGCGTCACAGTGATCAGGTTCAGCGCGCGTTCGCTCTTAACTGCGGCGAGGGAGCCACCGTCAGCTACGAGCTGCAGATCCGCGTGCTGCGCGAGTACGGCCTCCCCGACGGCGCCGCCGAGCTGCTGCAGGTCACGCCCCTCACGGCCACGCCCCTCACCTCACCTCACCTCACGCCACGCCCCCTGCCTTTCAGAACCCGCACAAGTTCTTCCCGGAGGAGCGCTTCGGGGACGAGAGTCCGGTGCTGGCGCTGAGGCCGGCGGGTCGCTGCAGGGTCAACAGCACGCCAGCGGGCGAGAGCCTGTTCACCGACCTGGAGGCGCTGGTGGGGTTCCGCCCTCCTCTCCCCCCTCCGCCTCCTCCGTACCACCCGCCCACCACCCCGGGACACCTGAGCGCCGCGTGGAGGCCGCGAGGACCCAGCCAGCCCCCCTCGCGCTCCTTCTCCTACCCCTGCAACCACGCCCTGCTGCAGCGCCAGCCCAGGCCACACCCGCCGGAGCCGGGGCGGGACAAGCACACGGTGAGTGAGTGAACGAGCGCGCGAGGGCGTGGCGTTTGTGATTCTGACCTTCTGGTTGGCAGGGCGCGGAGCCGGTCATCAACGAGTTCATGCCGGACATCGCCATGGGGGTTTCCGCCATCAGCCTGAAGGACCGACGCCCTCTGGAGGTGTCGATGGAGCTGGAGGGTCCTGAAGCCGCCGCCCACGCGCCCCGCCAGACGCACTCGTCCCGCAAACGCCCCGCGGCCGAGCCCAAGCCCGACGCCGCCCACGTCGACTTCCCCGACCTCTACGAGTTCCCCGCCCGCCACGTTCCTCCTTACGGCGGGCCAGACCTCTACGTGCACAGCCGGGCCCCGGGGCCCTCGACGGCCCCGCCCTCTTACCCTGAGGAGCCGCTGCGTCTGGACGTGCTGGAGCAGCTGAACGAGACGGACCTGACCCGTGGACTCGGCCCCGCCCCTCAGCAGTACGAGGAGTGGCCAGCGAGTCGCCGTCTGGAGGACGAGAGCAGCCGAGAGCGCAGGTCACCCAGCAGAGCAGAGTATCTGTACAGGAAGTCAGCCCTGTGAGCCCCGCCCGCCTTCGTCCCTCTCTCGCTCTCTCTGTGTCTCTGTGTCTGTCTCTCTCTCCCTCTCTCTGTGTTTCTCTCTCTTTTCCTGTCTGTCTCTCTCTGGGACCTTGACAGGGCAGTTGTATATTCTCCGTGCACTAGACTCCTCCTCTTCCTGTGCCCGGGCGGGCGGGCGAATGGGCGATGCAATAATGCGGTGGCGTGTTGTTGTGAGGCGGTTGGTGTTTCAGGGCTGAACGGATGTGAAAGGGAAAGACGACGCGTCCTGCTCCGGGTCGATTATCGGGCTCAGTAACTTCGCTGATCTATGCATTGATTCATTGAGCGAGATCAACATGATGTCACTACACACACACACACACACACACAGAGACGGTTTTCTATAGAATCTATTTTCACGTGACTAGTGGATCAAGTGACTGATTTTGTTTTTACTGAAATGCTTCTATTTTTAAGTGGCGGTTATTTTTGGAGGATGTTCCTCTTCCGCGAGACGGCGGCGGCGTGCTGAGAACCGCGCGGATCTGCCTTAACGTGACAAGCTCAGAACACGCCCAGCGCGGCCAGTGCCTTCCTCCCGCCATCCGCCATGTCAGTGTAAAGATTTCATATTAAACAACCTCCACGTTTGACTGACTTCATCATTTTGTCAGCTTTACATGTACTGCGTGTGCGTGTGCGTGTGTGTGTGAGATCAAGGCACCAAACGTTTTCCTGCGGGTCAGACGGGGTGTTCCAGCAGGGGGCAGCAGAGCAGCTTTCATCACACCAGGAACTTTCCCAGTACAGACAGAGAACAGCAGAAGCTGGAATCTTTCAAGCGTTTATTTCTCAGCAGACTTCTCGCACTGTGGAGGTGTGGCCTCAGCTGTGGGCGTGTGGAGGGGGTGTGGCCTCAGCTGCAGTAGTACTGTCCCGCGGTGGCTCGCCGTCTCTTACGGCTCTGCTGCTGTTGGAAGAACTGCTGAATGTCTTCGGGCGTCACCACCTAGACCAGAGCGTGTCAGAGAGGGGCGGAGCCTGAGCCACACAGCCGCCACCCACCTTTCCTTCAGCTGCGAACCCCTGCAGGAAGTCCTTCAGCTCCGCCTTCATGTCGTTGTACTCTGAGGTGAAGAGAAGGTCACTGCGCAACACTCTCACACACACACAGAGCACTCACTCCCACACACTAACACTCACAGCACACACACACACTAACACTCATTCTCACAGCACACATACACTCTTTAACACACTCACTCCCACACACTAACACTCACTCTCACTCACAGCACACATACACACTCACAGCACACACACAGCACTCACACACTCTTATACACACTCCCACACACTAACACTCACAGCACACATACACAGCACACACACACACTAACACTCACTCTCACTCACTGCACACATACACACACACACAGTCTCTAACACACTCACTAACACTCACAGCACACACACACACACACACACACACGCACCGTGAATGATCTCCAGCTGCTGCACGTGGTTGAGGTTGTTGAGTGCTGACATCAGTGGGTCACTGGCTCCGCCCGCTGCTTCCTGCTGCTCGCTGTTCTTGCCTTTGTTCTCGTACGCCAGCACGGTGTCGGCCTGGTCCGTCAGGAAGGACACGCCTGCGCGGGCGTAGAGCGTCTGTGGGCACAGGCGGGTCAGCGGGGTGGGGCGGGGCCGTGGGCAGCGGGGGGGGTGGTACCGTGCAGTCCGAGCAGGAGCAGAGCTTGCTGCGCCAGCCCGCGGGCCAGAAGACGCTACCGCTCCGGGCGTGGCTGCTGGTGGGCGTGTCCGTCAGCTGCGTGAGTCTGCAGGCCCCCGCTGGACACGCCCCCTCCTCCTGCTGCTTCCTCTTGCTGCCGGCGCTCAGTGATGTCATCGCCCGCTGCTCCTCCCCCTCCTCAGGCACTGCAGCAGAGCAGAGCGGGTCAGAACCAGCCACGCCCTCTGGCTCAGGCGGGCGCCGCACCGGCCACGTGACAGGCGTACGTCCAGAGGAAGGGCGTCCGGCTCATGCACGAGGCGCAGATCATCTCCTGCAGCTCCACGCCGTCCGGCACAGAGCAGCCCAGGTGCTGGCACACGGGACACGCGGGTCAGGGGGCGGGGCGGGGCGGGGTGAGGGGGCGGGGTCAGACTTACCCGAGCGTGCAGCCAGTCTTCACACACCACGCACTGGATCATCTCGTCTGGGACCTGAGGGGGCGCAGCGGTTAGGGCGGGTGAGGCGGGGTCACTGGGGTCAAGGGTCACCTGGTCCTCCGGGTCCGGGTACGGCCGCTCGCAGGTGCAGTACAGGCCGAAGAAGTTGTGGCTGTATCTGTTCTCTGAGTTGACTCCATCCTTCTCCTGAGTCAGAGGAGAGTGTGTCACCGCCCGAGAGACACGCCCGCACGGCGCCATCTTACCCCAAACAACTTGCACTCCGTCCCACGGAACTTCTCGTTTCCACAGTCGCATCTGAAGTTCCTGCAGGCGGAAACAGGTGAGCAGAGTGAAGGAGTGAAAGGGTTAAGAACTGAGGAGTGAAATATTATTATTATTGCAGGTGTGAGGGGTGAATTATTACTATTATTATTGCAGGTGTGAGGGGTGAATTATTATTATTATTATTGCAGGTGTGAGGGGTGAATTATTATTATTACTATTATTATTATTATTGATGGTGAAGGACAGCGGGGTGTGAGGGTGAAAGAGTGAGGAGTGACGGAGACTCACCGTTTGGTGTAGAGCTCGAACAGCTCGTGGCCCTCGTGACACTTGTAGGAACAGGCCAGACACACCCCGGCCGGGTCTCGACCTCTCGGCGTGCAGGTCCCGCAGGCGTAGAGAGCCTGACGCTTGACGTAGCCCTGAAACACAGGCGCGCGCGCGTGACGTCACACAGCCGCTTCCGCCCCACAGACAGACAGACAGACACACGCACCTCCGGGTACGAGCACTTCTCCGCGTCACTGCCCGCGAGCACCGCCGACGCCTCCTGCTCCAGCTCCTCATCCTGCTCCAGCACGTCCAGCAGAGACAGCGTCGCCTCCTCCTCCGCCATAACCGACGCTTCCGCTTCCGGTCCCCACGAGCGCGGGCTGCTGTTGAGCGGAAGAGGAAAAGCCCTTGTTGTGCCGATAACGAACTACGCGCCGATTCCCGACGAACAGGTAAAAAAGGCGCGTCTACCTGCGAAGATTTAGAAATGGCGGCGCAGCGTTTCCTCTTAAGCGGCGCTGAGCGGGGACGCGACGCCTCGCGGGTTGCCAGGTGCACGTCCGGTTAACGGCTGCTGTCGCAGATCCGGCGCGCGCGTGACGTCATCATGGCGGAGAGCGCGCTGCGCGGGGCGCTGAGGCGCAGAGACGGACACACCGAGCGCTTCACCGTGCGAGCCGAAGCCGACCTGCGCTCCCTCCGAGCGGCCGTGCACACGCTGAGCTCCGCGCTGTCCCGGGCGCTGACGGCGCTGGTGGAGGAGGAGAAGCTGCGCGGTCAGTGACGACACTTGTACTTGAGTAAAAGTACTGATACTCACTGGAAACATTACTCCGTTACAAGTAACAAGTCACCGATTTCACAAAGACATAAGTCAAAGTAGCAAAGTGTCCAATTTTACAATTACTCAAGTATTAGGAAGTATATTATTCATATTCAATATAGCCAAAAAAGAAATGTGAAAACAAACTTGTTTTCTAATAGAGAAACAGAATTTAACCTCAATGTTTGAAAAATGGTAGAACAAGATAAAAAGAACACAAAGTCATTCTCAGTCACTTAAATTTGCTTAATACACTTAAAGTATATATTAAATAAAATTCTGATTAGTAAATTATATATGTATTATATAAAGTTATATATTATATAATGACATCCTCTTCCGAGTATTGAAGGTTATGGATGATCGTCCAGCCCTTGATGTGCTGCTGGTGTTTGCTTCATCAGTCGTGTCGCTAGTTTAAACACCTACAGCAGTGTACAGTACGTTTACGCCCCTAATCCGTGTTCTTGTGGTTTCTAATTCACAAATAGCGTCCATTACCGTCATCCGCCTTAAGATGGCGATATTCGCCTCGTTCGCCCAAGAGATTAACCGCGGTACAAATCGATTCCGGCTTTCAAAATGTAACGAGTAACGATAAGTGTTTGTTCAAATGTAGTGGAGTGAAAAGTACTGCTACTCAATCACAAATGCAGTGGAGCAGAGAGTAAAAGTTGCTTATATTTTTGATATACACAGTGCAAGTATAAAGTAGCCAAGTACATTTACTCAAGTACCTTACACCCCTGACCAAGATCATCTGACCGCTAGTTAGTGACGTGTGTGTGTGTTTCCTCCGTCAGGTCAGGAAGAGGAAGAGGAGGAGGAGAGTGATGAAGAGCACAGCGCTGAGGAGGAGGAGAGCGTCAGGTCCAGGCCGGGACGTCCCAACAAGAGACGGCGACACTGAGACGCGCAGGCGTCACTCTTCACAGCACAAGAACAGCAAAGAGCTTGAAACACACTTTAATAGTGACGCGAGCGGCGGAGGAACAGGAACAGCTGCGTCACCCTCGCCAGCCTCAGGGCGGCGCCACCACCTCGGTCAGTCTGACCCGCGCGGGCTGTGTGGCGGAATAGAGAGGCTAATAAAGTGTGTGTGTTGAACGCGCGTCTGGTGTCATGAATGACCTTTGACCCTCTGCTGCTCTCGGGGGCGTGTCTTAGAGTGACCTGATCTAACCCCGTGGTCCTGTGGTTTGAGCGCGGCTCGCGATCACTAGCGGAATCACCACAGCGTCTCCGCGGCAGGAAGCTCTTTATTGTCAGGTGTCCAGCAGCGGCAGGCGGCTGATCTGATTGGAGGCCTTGCTGAAGCTCCGCCTGCGGCTACAGAGCAGGGCGAGGCAGATGGGCAGGATGCAGTAGCCCACGGTGCGCGGGTCGGCCCTGGTGCAGGAGTACAGGAAGAGGAACACCTGCAGGTACGGGAGCAGGAACATGGCGGCCCAGACCCAGACGGGCATCAGCAGCAGTCCCGCGCTCCACCAGTCGCTCCCCGCTCCCCGGGCCGGCGCCACGCGGCTGTAGCTCTGACCCGTCTCAAACACGTAGTAGGCGGCGCCCGCGCTGAGCAGCAGGTAGAGAGCCACGCCCATCCAGCCCATCCGCTGACGGAAGTTCATCATTCTCCATCTCTCTGGTAAGTCAAAAAAAAAAAGTGAAGCAGCCACTAACGCACACACACACACACACCAGTGTTGTGACAAAAGTCACATATTATTTACTTAAGTGATTTTTTTTTACTTCCGTAAGTTATGGTTTAGCAACATTGAAGCACAATAAAGCTTGTTCATCAACCTCCGAGAAGCCTGTCTGAATTTGTCTCGAGGCCGCGCTGATTCTCCTCTTTTTCGGAACTCAGACTATATATGGTCAGTTGGTCACCCTACAATATTAGACGGTGTATTGTTATTGGTATCTTGAATAGGCCACAGTCATTAGGCTACATTACCAGGCCTTCCACTGGTTGTGACAAATTACTGTACAAGTAAAAGCTGTTATTTTAGGATGTTGGTTTCTACTTCTGTAGTTATTTTGGTGAAAGTAACTTAAAAGTAATACAGAAGTAAAGTAATATAATACTGAGGCAGTTATATTGTAATGTAACTTATTACTTTTTACAAACAGTAATATGTAACGTATTACGTTCTCACACGAGCTTCAAGATCTTTCCCCAGATTCAGACCGACCAGGATTATTAAAAACTCTGTGAGTGAGTGTGTGTGAGAGTGAGAGTGAGAGTGTGTGTACCCCAAAGTGTGTAAAACCCAGCGATCCCGTTTGTTTCGTGACGGAGACACGCCCCCTCCATCTACTCCTCGACAGCGCTGATTTCGGCGGGTTTTACTCACTGTGATCACACGGTTACTCCATTTCAGCAGCGGGATCCGGGCAATATGTTATTCGATGAGGAAACAAGACTAACACGGGAGACTGTTGTCAAGTCAAACGAATCACTTCCTGGATTAGTAACAACCGGAAGTTACAATGATGTAATCGAAGAGCTTGTCGCCCCCTGGTGGACGCGGGGGTCAGTGCAGCCATGTCACCGTCAGGATCCTCTCGTCCTGAAACCTTTTCTCCTGATGTGTGTGTGCGTTTGTGCGTGCGTGTCACGTGGACGCCAGCTGTAGAGCCGGTCAGGGTGGATGTTTCATCATTGCTCTCCAGAACATCTCCCCTTGTAGTTTGGTTCCTTCGGACGTTTTGCGAGTTCCATCGAATCTTCTGCGATGAGCCAAACTCCTCCATCTCACTGATGATCAACCGGAAACACTGAACGTCTGGCTTCCGGCAGGTTTGTGCGTCTGTCTCAGGGCCTGAACGTCCACCTGAAGAACCTGCAGGAACCTTCTTAAACGCTTGTTTATCAAAGTGCGGCGTGAATTAAAGCAGCGGCAGGGTTAGTAAAAGCTGTGGCACTGAAGTATGAATGAATAACCAATGACTTTTATACACAGAAGAGAAATTTGGACCGAACCTCTCGGGAGAAGACTGAACATCATGAGTAGATTCCAGGAGAAAACAACCTCGTGGACAGTGACGCGCGCGCGAAGCCCCGCCCCTCGGAGGGCGTGTCCGTGTCTGTCTCGGGCTCTGGCGGTGCGTGTGTTTGTTGTGTGGACACGCGCGGACACACGCAGAGATGAAGCCGCTCCTGCAGGGGAAGAGAGTGGGATTCTGGCTCAGCGAGAAGAAGAGCAGGAAACTCTGCTTCCAGACCTTCACCGACATGTGCAGGTGTGACACTCACTCACACACACACACACACACACACAC
>QKNR01015540.1:278375-302632 GCA_028031935.1 Paedocypris micromegethes | reverse complement strand
TGCAGGGATCATTTGTGAAATGTGTTTTAGCATTTGAGAAAAACTGTAATATAAACGAATTGAAGTCGCAACTTTTATCTTCATTTGTTCGTTTTCAGAACGTCCTCCACCTTCAGTCAAAAGTCTGCCGCTACTGGAGCGTGTTGACATCTAGTGGTGGGGAGCTCATTGTTGTTCCGCGGACTTCGCGGCCCGCGATCGCGGTGGAAAAAAAATTATGGGCCGCGGCCCAATGGTTGAGAATCACTGCTGTATGGTATATAAGTAGGGCTCTTGCCTGTATTCTCTGTTCAATGTTTGACCTTCTTTGACAGTGCCATGTCTCAATCTGGATTTCCTCCTTGTATGTAAAGGGTAGGATTTTTGACTTGTAGTTTTGACTTGTGGATTTTGCCTTCTTGGATTCTGACTTTGTCAGTGTTTTTTGTTCCCTTTCTAAAAGGATGTTAGCAGATGATTTTTTGTTTTTGAATTTTTTGGATAGAGATTTTTGGATTATTAAACCAAAGTGTTTTTCCATCAGAGTTGGTTTTGGATTTTTTCTGCAGTTTGGGTTCACTCTTTTCCTGCACTTGTTTTTTAAATTTTATATTCTTACGGCCTGACAGGACCGTTTAATGTTTAATTTAATAAAAATGATTATGTGTCCTTTATAATCAGTTTTTCAAGTTCAAGTTGATTAATTATATAGCACTATTCTTAGTTTCAGACCAACGTAAAGTCGCTAAAGTTTTTAAGAATTTTATGAATCTAGAGGTACCGACAATAGATGGATGTGGTTTGAAACAAACACCAGCAGAGAACGCTGTTGTTTTACGTGTGTTAAAGAAACTCACACAGTCACTCACGGTTGTCTTCGATGCTGGTAGGTAGGTAGGTGGGTAGGTAGATAGGTGTATATACTTTATTCATCCCTGAGGGAAATTCCTGTTCAGAGCAGCATACACATGGAGGATACAGATAGCATACAACTAAAAACAAAAGACATATTGCATCTATACATACGTACATATTGCACATATATTGAATACAGTACTCGTAAGAACTTTTAGGCCTTGTAGATAATATATTATATTTGCGAGGGTTTTATGGATTGGAGGAGATTTATGAGATTACATGGAATATTTAGTATTACTGTTTGTCATTTGGAATCGGCGTCTAATAGCTTGAATTAGTATGAAGGGACTTGATGGTATGAAGGGTCCATCCATCCATTTTCTACTACTTACTCGGGGAGCTGGATTCTAACTCTAGCTGGAGCTGGAGTCTAGAAACAACTAAAACCATATAAAATATGTTTTTCAGCTGATTTGCTGGTGCAAAATTGTGCTCTGTTGATTGTAAAACAAAGAGTTTAATCTATATATTATTAAATGTGATTTTCCCACTTTGAAAACTTACAGGAAATTTCCTGAAGGCCAGAAGGAGGTCACAATCACACATACAATCAGAGAAACTGCCTTCATCAGAAAACTGCCTAAATCAGAGGATAAAGGAATACATGTATAGTTGTGTTCAGATAAGGGCTTAGTTACGGTAAGTCTGCACAATACAGTACTTGGAGAAATATGCCACAAGTTTTGGTGCCACCCAAAATCTTTATCAGAAAAGTGAAGTGTAAAATCTTCAGAATCTGAACAATAACTGAAATAACTGAATAACCTGCATGCTCCGGTGATTTGAAGTGTGATGTGAGGCGTAAGGCTGCCCACTGCTCCTGGTTTGTGTGTGTATACCGGTAACTTTACTGGGTGGTTAAATGCATCATTTCATTATGGTCCCTAGTGGCCATATTGACAAACACACTTTACTTTACATTACATTTAAGAAATTAGAACTGACAGTAAGGAGCTCTGATCTTCGTTTCCAGTGTTTTTACAAGGTAATTATCAGTCTTAACAACCTGACACGTTTACATCATAATCCGCTGTGCCCTAGTGGTAGGGAGTCGGACCTGCCACCAGGGTTTGAGTACCAACTCGAGGGTGCCCACTGCTCCAGTGTGTGTCAACTTCATTGCTGTGGGTTAAATTTAGACTACAAATTCCTTTTGTGGTTCCGACCTTGGCCCCTTTGTCTCTTACTTAATTCCCCTTACTTCACTTTATTATGGTTGCCTCACAATTTCACGAGAAATGAAGAATGAAAAGGAAAGGAAGGAAAGTGAGCTGATGGCAATATGGCCACTAGGGATCATAACCCATCCAGTGAAGTGCGCACACACACAGTGAAGTGAACACACACAAACCCGGAGCAGTGGGCAGCCGTGGCTGGGGGTTCAGCGTCTTGCCCAAGGACATTTAGATGCAGAACAAGCTGTAGGGGTATTCGAACCTGCAACCTTCCGGACACGAGTCCATGCCCCCTACCACTGGACATTTCTGTAAAATATGATTTCAAAAGCACAACTGAACAATATTATTATTTTACCGTATTATTAATATTTGATTATATATTTATTTTTTGAAGATGCCAACCCCAAATGACTAATAGATGATAAAAATTTGTGTCACTGTATTCTTATCAAAACGTCAAGGGCTGAGAATTTAAGCAGAAACCATTTGCTAAATGTTTGTTTGTGTGGTGTAGACAAAATTTACCGCCAGTTATGAAAATGTTTTTTTGAAAACTTGTTTTTTTACGAAAACTCTCTGTATATAAACTCTATATATATATATATATATATATATATATATATATATATATATATATATAGTATATAAAACATTTTATACGGTGATAGACTCTAAAAATGACAGAACTGACGGTGTAATAAGTTCTTATTACGTTATTTTTTTTTATACAGCACGTGTGAAGTTGACAGTTATAAATTATAGGTACGATTGACCTTTATGTGGTAATTCGACGATTTAGAATCGTAACGTGTGGTTATTTGATTTAATGCCCGTTTAGTCTAAATGTAGCCCATCCCCCCTCGCGCGTGTGCATGACTATTGCACTTCCGTCTTTGGAGACGCGCGTCCACGGCACGGGCACACACCAATACCAACGGAGGTACAAACCTTACAATCATAAACAAACCGCATCTTTTTTGCGTATTGCTGTCAACAAGTTATCACATTTCCAGTCTGTTATGTGCGCTGGGTGTGAAACACGTTGTGGAGATTATACGAAGGCGTTGTGCGAATCCGCACGGCAGACACGTTTACTGGTGTTTCGCAGTGTATTCATCGAGTAATTTCACCACTCTTTTCGAGTGAATAAGCTGAAGTTTAGTGATCGATTCGTGCGCGTGTTTTCTTTGTTTTGATCTCGTGTTGTTGATCATACGCCACGGCTCGGTGCTTTGGCCGTGCGGATAAAAAAAACACGGATGATGTTCTAGAATAATCCACGCTTCTTTAAATTAAAGCCGATATGGGGATTTTTGAGGATGAATGTGAGGGATGTGATGGCACTTTAGCAAGTAAAGGCCAGCCCTCCTTAGCGTCGGCGTGCGTCGACACGTGATTGGTTACTCCGCCAATCTCAAATGTAAACACAGGTGTTTAATACTGTGTGGTAACGGTATAGATAACGGCAGTCTCTCTGAACGTTAGAGCGGTATGTCGGATGAGGAGTCGCATGCCAGTTCCAGCTCATCTTCCTCATCTTCGTCTACAGCCCAGCAGCCGCAGGAGAAAGGCACACCTGGGAAAAAGCGAGAGAGCAAAGCCAACATGAGCAAAACCTCCAAATTCCTCTCCACCAGCGCCAAGAGGTGAGAAGATCGACATCTTTCATCGTCCAAGCTCAAACTCTCTCTCTCTCTCTCTCTCTCTCTCTCTCTCTCTCTCTCTCTCTCTCTCTCTCTCTCTCTCACTCTTCTGCATGTCTTGATCAAATATTTGCTTGATTTTATGATTGTTGCTTTTCTTTCCTCGCACACCAAAGCATGATCTAAACCTGCTTGAAATGTCTCATTTTTTAAAAACAAATATAGGAAGGAAAGTGAGGTGATGGCAATATGGCCACCAGGGATCATACTGAACTGGTGCTCTGCATTTAACCCATCCGTGAAAGTGCACACACACACAGTGAAGTGAACACACACACAAACCCGGAGCAGTGGGCAGCCTAAGCCGTGGCGCTCGGGGGCAAGTGGGGGTCAGTGTCTTGCCCAAGCACACTTAGTTGCAGAACCAGTGGTAGGGGGGATTATTATCATGCACAGTGCTTACGAATCTTCATCAAAAATGTGCCATAAAACAAACCTTTGCCCAGAAAGTGGCAGTAACGTGTTGAACTTTACAAGCATCATATTTAGACTTTTTCCCAATTTACCAAATCACTTTTACTAATTTAATTCACACTAGCCCCTTTCACACAGCAATGCCGGTAAAATGCAGGAAAAATACCAGAATGACTTTACTGGTAAAGACTGTTCACACAAGCGCTGCCATTCCTGCATTTTAACAGAAAAGAAACTTTCACACAGCGGTTTCAAAATCCTAGTATTTTCGGTGACATCTTCAACTGGGAACACGCTTTAAACAGCTGCGCCTTTGTAATCATGAATAACTGCAGTAACTAACTGTTCCTTTGGTGTCGTGATAAATGTCTTCAACCGCCCAAATTATTAGAAGCGCTTTGATTTTTCTGTCATTCCAATTTCCGACTGTGATTTCTGTAAACGGCGAGTGAATATTCTGTGACATCATCATCCAGCGACACCTTTTGAACGTCTGGTCCCGCGAAATGAGCGCGCGTGAAATTGAGCGCTTGACCCACTCCAGAATGTTCTGATTGGCTGAGAGCAGTGGGTGACGTCAGCTCGTTCGGAACTTCTGCACGCTTTTCCGGGAATCTTCGTTCCTCTTTCACACGTAGGAGAATGCCGGCGATATACCGGGACCGTCACTAGTGCCCGCAACGAATTTCCCGGCATTTGTCTGTTCACACATAGGTGCGTGCAGGCAACATACCAGTATTTTGCCGGGAATGTTTGTGTGAAAGGGGCTATTGTGTTATCTTAACAAAAGCTGGTTCAGGTTGAGTTTGTTTATGAAGGACCATGTCCTGTTGTAGACTGTCTGAAAGCGGCTGTGTGTATTGAAGTTATTGCTGCACTATGTTCATTGTTGATCGCTGCCTTTTAAATCACACATTGAGTGAAAACAGTAATTTGCGTTGCAGTTTTCCTTTGCGGTCACCAAACAGTTCAGAAAGTTTGCTTCAATCGTTTTATCATTAAACTATTGTTTGCAGAGAAATGAAAAATATTGGCTAAGATAACACTAGAAATATTGAAACAATATTCTGAAAGTCTATTACAGGGGTGGCCAATCCGTGGCTCTAGAGCCTCATTTAACTCACAGAACTCTTTAACTGGTTTCATGCGGCTCTTCAGGAGCTTTCACATGACATGAGTCAAATATGCACACTATGTGAACTGTTGAAAAATAACTAATATTATCATGTCGGTGTGGTTATTTTTATTAGATCTGGCTGAGCAGAGGTCTGTGTGTGTGTGCATTCAAGATTAAGGAATGGGATGATGTTCATGTGTGTCCGTGTGTATGATGTGGCTCTTTGCAGCTCTTTGTGGCTCTAACACAGAAAAAAAGTGAAATTTAGATTTTTTTTTTTTTTTATGAAAAATTGATTTTTTTAGGGGTTTGAAAACGAAGGACTGGGACCCTGCTTGTTTGCACTTGGATTTTTGTTGTCATTCCGCATGACTGGAAGTGCGCTTTCATGCGAATGCAATGAATAATACAGATTTATCAATTTTTGGAAATAGACTGAGATGACTTATTTGCATAAATCACATTCTACCAAAATGTGAACTAATATCTGGTTAATATTACATTAAAACAGTTAATTTATGGAGTATCTTTATTAACAGTCAGTTAAACTAAAAATCCCTCAGTTTAAATTCTATTTGCGGCTGTAGTGTGTTTTGTATTTGTGTTTCTGGATGAAATGATGTAAACCAGAGCTCCAGTTTTGCCTAGGCATCCGCCTTGAATTGTGCATCTTTGATTTGGTGGCAGTTACTCTGAAAGGATAAACTCCAAGAGAGCCCCATGTTCTACTTCTATTTATTTTTCTTAGAATAGGGTTAAACTGCAGGATTAATCTTATGATTTGTCTTTATGCCGCAGTATATTTATAGAATGATTGTTAGCTTCATTCTACAGTTAGTAATTAATATATTGTTTGTAAAAGTTAAATCTGCGATCTAACACTGCAATCACATGCACATAGGCCTTAATGCAGCACTGCAGTAAAATGTGTGTATTATGTGTGTATAACATAAATAACAGCCTCAAACTGGCTTTATTGTTTAGAAAAATTGTAACATTTTACTCACCAAAATTCAACTCCATCTGTCATTTCAGCTTTATTGGCCATACGTACTGGACATACAGCGAATCAAAATTGCAATTTCCTCATCCCCGTACATTTGATAGAAACACAACACAACACAAGTAATATAAAATATGCTGGAAGTACAAATAAAGACGACGTACAAAAGTGTAAAAAGAAAAAAACGTTTAATTCTCGATCGTACAAATTATGTGTGGTTGTCTGCTTAATCACAAAGTCTCTTGTTACCTCTTTTTTTTTTTCCAGAGTTATTAAAAGTCACTGTCACCACCTTGTCACACTCACAAGGCTTGTGAATCAGTCATAAATCGTTTATATATTGTAAGGTGAAGGAAAAAAGCAATGAAGAATGAAAGCGTTGTTTGAAGCAGCTTGGAATCTGTGTGACTCATCAAATCCTGCCTTATTTTTCAGGATTCAGAAAGAGTTGGCTGATATAATGCTGGACCCTCCACCTAACTGCAGGTAAGATGATGTTCGATGTATTTAGACCACAGAAAGATGCACGAGATAAAAAACTATTTTTACCCTTAGGAGTCGTCAGTTGAATAAAAAAGTCAAAACGTTTCTTCAAAAGCCTTGTGCTTCATGTTCTTGTAATAATAATAATTAATTCGATTTTTTTATTTATTGGCGCCTTTCATGACACTCAAGGTCGCCTTACATGACACACAACATTCACACACACACACCAATTGCCCGGTGAAATAGCGGCAGCCAATCTGGGCCAAGGTCCACTTCACTCGGGCATACACACCACACGCTCACACGGCCAGATTAACCTGAAACGCATGTTTTTCTCACTGTGGGGGAAACCGGAGCACCCGGAGGAAACCCACGCAAGCACGGGGAGAACATGCAAACTTCACACAGAAAGGCCCCGACCGGCCTCGAACTCACACCACGAGTCACAGTCAGAACCTTCTTGCTGTGAGGCGACAGCGCTACCCACTGCGCCACCGTGCTGAATTTGTTTGTGCAGGATTAATTTTGTGATTTGTCTTTATGCTGCAGTATACTTATAGAAGCTTTATTATATTGTTAGTAATTGCTACAGTGGTCCTTTTGACTTACAAAATTAATCAAAAATTTCAACAAAACGTCATTATATAAGCAGCATTTTACCTGTGATGCATTTAATCCGAGCCATGACTTAGTAAATTGTTTTGACCTCAATTGCTTTTGAGTTTAGTTTTTTGTTCATTTGACGTGTGTGTTGATTTGGGTGTAATCCACTGTTTGTTAAAAGTCTTGACTCTCATCTCCATGCATGCTAGCGGTGAGAAAAAGATTTGTGTTTGTGATTCGTGATCACAAAGATTCGTGACTCCTTTCGTGTAGTGAAACTATTTTGGCGCATTTTGTTACTCTAGATGTTCGTTATGTAGGACATTCTTAAATCAGGGTACCACTGTATATTGTTTGCAAAGCTGCTGTCACAAATCCTAAAATGCTCTGAATCATTCCAAACCGCTCTCGTCCAACGTAGTCTGTCGTTTGTGCTGGCTTGTGTAAGAATTCACGTTGCATTCGCATCGACTGAGATATAAACAGTCAGTGATGTCCACTAAGCTTCAGATCGCTACAGAAGAGTCTCCATGGTTTGTGCTGCGGTGAAGACATCTCGTGAATCTTCACTGTAAATTAAGCGGAAATGATGACTATGATAAGTGAATGTGAACAGATCGTGTATATGGAACGTTTGTGTTGTGTGATGATCCGTTGTGGAAAGGAAGTGGTGCTTCACTCGATGTTGAGGAGTCTGATTGTAAAAGTAAAAATATCTTCTATAAAGAGTAGAATAAGATTGAGAGGCTAAATAGAAAATGTATATGAATATACGTATACATTATCTCCACGATTTTGGAGCAGTATCACCGAAGTTGTACATTATGACTATTTTTAATACGAGATATACGTAGGTCTGTGTTAACCAACATTTATTGAACTACCGTAATTTTCAGACTTTTATTTTCAGGCAATAGCAATACATTTTTTTTCTCCCACACATAAGCCAACACACTCTAAAGTGCATTTAGCATAAAAAGTTAACACCAAAACATATTTTGTCTGTTTCACAATAACTGAACACTGTTTCACACAAATACAAGCCAAACGACACACACATGGAGATCTCCAGATCAACTGAGACTAAGACAGACTCTGGTAGGATAAAGTTGTAACTCGATGTTCGTTTTACATCGTATTACGTATTACATCACGAGTAGCCGAACTCTTTTGACATTTTTTTTTTTAGCACCAAAGTGTTACGGAATCATTTTGATCGATTTTTGAGCACCGTATACCACATACAATTTGATAGCCACTGTCACTTTTTAAAAAGATAAATCCTGCAATTTTACAAATGTAAGCACACTCTTTTTCCGATTTCAGAAGCTTCAAATCTTGGGGGTTGGCTTGTATGGGCATATTTCAAATATGCATGTAATAAGCATTCTTGACAAAGCAAATAAGCGCCCTAAAGTCAGGAAATAATCACAAACGAATGGAAATGCGTTGTCTTTAAATATCTGTGTGATTCTGCGTTGTGTCCTCTTTTTGTTTTAAAAAAAAATGGTGACCGCTAGACATGGATATTGCTTTTTTTGTGGTGGCAATTTTATTGTAGAAACAGAAATAAACATCAGCCGCTTGTTAAACATAAGTCCTCTCGTCTTTTCGTGGCAGTGTACTTACCAAACACAAACCTTATAATGAAACGCCTGAAATAGTGTTGTCAGAAGTATCGATATTTCGAAAAGTATCGATACTGAAAAATCTGAAACTGAAAATTGAGTCATCGTGATCTCAGTGATGGTGTGAAGCACGTTTGAATTTATTTACATTACTGTAGATGTCTATGCGCTGATCAAAAATGGTGTTTAATTAAATCCTGAATCTAAATCAGTTTATATAAATACTGCTGTTCAGCTCTGGCTGATTTAAGCAGATACCACAAAATACCAACTGGTGTATATTAATACAAGTTTGACAAGTAAGCTTATTAATTTTGAATAATTCTATCAAACAATAAAAACATACAAAAATGTTTCTAAATTTGTAATATTTCTTTTAAAGCGCCACCATTCTGCAGTCAAAACTCACTCAGATCCTTTTACCCCAAGACTACTACTACTACTACTACCACCACTACTACTAAACAAAACAAAAAATAAATAAAATATTGTACTCTTTTACTTTTAGAGCTCCTACCAAATTCATTTGTTTTAATTTAATTTTTAAAAAAAGCTTTTAAGTTTATGAATAGCTTTTAAGAGAATATGTTTTTCTTCTGGAAAATTTAAATGTATAGCAGTTTTATTTATGCACTTTTTTTTTCTTGGGATTTCTCATTCAGAGACTTGTTCATGTTCCAGTCTTGATATGTATTTTTTTCATAACGAAAAAAGAAAAAAAGCCCTAAAATTGTTACGTTATTTCCCCGTGGTATCGAAAATGGTATCGAGTATCGATACTTTTTTTAAGTATCGTATCGAAGTTGTATTTCCAGTATCGTGATAACACTACCCTGAAATACTGTTTTCCTTAATACTATATACTTAAAATGTGCACAAAAAACATATGAAACTAAAAAAAAAAAGTAAATAATAACTTAACGATTATATGATTGACAAACATTACCCTACCGTAAACACAGAACAAAAACTCAAAATAACACTGAAAAGCCACGAAACAAAACGCATCCACTGTCGTTACCATGTAAACACCCGGAAAAGTCTAAATTGTTATACACACTATTATTATCTATTATTCAAGTAAAATGACTTCAAGCTGGTTTTAGTTTTTAGGCAGGAATTTTAGGTTTTTGGAATGTCGGGGTTTTTGGTCAGAATCGGAATCCGAATCCGCTTTTTAGGCCAAGTATGTACATGACAAACAAGGAATTACATGTGGTAATGTAATTTCATGTTGAAATGTGGATTAATGTAAACTTCATCTTTTCTTCCCTCTTGTTCCAAAAAAATACAAGAAAAAAAAACATCGAAGGTGTAACAAATATTTACATAAACATCAAGAAAGTACATTTTTTGTGCATTAATATATGAATGTGCTTATATTCACTTATGTATGTTATAAATTCAGTAAAAGATTTTAGATGCACTTTATAGTTATAAAATAAAAAAAAAAAATGTAAGAAAAAAAAGTACTTGGTAAAATCCAGCATTTTTGAATGTTTCCTTAAGATTCTTGAGCTTCCTTGCACCTTGCTGTTGCATATAAATATCCCTGTGTTTCTTCCCAGTGCCGGGCCAAAGGGGGACAATGTCTATGAGTGGAGATCTACCATTCTGGGTCCTCCTGGCTCCGTGTATGAAGGAGGAGTCTTCTTCTTGGACATCGCCTTCACACCAGACTACCCCTTCAAACCACCCAAGGTCCCATCTATTTACCATTAAATCCCTCGAGGGATGAAGATATATCAGTTATATCAGTATTAGCTTCACACATCATAAGGAATAAGGATAAGGAAGTGAGGTGAAGTGAGGTGAATATGGCCATACTGAATTTGTGCTCTGCCCATCCGTGAAAGTGAGCAGTGGGCAGCCTTAAGCCGTGGCGCCCGGGGGGCATGTGGGGTTCAGTGTCTTGCCCAAGGACACTTAGTTGCAGAACCCGTAGTAGGGGGAATTTGAACCTGCAACCTTTCGGACACGAGTCCATGTCCCCTACCACTAGACCACAACTCCCCGTCATGTTCTCATACAATTCTGGAAGTTAGTTTCGGGGTCTATTACTAGTGTCCCATGTGTTTCTGAGGGTATATAATAGGGATGCACAGATACCGATCGAGCTCGATACCACGTTTTCTAAAGTACTCGGTACTCGTCAAAAGTCTGCCGATACCGGAAGTGAGACATGTTTACGTTTGAGCGTTAACGAGGATTTAAAAAAATAAATGTCGTGCTGTTCTGTGTAGTAAGTGTCTCTATATAGCCTGTGTGGACATCCACTGTAGCCTATTTTATACAAATTGCTTCACTTGCTTTGGATAAAAGCGTCTGCCAAATGACTGTAAAGTAAAGAGCGGCGGAAAAAGGGTTAATCCCAAGTGCCGCGTAAGCCCCGCCCCCCAGCGCTCCAGCAGAAGCGATGGAAACTAAAACTGCAGGAATCTCTAACGGGAAGATGCAGCTCCTGTCGTGTGTGTGTGTGTGTGTGTGTGTGTGTGTGTGTGTGTGTGTGTGTGTGCGCCGCGCTGAGACACTCTTCTCACACGCCTAAAATCCCAACACGACCGGGAGTGGAAAGAGTTTGGCTTCTAAACGCTACTCACGGGTCGCCACACGTACTTTAAAATATGGAATCTTCTCGTATTTGAGATTGAAACTGCGCGTCTCGCTTTGAATCAACACGGCACTGGTTGTGCCTCATACTCTTTATCATTTTTTTAAATCAGCGTCTCATGCGTGGAGATAACAGTGTAATTATTACAGTAGTATAGTATTGATTAATGTGTTGATAAATTCATTAATTTCTAAATGGTAAAAGGGTGACCAGTATGTGAAAACCTAACTTTTTGTAATTTACTACTAGTTATCTACATGAAATAAAATGCAGTCTGTTAAAATACTAAGAATGTTTAAAATATTATTTTAATACAAAGCCTAGGTAGCTGTACCTGTAATATGTTGCAAACAACATGCTTTTAATTTTAAATAAATGTTCTTAATTTCAAACTAGCCCCCTTTTTTAATTATATGACTATAGCTGTTACCTGTACATTTAAATCATGTGTTTATTAAGTACTTGGTATCGGTATCGGCGAGTACTGAAATGCAAGTACTCGTACTCGTTTTCCAAAAAAGTGGTATCGGTGCATCTCTAGTATATAAACTAGTCATGAAGCGGTAAAATACAGTGACTGTAAACCTAATGACACTTTAGGCCCATAAAAGCAATTAATAAAGCAAATTACAGCAGTACCTTGGTTCACAAACTCCTCTTTCCATTAACAACGTTTACAAACACACTCGTTTTTTCTATAGGTTTCTATAGGCGCGACCAAAAAAGTTTGAGAACCACTGGCTTAAATCAAGTAAGATTTATATACATTTTGCTGCTGTATTTCAATGTTTCTGACACACATACGTATATTCTTTAATAATTGAGTGTGTTACATTGAAATAAAATATAAATCTAATATTATTTATGTGTGGAAAAACAATAGACTATCAACTATTTATAGTATTGTGGGAAATGACAATAAATTGACACAGTGAGTGTGAGTGTCGTTTATTGGACTCCACAAAAAAGAATGAAGAAACGAAAACTTCGGCGCAAAACGCATACGTCATCCGGACGTCATCAGACAGACTCACAAACCTTAAAGGGCAACACACAACATAACAGAACATTCCCTTGTATTACTAATAAAACACAGATCAACCTTGGTGAATTATGAAACGCCACTACACACGTCCCCCCAGAATTCACCATATAAGAACAAACGCTAACGTGGGGGCGGGCGGATTACACGGCCGCAGCGGCTGTGACGCAACGTTGCTCCAGGCGCCTCAGTAACAGCAGCGGGAGAGCAGAGTCCACCGTGTGGTTTACGCGGGGGGCGTCCCCGCCGCGGGGGTTCCGCCAGCTTGAGTGGCTCAGAAATGTCTAAATGAGCCGGTTTAAGGCGGTCGACAGAAATCCGCTCATGCTTACCACCCATTTCCACCACTAAATGTTTAGTGCCAGTCTCCAAAACTCGAAATGGGCCGTCATAGGGCGAGCGTAGGGGACTCTTATGTGCATCGTGGCGAATGAAGACATAACCAGCCGACTGAAGGCCTCTGGGGATGTGTGATCGGGCCAAGCCGTGCTGGGACGTCGGGACAGGTGCGAACAGTTTCGCTTTGTCCAGAAGGTTGGCACGCTGAGCCGCAGCAGACCAAGGGGCAGTAGTGATGGACATGAAATCTCCTGGAACTCGTAGCGATTGGCCGTAAACTAACTCGGCTGATGAAGATTGGAGGTCCTCTTTAGGGGCCGACCTGATGCCGAGCAGTACCCATGGCAATTTGTCCAGCCAGTTGTTGTCCTTGAGACTGGCGCGGAGAGCCGCTTTCACGTCCCTGTGGAAACGTTCGCACAACCCATCCACAACTCCCAAGTGAACTGAGCTCCCCTGTCGGAGGAGATGTCAGAAGGGGTGCCAAACCGGGCGACCCAGGTTGCAATAAACGCCCTTGCCACATCGGCAGCAGTGGTTGCCGACAGTGGGGTTACCTCGGGCCAACGCGTGGTCCTGTCCACCATGGTCAGCAGGTAAGTGTAACCATGAGAGTTGGGGAGGGGTCCCACGAGAGCCACATTTACGTGATCAAAGCGTCGTTCGGGCACTTTGAAAGGTTCTAGAGGGGCTTTAGTGTGGCGATGTACTTTGGCCCGCTGGCAATCAACACAAGAATTGGCCCAGTCTCTCACATCCTTTTTGAGGCCAGGCCACACAAACTTGGCTGCCACTAGCCTCTGTGAAGCTTTAGTGCCAGGGTGGGACAGGTTGTGGATGGTGTTAAAAACCGGTCGTCTTCATTGCGTGGGAACCACCGGTCGCGGTGTGCCGATGGATACGTCGCACAAAAGCGTGGTGCCTGTGTCGTCAAAAACCACCTCCTCGATCTTCAAGCCTGTGGTGGAGGATTTGAGGTGGAGCACCCCGGGATCGGTGGCCTGTTCTCCTGCCATGCGGGTGTAATCCAACCCCAGGTGGACAGCCCCCACCACAGCTCGAGAGAGACAGTCTGCAACATGATACGATGAAACGATGATAAAAGTTCACCATGCCCAGAAACTCCTGCAGTGATTTGACTGTGAGCGGACGTGGAAACTGTGTAACTGCGTCGACTTTTGACGAGAGAGGAACGGCGCCATCCTTGGTGACTCTGTGGCCAAGGAAATCGATCGATGACAAACGGAACTGGCACTTGATCGGATTCACAATTAAGCCGTGAAGATTGAGCCGTTCGAACAGTATCCGGAGATGTGACAGATGCTCGGCTTTTGAGTCGCTCGCCACCAGTATGTCGTCTAGATAAACAAAAAGAAAAGGAAGGTCTCGCAACACAGAGTCCATCAGGCGCTGAAAAGTTTGAGCAGCATTCTTGAGACCGAAAGGCATGCTAAGAAATTCAAATAATCCAAACGGGGTGATCACTGCAGTTTTTGGAATGTCAGATGGTTGCACGGGTACCTGATGGTAACCTCGGACCAGATCAACTTTGGAGAAAATGATTTTGCCTGCCAAATGAGCCGAAAAATCCTGTATGTGTGGAATGGGGTAACGGTCCGGTGTTGGAATGGGGTAACGGTCCGGTGTTGTTGCCTCGTTCAGTCGTCGATAGTCACCACAAGGGCGCCACCCGCCGCCGGGTTTGGAGACAATGTGGAGTGGAGATGCCCACGGGCTGTTGGAGCGCCGAACTATGCCCAAACGTTCCATGCTGTCAAACTCCGCCTTGGCGATAGCCAACTTGGCTGGGTCCAGTCGGCGAGCGCGGGCGTAATTCCAGGTGAAACGCTGTCCACCGAAACATAAGTCCACCTGTCTTGTGCCATAAGTGCGAATAGTGGTGCCGTTGGCAGCTTCCATAGGTGGACCATGGCTGTCGGCTGCAACATCTAGTGCGGACGCTGGCAGGACACTTCTTTGTGCGCCTGTGTCACACAGGAAACGCCGTCCGGACAAAGTGTCATTAATGAAAAGTAGCCAGTCAGTGTGGCCGACACTCATGGCCACTAATGAGCGCCGGCCTTGGCGTTTCCCGTGTTGAAAGTGCACGGAGGGACGCAGCGCTTAGCTTTAGCTCCAAACTTCGCATGGTAAAAACACAAGCTGTGAGTCCGCTGCTGACGTGACGAAGTCGCAGCGAAAAGGGCGGGAGTCTCAGGGTGTGCAGCGGCCTCGTGCGCGGGAAAAACAGCAGCCACACAGGGTTGTTGGTTCGCCAGGAAGAATTTATCCGCCTCTTCAGCGAGTGCCCTACAGTCCGTTAACATCGTGTTGGCCAGTGCCGCGCGCACTTGAGTAGGAAGCTGACGCAAGAATAGTTGAATAAAGAGAAAATCCGGTTTGTGCTCACCTAGAAGATCAAGCATCCTGTCCATCAGCTCAGAAGGTTTGCTGTCGCCCAGACCTTGAAGAGAAAATAACCGGTTGGCCCTTTCGGCGTCTGAGAGTTCAAAAGTTTTCAACAGTTGCGCTTTGAGCGTTACATATTTGTGCGTATCAGGCGGATGTTTCAGCAGATGGACGACTCTGGCCGCTGTTGAACTGCTTAATGAAGATACCACGTAATAGTATTTCGTGGTGTCCGCGGTGATTTCACGCAATGCGAACTGTGCTTCCGTCTGAGCGAACCACTCCGACGCGGAGGAATCCCAAAACTCGGGCAGCTTAAGCGTGACGGCGTGTGCGGTCATTGTAGGTGCTGTGGAAACGTCCAACAGACTAATGTCGGGGTCACCAGTGTGGGAAATGAAAATAAATTGACACAGTCGTCAGACGCGCGAGTGTGAGTGTCGTTTATTGGACTCCACAAAAACGAATGAAGAAACGAAAACTTCGGCGCAAAACGCATACGTCATCCTGACGTCATCAGACAGACTCACAAACCTTAAAGGGCAACACACAACATAACAGAACATTCCCTTGTATTACTAAAAGAACACAGATCAACCTTGGTGAATTATGAAACGCCACTACAGTATAATTTATATTTTTAAATCTTGAGTTCTTGTTTTTGTTGCCAGACAACGCTCTCAATTGAGTCCTCACACCACTAATTCCAGCTATGCTGCATTAAATCTCTACTACTGTTAAGAAGTTAGGGTTCACTTTGAAATGTTCTTATTTTATAATAAATGTCTGGTTTTTGGTGCAATACACAATGTATCTACATAAGTTTAAGTTCTGAGCATTTGTAAGGCGCTTTTCACAGTTTTAACTGTCTCAAAGCGCACGTGTGAATATGTAAGAGAATTGTTGCTTTTATTCATTTGATTGTCTGGTTGGTGGTGTTAAGGAAATGGCTGCGGTTATGACAAGACAAAGAACATAAGTGTATAGAGGCTCATTTCCTGTTACTCCAGTGTTTTAATGGTACAATGTGTTTGCTATTTGTGTCAGAAGGATAATGGATGATTGGAAAACCCTTGTGCAATAATGTTAGCAGCACTGCTGGAAACTGTTTAGCTCAGGGGTGCCCACTACGTCGACCCTGATCGTCTGGTAAAGGCATTGTGAGTAAATCGCATGACATGGCAAAACGATTAGGGGTCGACCGATATTGGTTTTTCTATAGTCAATGTCGATATCGATTTTTAGAGGTCAGGGTCGAAATCTGAAGAGGCTGATGCTGCGTGATGCTGCTCCTCGTGTTGTAAATGCTGAACATCCTCTCGCTGGGAACAGAGGAATTTCGTTGTCATTGATGCAAGAAGGTGTAGATGAGACGTGTTCTGTTTCCAGCATTCCAGTGTCTGACCAGTCTGTCAGATTAGAAACATTCAAGATTAAAATTAGAATATGATTAGATTATGATTGAAATAATAGTATTTAATTCACACATACATACTTCCCTCACATAACATACAGACAAGAACCTTTTTTTCGTTTTCCTGTAACGATTGAATACAGGCCTATTATTGAATACACAATGATCATATTATTTTTTTATATAATTTTCACAGACTAACCAGAATTAGGTTACAATAGGTACATGAATGGAAGTTGTTTGTAGTGTCTCTCTCTCTCTCTCTCTCTCTCTCTCTCTCTCTGTCTCACACACACACACACACACACACAAAGACACACACTCTCTCTCTCTCTCTCCCTCCTGTGTCCTCTCCTCTCTCTCAGGAGTCATTTAATGCAATATTTAACAAAGTAATATTGCAAAGTATTTAACAAAGTAATCCCCGCGATTTTGTCGCGGCCCCGCAATTTCATCCATTTACCGCGAATTCGGCCAATCCGTTTGGTCCGTCACAGCACACAACAGTGTTTTCGCACAGATGGTCTTCATTATAGTGATGGGAAGTGCGGCTCTTTTCATAGATTCGGCTCTTTTGTCTCGTTTAACACTTTCAAACCCTCTCGGAGCAGTTCAGCGCGTGAACACACCACGTGATCTCAAACTCGCCGCGCGCACCCGAAGGTTTTCATTACCTGCCGCTCTGTTATAATCGCCGTAATCATTACAACCATCCAATGCCGTATATAATGCTAAAGCAGCGTTTTTCAAGACTGAAGTAATGACACACATCATTTGATTAAAATTGATCATTGTTTCCTTGATAAGTCGATTACAATCTAACCAAATATGGATACTGTATCTGAATAAAGTTAATACAATTATTATAAGTTATTGTAACAATTTAGAACATATTTATGGGCGGGGCGGCTAAGAAGGCAGAACATGACGTGATTGTTTAATGCGCATGCGCAGAGCACGAATTAGAAAAAATGAAAACAATTAGGAAGCACAAGTTAGGAAAAACATATCAAAAAATGATAGAACACCGGCTTTACTGATGATATACACATGAATATCGCATGCAATTTATTGCAGAGCCCCAAATCTGTTTACTCTGTGTCTGATAAGTACATTTATTTTTGATGTAACGAAGGAGCCATTACTGGATTTCACCAGCTGCAAGAAAAATACATAGGCAACGTTTACCTGAAAGAAAAAAGAAAAATGCACTTTGTCTGATGAACAAATATAATTAATATTGCCAGAATATTTGAATTCCTGTGTTTTGGGGGGAGTAAACTTGCAAAGAACACTTTTAACATAATCGGTAATGCAATTCTGTTGAGAAAAATCTGTCTAAAAAATCGCAACTTTTTGAAAAAGCTCCCGCAACATTTGGCATTTTAGGCCGCAACAATCACAAAAAAATCCCGCGAAATCCTGGAGGGACTGAATAATACATCTCCGCATAAGACAAACAACCGCGCGACTGGCCTTTTATATTATTATTATTTTGCTGTTCTAAATGCTAATCACGCTTCCGTGCAGCTACTGCGGCGTGAAACGAATTGCATTTTCTCCAAGATCTCTTTGCTTTCACATCACAAAGTAATCGAAACTAAAGCGGCAACGCAAACGAAGCAAACTCAGATCACGTCCACGGCTTCGCTTTTGAGCTGTTTTGCCTGCAAACGCGCGTGTAAGATTATTATTATTTCTGGAGGCATTATGAATTATTATTGGTCGAGCGGTCTTTTCCTCTCTCTCTGCTCGTTTAACGGAGTTTCTCAAGGCTTCCGCAGAGTGATGACGAATTACGGATGGAGTGACGTCACAGAAAGCATGAAACCACAGTTAGAGTATAACAGATGAGTTTATCGAAGCATTGTCCGTTCAGTCACTGAGGTTTACAAGATTTCAACATTGGTAAATAGTTTCACAAGCATGTACGGAAACAAAGAATGTCCAATGGCGAGAGAACAGCGGGTGGGAGTTGTTCACTTAGTCCAATCGCCAAAGAGGGAAACGAGGGAGCCTAGTTTGAATTGATCCAATGACGAAAGAGCACCAGGAAGCCACGTGTAATTCTTTCATCTGATCGATGGCAAGGGGCGTGGAGGGTTGATGCAAATATCTGAGCCGCTCATCTCTCCATGACTCCGACTTTTGCCGGCGGGGTTTCTCTGCATGTCCGGAGATTGCGACAGGGGGTCTGGCCGCCAGCCTGGAAGCCATATGGTTTGAAAGGCATTCCTAATTTTATGATATTTACAGTTTTGCGTGGTAACAAAACATTCAGGACAAAAGGAGACATCAAAGCGAAGTAGAAACTCGAGAAATAAACACATCAAAGCATGAATGCATTACAGAATAAGACAGAAATAAAATATGAAGACATTAAGGCATAAATCCTTTCTCACATGAAGACAAAGTATAAATCATTTCTCACAGCGCGCTGAGAAGTGACTGAGAGTGAGTTAAGAGCGTGCGAGTACTTTTGGGGCTGTAATATTTACAGCATTTGGGGTAATATGTCGACAAGCAAGCTTGTAATAATCATCGACTACAGTCCCTAAATAACATAAATCACTTGAATAAAGACTTTATTAGAAAACTATCAGAAGCTCAACTATCAACAGCCCAAATGTGAGCGCTATCCCAAATTCTGCTATTTAAGTTGAGCAACACTTACTAATATAAAGTAAATACTAATATTAAAATATATAGTTTTACTAATATACAGTAAATGAGGTCTACAGGACTATAGAAGAGCAGAATAATCAGCCTTACCTCTTCAGTATCAGGACTGCTGCAGACTCAGAGCCTTTGGGGTCCTTCACATGCGTCAGGGAGGAGTTCCAGAAGCACGGGACTGACCGCGGACATGCCTGACTTTAAATCGACGTGACCAAACGGTGATATCGATCGATGTTAATACACCCAAAAATGTCAAAAATCGACTCCATATATCGAACGGTCGATTAATCGGTCGACCCCTAAAAGCGATCGCAAAAAATGGTGAGAAACTCTAGCATGCTTGCAAGAGAGGGGCTAAAAATGAGTTGAAAGGACGGAACATGTAAAAAGTGATTCTTAATCCAGCATTTACACGATTCTGCCGAACTCTAATTTACAACTAGCGTCTCTGTCAGCTGTGTGTGTGTGTGTGCTCATCTGGGCGGAGCTTCGTCACTGTGCGGCAGCACAGTGAATTATTCTTCACTGAAATCTTGAAATTGAATTATTTCAAGTACAATTTTTGTATTTCGAGACTTAAATGATGAGTAAATGGGTGTCCCGTTCTTTCAGGTGACGTTCCGCACAAGAATCTATCACTGCAACATTAACAGTCAAGGAGTGATCTGTCTGGACATTCTGAAGGACAACTGGAGCCCGGCGCTCACCATCTCTAAAATCCTGCTGTCCATCTGCTCTCTACTCACAGACTGTAACCCTGGTAAGACCCTCAGTAGCTCAGGCTGTTAAGCAGCGTCCCCTAATGCAGACCACCCGGGTTCGAATCCCGTGAGTAATTACATCTGCTCATGGTCTTGGGTTGTTTCTCCAACATCTGTCGGTGTGCTGGAGCTTTACCTGTGGGACCTAGAATACACTGAGGCAGTTACAGGTGTGGGCATTTATCCAGCTGTTTAATGCTCATGTATGATACTGCAAACACATTTTGTGCACAACATGCCTTGTGAATTTAGATTCACGTAAACCACGTTGAATGGTGTTGTTGGTCTCGTCAACATCTGCAAGCAGCAGGCAAGAAAGCCTCATTCCTTTTAGCTTGTTCTTATATAATATATATATATATATATATATATATATATATATATATATATATATATATATGCATACAGTTTAAGAATAAAGTTATATTATAATATAAAGTAATTAGGGCTCTCAAAGTTAACGCGTTAACTCATGCGGTTAATAAAAGTTGTTTAATCGTGTCAAATTGTACTAGCTATTAATCGCACTTCCGTTTTTTTTCCTGCAATAATTACTTATTTCTTTTTTAATTATTATGACCGGCTTACCCATTGTTTTTTTTTAGTCAAAACGGTATATTACAGTATTTAAACAAGTGTTTATTTTGTGTTGAGTTTACATTAATTTACATTTTACACTTCAATATTAAATATTACAAGATTCTATACTTGTTCATGTTAATAATAATTGTTAATACTAAAGAATTATTAATAATAAATGATTATTATTATTTGTGATTTCATCACATTAATCACGATTAATTTGGTTGAGGAAGTGTGATTAACTAGTTAAAAAATGTAATCGTTTGACAGCCCTAAAAATAATATTATAAAATACTGTTTTATTTTTATTCTTCTTATACATTCTCCATTATAAAGTACATTTAAAAGTAGTTTTATAAATATAATGTAAAATAAATTATTACAAAAATTTGCATTATTAATTTGCAATGTTTTTTTTTATTTGTTATTGGATGGTATTGTTGTCTTTACAACATCTGTAAGTAGCAGACATAAAAGCCTTGTTCCTTTATAATATAATATTTACATACAGTTTACGAATAATATATTAAAAAACAATAATATAATAATAATATTTAGAAAATATAAAATACTGATTTATATGGATTCTTAAAAATTTTACATTCTATATACTGCTTTATAAATTATTACAGTATTTTCAATAATATGTTTATTTATTTGTTAATAAAGTGAAAATTGTTTGTTGATAAAATTATCTTTTTTTTTTTAATTGCACACATTGTCTGCTGCATCGTATACGCTTATTTTACGTATAATACGTATATTGTTTAATTGGTGGTAATCTTTTTACTTTACAGTCATTTGGCAAACACCTTTATCCAAAAAAACTAAAGTCTAGTTGGCAGCTGGATAAAGAGTTAGGGTTAGTTAAAATTACTTGAATTTCAATTGTTTTCAAGGCCTTAAAATTCTTGAATTTGAGTTGTGTTTTCAAGGCCTTAAAATGCTTGAATTTTAAATTAAATGCTTGAAATTTAAATTATACTTGATCCACAACAAACAAATACAGTTAAACACCGGCTTACAATATCAATCCATGTTGACAGCAGATCATAAGACTAAAATGGTTTTACATTTTCTAAATCAAAGACCACATGTATCCATTTCTGTCATCTACGGTCTATGCACTTGGATCCAGAACTTGTACTGGACAGAGAGCCCATACTAATTGTAAAAGAGACAAGATTTTTAGGAATTGTTATTGATAACAAACAATCGTTTATCCCTCATCTAAAAGAGCAGCGAAAGAGATGCTTCAGAGCCATGGATGCTCTAAAAGTTCTATCAAAGATCAAATGGGGTGCACATTGTGAAGTGTTGCTAAGACTCTACCGAACACTTGTACGATCTAAACTGGACTATGGATCAGCCAGAAAATTCTACATAAAAATGTTGGACACTAAACATCACGCTGGACTGAGACTCGCCCTAGGAGCGTTCAGAACATCACCAGTTCAAAGTTCGTATGTGGAAGCAAATGAAGCATCCCTATAGTATAACAGAAGACTGAAATGATCTTTAAACTATGCAGTAAAGCTGGAAGCCGATCAGAGTAATCCAGCATACTCCCCAATCTTTCACCCCGAATACTCTCATGTATTTGAAGCGAGAGCAACATTCATCAGACCCTTTGTACTGCGAATACTAAACAGTTTGGATATGCTGACAACAACAAACTACTGCCCTATACCACCTTAGGATAACACAAAGCCAATTATTATTATGAGTTTGGCTCAACGTAAGTGAAGAGACATTCATCCTAATATTTTCCTTGGAGAATTTCTGGCCATAAGAACCAAATTTCCACATCACTTACCAGTATATACAGAAGGATCCAAAGCATTACAGAGTGCCAGATTCCAGTATCGGACATCAAGTCAGAAATAAATATATATTAATAAAAGATAAAGTGCAAATGAAATGAATGCAGAAATAACAAGCTTTTTGAAATGAACCCAATTGTAAACAAAAGATTCAACTATGTTTTTGAAAACAGAAAGGATCAAGTTGTTTTGATCAGACTCACTCATTCATATTTATTATTGGATGAAGAAAAACCATGTTGTGATCGATGCGGTAATATACTGTCTGTAAAGCACATTTTAATTGACTGTGAACAATTGTATGACATTAGACAACGGTTTTATTCAGAAAATGTTTTAACTTGTTTTTAAGAACGTTTTACCACAAGAGATTTTACAATTTTTAACAGAAATCAACATGAAAGCGTGTATCTAATTTGTTGAAGTCATTTTGAAAAGTTGTGCTATTTATCAGCTGTTCTAGAGATATTTTGCTTTCTAAAGTTTTTAAAGTTTGTTGCTTTGCTTCAACCATGTTGCCATCAATATAGCCAGTGAAGCTAAGATGGCGTAAAAAATCAAAGAAATAAACTAGACAGACAGCGACACTTGCTATCACAAAGCAGCTTGCTATTAAAACAAAATAATGGACGGTTTCCTTTTTAAAGACAAAATGTTTTTCCCTAGTTCGCATAGCGTCTTTGCTTTGGTCTTGAACTAAGTACTTGAACTTGAAGTAACTGGAACTTGAACTTGAACAAAGCACAACTTGATGTTTGTTTCTTTTGCTAAATATCTCATTAAATGTAATTGAATTGGCATTGTTTAATTTTGACTGTATTTTGGTAGACCTTTAAATATATATTTTACCACAACTGTATGGTGGTGGAAAAGCTTGAGCATGGAGCGATGGAGTGCTTGAAAAGGTTTTGCCTTTAAGATGGAGCGTTAACAAGTCTGATTGTTTGTGTGCAGCCGATCCTTTGGTGGGAAGCATCGCCACGCAGTACACCACCAACAGACCCGAGCATGACAGGATAGCCAAGCAGTGGACCAAACGCTACGCCACATGAAGGACGCCCATACATTACTACAATACGGATCCTGTAGTCCAATCTAGTTCCAGTTTCTTCTCGTCTTATATTTGCTGTTGTTTTGTATTGTTCTTGTTCAGAACCATAATCTTAGTGGGGTTTTATTTTCTAATGTACATTGTTGGTATTTTGGAACTCCAAAACTTGAAAATCATTTTTGTCAAACAGAAGCCCAGAGGAGCGCTTTATTCTTTTTTTTTTTTGTTGATATTAAAGTTGACGTTGGTGAACTAAATTGCCTCTGTAATGCGAACACTAATATAGACTGGGATTTACGTCTTGATGACCCAAAGTTGCCTAGCAAGTAACATACAAAATCATACAAAACCTAGAAAGATGAATGACAATATAGTATTTTTCCAATATAGTAATTCCTATAACAGGGCATTTAACCCTCCTGTTATGTTTCAGAGGAACATCATTAATGTTCATTTGACCCGGGGCTTTAACATTGTCTTTGTAACAAAAACATGTGGTGGGTGTTAAAAAAAAAAA
>QKNR01015540.1:164898-278359 GCA_028031935.1 Paedocypris micromegethes | reverse complement strand
AAAAAAAAAAAAAAACTGAAACAATTTTTGTTTATACGTAGATTACACCACCTGAATAACAAGGAATCTGTGATGTCATTTTAGAGGATTCACATTCTGCACCAACTTTGGGAACTAAAAGTACTGCCTTCTATGTTTTAGTGAAAGTAGTTCATTTAGCATTCTGATATTGGATGTTTGGATGAACAGGTAAGTTTACTTTAAATAATTACAAGGCAACTTTTAGGTAAGGCAAACTTGAAATAATTACAAAGTAGCTACAAAAGTTTAGTACAGTGGGGATATGAGAAAATATTCCTTTAAATCAATAAATGTTCAACCGCAGTTCCACTTACATTTTAGGGGAAACCTGTTTAAATTACACAATGGAAAAGTGTTAGATTATTAATGTTTTGGAGGCTTTCTGAATTATTATACTTCGAGTGGTTTATTCCCCTCTCTCTGTTCGTATAACAGCTTTCTCAAGGTGGCGGGAGCGACATTACGGAGGCAGGAGATTAAAGCATGTAACAAATTAATTTAATCTCAGCAGCATTGGCGTAACATCACTGACGTTTCAAGGTTTCAGTTTCACTTATAAAGACAGATACAAACAGTTGTGTTCCTCCAATGACTAGAGAGCAGCGGATGGGAGGTGGTCGCCTGGTCCAATGGCCAAAGGTGGAGATGGAGGTAGCATCGTTTGAATGAACCAATGACGAGAAAGCAGCCAGAGGTGTAAGACAAAGGGATATAGATCAGAAGAAGCGCGGGAGATAGAGGAGAATAATCATTAGCATATACAGCGGGGAAATCTTGATATGTTTGGAGATTCACAGTTGCACTAGTTCACGAAGAGGACAAACCGTTTGGTCAAAGGAAGAAACAGAACAGAAGTAAAACATCTCACAGGGATCTTTCATCTGATCGGTCACAAAAGTAATAAACCATGGCACAGCGTGTGTCTTCCCAGGGGTTCCGGACATAGAGGAGAACCATTTGCCATGATTAAGACAAGAGAAAAACATGAACACGAGATAGCAATATATTTTATTTCCATTCCGTTGTAATACATTTATGCTTTGTTGTAAAGGCATAAGAGTATAAATCATTTCTCACAAAAAGGAAAGCCACATTGTTAACCAATGTCCCACAACACATTTGCAGTAGTGTTCAAAGTAAAAAAAAATAATTACCGATTTTGCCTGAAAACGCATTTATTATATTAATAAACAATCAACCAACATACATTTATTCATCATTATTTTTCCTGAAAAATGAAGAGTCATCTGAAGCAGCTCAACATGGTGAAATCCACACACAATACAAAAGAAACAAATTCACTTTCAAACAATACTTTGTACACGAGATATAAAATAATAATGTAAACTATAACATCTCAGTACAGAAAAGCCTCTCCCTTTCACACACACTCTCCCTTTCAAATGAATACAAGTTGTACAATCAGCAATACTGCAGTACTGTATGTGGATTTGCTTTCAGCTTTAATATTTCTCAGTACTGCTTTCAGCACTTGTGTCACGTTCTCAAAGTGCAGAAGTAATATTCAGACGTCGCTGGCCGGGGCGCCCTTGCTCCTGCGGCCGGGCAGAGGAAAGGAGGGTTTGCTGTGGCTCTGTGTGAGGCGGCTGGTCAGGCTGGTGAAGGGCTCGGTCAAGGAGCTTCTGTCAGTGACGCTCACCTCCCACAGCCTAACCTTCTCTCTCCGTGCCCACCGCTGTGCCCACTCCTGCTCCACCTGCCGCTGCTCCAGCAGATCCAGCTTGTTGCCCAACACGATCACCTGCAGGTGGACAGCGTGACATCACTGCCCGACTAATCCACGTTTCTCCATTACCTCTTTTTTGTCTCTCAACTTATTGATTTCTTTCTTCAAGACTTCGACGGTCCTGAAGGATGCCAGGCTGTCCAGGCTGTACACCAGCACAAAGCCATCAGCTACACAGAAAAGGTGTTTGGGCAAATCCAGAGCGTCGTGTGACAGACCCCGTGTGTCATAAAGACGAAGCTGCTCCCGGACGCCACGATCGGTCTCAACGGAGGCCGTGTAAATGTCCTCCTGCGTCTCATCCGCCTCTGCAGCTGAAGCAGGAAAGCCGTCTGAGCAGTGGTGTAAAGTACTGGAGTAAATTGACTTGGTTACGTTAGTCAAGTATGTTTTCTGCTATTTAAAATAAGCAACTTTTACCCTCAACTCCACAACATTTCTGACCGAATATCTGTACTTTTTACTCCACTACATTTCAAGTTCAAGTTTATTTATACAGCGCTTTTCTTAGTTCGAGAACAATGCAAAGTCGCTTTGCGAATTAGGGAAAAATTAGTACATTTGAATTGACACTTCCACAATCGACACTCTTTACATTGTGATTGTCCCGACAAGCGTCATCAATTTATAAGGCGGTTTTATTCTTTTGCGTGATGAGGCAACGTCGCCACCTCCATGGTGCTGAAAGTACTGGACGCGATTCATCAGCTAAATCACGTGAATTAGAGGCGTGAATGTACACCATGTGTTTAACTAGCGACATGGCTGACACCAGTGATGAAGTGAAAGCCAGCACATCAAGCAGCGTAGACCATAATCCATGGCCTTAGTTTAATGAAACGTTTTCTTTTGCCAAAAAACAGAATGACTCTTACATGTTGCGGCGTCTGCTTTGTTTATCGCAGACAAAAATAAGCGCTTTTAAAAATTAATCGTCAAACTTGAGGGAACAAAATGAGACAAATGTGTATTTAATGTTCATTTAAAGTGAAATTTTGTCTTGTTAAACTACTCATTTCAGGATACTTTGCTACTTTTACTGAAGTTTTTTTTTTTAACTTGATGATCTGTCACTGAAGCAATATTTACAACGAGTATCCATACTTCTACTCAAGTTTGGTGGTCTGGTACTCTTTACACCTCTGGTTTGGAGAAGCCTGCACAAAAACATCAGATATACCTGCAGTGTAAGTTCCGTACAGTAGCTGCTGCAGAATAGCCGTTTTCCCCACAGACGCCATACCACACACGACAACCCTGCAGCCCTTCCCCATACTGACCGGCCTGAAAAATAAGACAAAATGACTCTGTGTGGAACGTGGAGAAAAATCTCTAGTAGTTTGTTCCTAGTGAACATTCCAACGTTTTTGCGAAAAAAAACTGAATATAACAGTGAGGACACTTTGTGAACAAACGTTGTCAGTGGTGAAGAAATTTCATTCTGTGGTGAGAAACACAGGTCTTGATGGAAACATTGGATGGCGAGATGCCAAATTTTAATTTTTTTCCGCTCCAATCTTTGCATCAAGCCCAATTTTAAACATCCACGTGTATTTTTCATGCGCCAATCTAGATTGATGTATAAATTGCATTTCTTAGTTGAAACTAAAAAAATGTAGCTCCACAGAGTAATAATTAAAAGAAAAAAAACGTAGCTAATATAACAAATGACTGGCACGATTATGACCTGAAAACAAGTCAATCAAGTAAAGTAAAGTCAGCATGTCTGTCAGTATGGCCACTATGGGTGGAAATTGTCCTCTGCATTTAATCATAAACTTTCACTATTACAAACTGGTTTTGTTCTCAGTGACTGGGATATTTACTTGTACCATGACCTTTAGCATATCCTTTCCTAGAATGAATTTGTGTAATTTAAAACCCTTCAACTTTATTAAATTATTTGTACAGCTTTAACAATGTATATTCTGTGAGAGTAATTACAATTAGAAAGTAATTACTGATGCTGATTTAGAAAGTAATTCTCATCGACTGTTCCTTCCAAATGGTTTTCCGTTTGAGACATGAAGTAAATCTCAGAGCTTAAATTTGAATTTTTTTTTAAAGAAATAAAGAATGTTTGGCATTGAAATTCATTAATCACAAAACTTGAAGTAAAGTCAAAGATAAATGTGTTAATTGTGTCAAACTAAATGTGTTAAATTAATTCTCTTTAACTGTCAAAGAAAAAAAGCTCAAGGCAAAGCACCTCAAATGTGAAATTAACAACATAACTCATATATGCTTGACAACATAACATATCCATGCTTGTGGATATCAATCATATGTAATTCTCATTTTTATACTTCAAAATCAATTTAAGATGGCATTCATTTTAAAATAAATAAATGTTCAAACAAATAAATATAAGTTGTACTCGAGATCAATTTGTTCTTGTGTTTGTTCAGTTATGGAAGTGTTATAAAAAAATATACGTTCCTAGACTAATATTCCGTAACTAATATTCATTTAAATGTGAGAAATGAGAACTTACCTGTTGCTAACAGACAGAAAACGACTCTAGTTACATACAATGTGAACAAATCTACAAAAATCCTACTCTGGCAGCCTGGAGTAAAAACGCATTCCTTTTAAGCGCATATTAAAATATCGCCAAAACTAGATTTATAGCCTCCCGCACAGGAAATGGACTCTCCGCCCCCTCTACCCAGGAACCGGAAACACATACAGTTGTACCATAAAGCATTATGGGTAACCTTTCGCTTTCTTTCCGGTTTGTACGCCATCAAGTAAGCGAGACTCTCACGTACCAGAAAGTACAATCTGTCAAATATCACAGTCCATCTAACTTCATCGACCTTACAAAACTAAAGATTCGGTTGATGACGTGTGTGACGATCACTTTTAGCTATTATTTTACTTCTGTAATGTTTAGTTTGATTTAAGAACCGGTGCGGTGTTCTAGCGTAAGACATGCTAACGGACATTCCGAAATATCCACGTTTTCCCCACTGTTCAGCTGCCACCGATTTCAACAATTCGATTATGGTTATTCGTTTATATTTAAGCGTATATTTTTTATTTTAGGAAATATCGTCAAAGTAATATTGTGCTGTTTTGTGAAATCATCCAGCGGCTAGCGGGTTAGCCTCAATAGGTTTTAAAACATGTGTTATTCCACATTGTATATAGCTCAACGTGTGTGGTGTCAAAAGTGAATTTAATTGTTTCGCAGGTGAAGCATGGGTGCGTACAAATACATGCAAGAGTTATGGAGGAAGAAGCAGTCGGACGTGATGCGGTTCCTGCTCCGTGTTCGCTGCTGGCAATACCGTCAGCTGTCCTCCCTCCACCGGGCGCCGAGACCCACCAGGCCCGACAAAGCCCGCAGACTGGGCTACAAGGCCAAGCAGGGTACGGCTCAATCTCAAGTCTGCTAACACCAAGATAAAGTAATGGTTACTGATTTCCCCTTAAACGAAAAACGGTCTTAAGTACTCACAATTAGTCTTTGTTGTACTGTGTATCGTGTTATAACCCAGCGAATGCCCTCAGTAGGGAGTCGGACCTTGTGTACAGGCATTGCAGGGTTAAATCCTGGTCTCGTGGCTTCTACAACTGTTCGTGAGCCACACATGCCCCCTGAAGGCTGCCCACTGCTCCTGGTTTGTGTGTTTGTCACTGGATGGTTAAATTCAGTAGCCATTGACAAATTCTCCTTTTCCTGTTAGTGTCATAGCTTTACGACTTCAAACTCTCCAACACTGGACCAATATTGCCACTTACTGTACTGACAATTTGATCTTGCATTTATAATAATATGAGTATTGTAGGGCGCTTTAACAGTTTTAACTGTCTCAAAGCGCACGTGTGAATATGTAAGGCAATTGTTGCTTTTTATTCCGTTGATCATCTGAATTGTTGATGTTAAGTAAATGGCTGCGGTTATGATAAGATACTATACAAATTAAAACTTACCATTAACTGTCACCCAAAGTAGTTGGCTACAGTCTGGTGGAAAAATATACATTTAAATATTAGCATCATGCAATATGCTGCTACAATCTGGGATCTTAAAATGCGTTGTTTCTGGGCTTAAGGCAGATCACTAGAACCATATTGGGTGTTAAGACTATTGCATTTTCATTTTGGTATTAGCAACCCTGTTAAATCTTCATTCTGTAGTTCTGAGTCATAACGGTACATTTAAGCAAGCAACATTTCTTGGGTAGAGCCAAATAGTTTGAAGTAGCTTAGCCATTGTTTTTGTTCCGTGTGCTCAACAGGGTACGTCATCTACCGTATTCGTGTGCGTCGTGGAGGCCGCAAGCGCCCTGTGCCTAAAGGTGCCACCTACGGCAAACCCGTGCACCATGGTGTCAACCAGATCAAGTTTGCACGCAGTTTGCAGTCAGTGGCTGAGGTGTGTAACACTGGACTAATCTCGAGCAACGTCTGTAACTACAATATGTGCTAATGTCGCGTAGTAGACACGTAGAAAGTAATTAGTTGTTTTTTGCTTGCCCTGGCGATTATCCTGACACTTGTACCTGTATTAGATTAGCAAGTAATGCTTGTGCTCATGTACGACTACATTTAACCACTTGTGATGGTGAGATATGAAGCGTAATGGTTGAACGGTGTTTGCTTCCTGTAGGAGCGTGCTGGGCGTCACTGTGGTGGGCTGCGGGTGCTCAACTCGTACTGGGTGGGAGAAGATTCCACATACAAGTTTTTTGAAGTGATTCTCATCGACACCTTCCACAAAGCCATCAGACGCAACCCAGACACCCAATGGATCACCAAGGCTGTACACAAGCACAGAGAAATGCGTGGTCTCACATCCGCTGGCAAGAAGAGCCGGGGTCTGGGCAAGGGCCACAAGTTCCACCTCACCATCGGAGGCTCACGCCACGCAGCCTGGAAGAGACGCAACACCCTGCAGCTGCATCGTTACCGCTAAACAGTGTGTGCAGCCCAATAAAAACCTTTGTATGGCAACTTGTGTGCGGTGTTTTACGTGTGAAATCGTAAGATGTTAAAATGGGAATTTGAGCTTTCTACTGATACTGTTTATCTGGAAAGTATGTGCAGGGTTCCTACGAATTTAAAATGAAGTGCTTGAAAACGTAATTCTATAGTGCACTCTGTATAAGTGCATGTCCTTGGGACCAGACAAACGGACTGTTCTCTAATAGAGGGCAATACACCCGCTACTAAATTGTGTCCATTGAATTGATTTCAATAATCAAAACTAAGCCATTTGACTGTTAATGTGTTCTGTTATTTTGCCATCTATATTGCCATGGAGAAGCTTCTGTTTTTTTAGAATGCGTGGAATTTAGCTAGAACGAACAAAATGCTTTGCGATGGCAAGCGATAACGTGGTCATTGGGGAATTCGACGCCATGTTCATACTGAACATTTTATCAACTTGACATTCAACAGCGACAGTCGTTTTAGCTTGAAGTGGCGACACACACTCAAATGCTACATTGCTCCGAACATTTTTTTTCACATATTATAAATGATTTTATTACAGGAGTTAATGTTGCCCCATTGATCCATATTAAAGCGTGTTCATCAACCTCAGAGAAGCCTGTCTGTGTTTCGAGGCCGTGCCGATTGGCCTCTTTTTGGGAAATCAAAATATGGTCACCCTATTGTTGGAGGTGTTGATGGCTAATCTAACGTTACAAAAAAACAGTACATATTGACGACTTTAGAAAATCAAAATCTTTATTGGCCAAGTTGCGAGTGACCGCATTACATAAATATATAACAAAGAAAAAAAAACATTGACTTGGAATGAATGAAACAGCATTATTGCACATTTCTTGCAGCAGTTATTGCACGTGGATTAGAATGTGTGTCCGGTAGAGTTCAGCTGAAACACGGCCTGAGGGAAGAAGCTGACTCTGGGTGCTTCTCAATTTGTGCCTCGCATCCTTTCCTAGCTCCTTAGCTCCACCCCTTGAGGATGCGGGAGAAGGACGAGAGGAAAGGATGCGAGGTCGGAGAATTCGAATCAAGCGAAATGATATGTCCTTGCTTCCTAACGCGTCACTTCAAAGCGTCGTCAATTAATGATGACACCACCCACACCAACCACACGCACGTTGGGATTATTTGATAAGATATAATGAATGTTGTAAAGGTTTCAAACTCCGCAAAATACCAAAGATATCTTTTTTTCATTTGATAAAATTCAAACGTCTACAACAGTTCTTGAATTTTAACAAAACAAACATTTGTGTATTACAATTGTACAATACACTGTACAAAAAACAACCGGCTATACAAATGTATAATTAAAGAAAAGTGATTTAAGTATATATTGAAGTTCGTGAAGATTCATGCATCCTTTGATTAACTGTTTCCTCATCAGTCCTATGTAGAAAGAATTTTACACAACAGTTATGAATGGCAATGTGTTTGTTTCATTTGAGTCCTAACTAAATACAACTAACGAAATCAATACAAAAATATTTTACCATGACAATAAAGGCATTCAATTCCATTCAAAATTCAATTCAATTCAAAAGAACGTTATAAGAAACACTTTAGTGATACTAAAATAAACACGGAAAAACGTGACTAAAGTATAAAATTAAAGTTTAAGTAAAGTTAAAGATTAAAGTACTAAAAATTTATCGAAATTAAACGTAATCAAAACATCATAACCAGCAATTAAAAAAAGTTTGCACTCAATCGCGGTTGGTGGAGACGTGAAGAGGGCGGAGAATTCAGACACGCGTCACGCTAAGTCGGTAAAACACTTCCGCAAAGCATACACTGGTGTATCCTTGCTTATAACGCCTCCAGAAGCCTCCTCCACCCTCGCTCCTCGCCTCTTCACGGCGCAATTAGAGAATTGAGATGTCCTTCAAGATGGCGACGCTCGATCGATTTCCGGGTCATAGGAGGAGGACGGAGGATCGAGGACATGAGGTGATGAGGTGCCAAACCACACGGTGATGGAGGTGCAGAGGACAGACTGGATGATGGCCGTGTAGAAGAGGATCAGGTTGAACTTCCTGAGCTGTCTGAGGAGGTAAAGCCTCTGGTGAGACTTCTTGCGGACAGTGTCTATGTGGGCAGACCACTTCAGGTCTCGTGATAGTGTGGACCCCAGGAACCTGAACCAGCTGCTCCACTTCCTGCCTGTATGCGGACTCATCACGGTCCTGGATCAGTCTAATGACAGTCATGTCATTGTGTGCCAGACAACCATACTTAAGTAAAAGTACGGCAACGTACTGTATTTTACTCCAACACAAGCAAAAAGTCACCAATATAAAAAAGACTTTTTTAGAATTTTAAAAGAACTTGTGTATTTTACTGATACTGGATTTAGGCAAAAAAAAAAAAAAAAAAACAGAAAATATTTTCTAATTCAGAAACAAAATTTAACACCTCCATGTTTCAAAATTGGTAAAAAAGAATAAAGAACAAAAAGTCAATCTCAATCAAACTCAAATGTGCAAAAACTAAAAGTAAACAAAATTCTGAGCTGACTTTGATTTGATTCTCAGTGACCTCTCAGTCAATGTCTAAGGGACATTGCATGTATTAAAAAAATATTTAGCTAAAATACAGTCATCATGTCACAATGATTTTATCAATGATAAGCTTGGTGACATTACAATACCATTGTAAAGTCAGGGAAGATCTGTATAATTTAACTTAACATTAAATTCACTTCACTTAAAATTAACATTAAATAGACTTGTATACCTCCATGAGACTTCAAAGAGACTCACTAAGGTCATGAATTTCGTTCGTGCTGCTTTTGCTTCCTTACTGGCGTCAGCCATGTTGCTATAAACCTGGTAAAGTTCACGCCACTAATTCACGTTCACATGGTTTCTAAGTCACAATCATCCTCCAGTACCTTCAGCAGATGGCGAAATCACCTTGCTCGCCCAAGAAATGAACTGCAGTAAAAATCGATGTTTTCGCACTATTATGTAACAAGCAACGATATGTGTCCTTTCAAATGTAGTGGAGTGAAAAGTAAAAGTTCAGTAAAAGTTGCTTATATTTTTTATTTACTCAAAGTACATTTACTCGAGTACTTTACATATCTGATGCCCACAGGCGTCAATGCGACAGGTGTGTAGTTCAGGCTGGTGACGGTGGACTTCTTGGGCAGGGGCACGATGGTGGACTGTCTGAAGCAGTTGGGCACTGTAGACAGCTGCAGAGAGCGGTTGAAGATCTCCGTGAAGATCGGTGCCAGCTGGTCAGCACAAATTCTGAGGCAGGTTGGGGACACACGGTCAGGTCCTGGAGCTTTTTTGGTGTTCTGCCTGGTGTTTTTTCCCGCAGGCCGTACGGAGTCTGAACCAGGGTGCTCCAGCACCATCCACCGGAACTGCCCCACTGCCACGCTCAGAACTGACCACTTCATGAGCCTTCATCCTATCTGCACATGAGTCACGTTATTCTTTTTAATCTTTATTCTTTAATATGCACATGGACCACTTTATACCACTTGTAAAAAAAAAAAAAAAAAAACCGTACTGAATCTGTAATTTGCATTTACATTTGTTTTTGTATTCTTACTGCTTTTTCTTTTTGCTATTTTTATTACTATTTCTATTGATAATGTTTGCATATTGTATTCTTATTTTGTTCTTTTGGAGTGATTGTAAAAAACATTTCACATCATGTCATACTGTGTATGTATATGTTTGTGACAAATAAAATTTGATTTGATTTTGAAGGAGCTGACCGAATAAATAATGCCATTTTCAATTATTTAATCCAGGATGTCACCAGGTTTGTCACGTCAAATGGATTATAACTGGAATGACGTTATTACTGTTATTTACGTATACACAAACTGCATCAGGAAATTATTTCAGTGTGTGTTTGTTGTTTGAAAGTGCAGGTATGTGTTAAAGTGTGTAGGTGGACTCGCAGCGGCTGTTGCAGCGTGAATCAAGTCTTTTATTGTGTAAGCTGTGTATGTTGTGTTTAAAAGCTTAGATGTAAGTGTGGGTGCAATTGTTTGTTTTATTCATGTAGGTGTGTGTGTGTGTGTTTAACCATGTAAATGTGTGTTTAATATTGAAAGGCGTGTTTTTATTCATGTATGCGTTTAATCGTGTAGGTGTGTGCATGTGTTTAATTGTGTAGATTTGAGACAAAAAGCAATATGTGTGAGTAGAAAACTTGTGACTTTGCTGAATTGTATTCCTTTTATTTAATCAAACAATACACGATAAAACCCATTGTTTATCAATGAACAAACCTGCACATTTTGTCTTCAAACCCAAACTGACCGTTAAACTTTGGTGGTAAATTAGTGAATACGTTTAAGAGTTAATAAAAATGCAAGTATCAAGCTGTCAATTTAAAACAATATTTGCATCGATGTTAGACTTTATTAGAAAGTTGATCCACTGAGCCGAGCTCTGGTGGTCAGGGCCGTGTGACTCCCATCACTTTGAAGGTGGTGCTGGAGATCTTCTCATACAGAACGAACATCAGAGCGGCCGTGAGGACAGTCTGAAGCAGCTTCGCCTCCAGGCCTTTAAACAACCCCAGCAGACCCCACTTCCTGTGAGGAAGCATTCAGCAAACACCTCAGAGCGCGTTACCGACACGGCGTAATGTGCACGGCGGCGTACCGGACTCGGCTGATGAGCAGGAACACAACCCATCTCAAGCTGCTCATCAGTTTCTCATCTTCTGCCGGACGGTTGTGCTGACCAAACTGAGGACAGAGAAAGCAACAAAGACTAATATGTACAATCTATGGTTCTGTACAGCTGCTTTCAGAGGACTATGGTTGTGAAAGCGTCACAAATGAAAGCAGTGGGTGAGTTTGTCTGGGGGGATAATCAAACAGAGAATCTAATATGTAGTGGTACCTCTCTTTACAAAATGACCGTATTTATGCTCATATAAGCACCCCTTTCTCCAAATTTTCTACACTCAAAAACGTTTATATTACAAAAATGTATATTACAACAAACAGAGACTACAAACCATGACAGCTTAGCTTAGCCAAACAAATAGGTTCAATGTGTCATCGCAGAAACAGTCTAAAATAAAGAACATGGGCAAGGAGTAAAAAAAATCCAAGGAACATTCACAATCAAAATGGTCGGTCTGCTAAACAGGGTATAATAATCCTTAGCTACAATCCTCTTCATATGGCACAAGAGCTCAACGGGCCGCTCGGATTGGTGCAAAGACTGTGGAAAATTAAGTTCTGACCACTGAAATCGACTTTTTGTTTTCCATTATTCAAGTAAAAAATTAAATACTGTTTTCAAGAGAATATTAACTTAATTGAACCAAAAATGTGGGAATTGCCAATATATCGACACAGTTGTCGGAACATATCTGTTTATTTGCAAACCACACACGTAGACTTTGGTGAATTCTGATCAACCTCAACAAAAAGCTATTTTTATTTTGTGCCTGAAAAATCAGGGGCGGTGCTTATATTCGCGTAAATACAGCAATTTTCGTTAACAGTCATTCATTAGTAGAAGTACCACTGCATTGACTATATATACATGTATAATCTTCAAACAAGACAAATAATCAATATTGAATTGAATCATTCTAATTGAAAACTGAGCAACCAAGCACTGTCAGCTGAACCTTCTGACCCGACCGGGCCGAGCTCAGAACTCACCCGCAGGACGGACTGGACTGTCTGCAGCGGGTAGGTGGTGGTGGTGGCTAACGCTTTGGCGATGGCTCCAATGATGAAAACTTCCGCGGAGGAGAGCTGTTAACACAAGGTTTGTATAACTTGCAGCTAATCATAGGCACCTTTCTTTCTTTTCAGTTGCTTGCCACAATAATACACAATACCGGAAACCGTGTTGCTCATATTGACGCAAAAGAAGAGCCGATAAACTGATCTTAACTCGTTAAAGTCTCGTCGGCTCCCGCGGCCGGGAGACACTGAGCGGCACACTCTCTGTCACTGTAGCGGAAGTTACTCGGTCTTTTCAGCGAGTGAACATTCGCAAAGCTGCGGGTCCTGACGGCATTCCAGGACGTGTGCTTAAAGTGTGCGCGCACCAACTAGCGGGAGTTTTTACGGACATCTTTAATCTCTCCCTCTCTATGTCCGTGGTGCCCTCATGCTTCAAAACATCAACCATAGTGCCAATACCAAAATCAGCCAAAACCACTTGCTTAAATGATTGGCGTCCTGTTGCACTGACGCCGATCTTCAGCAAGTGTCTGGAGCAGCTGATTAAGCAAGACATCTGCTCTCATCTGCCTGTTTCACTCGACCCACTGCAGTTTGCCTACAGGAGCAACCGCTCCACTGATGATGCCATCGCCTTCACCCTCCACACTGCTCTCTCCCACCTGGACAAGAACAACACTTATGTGAGAATGCTGTTTGTTGATTACAGCTCTGGATTCAACACCATAGTCCCTGCCAAGCTCATCTCCAAGCTCCAGTCTCTGGGCTTAAACACATCATTGTGTAACTGGATCTTGGACTTTTTGACAGGCAGACGTCAGGTGGTCAGAATGGGCAACATCACCTCATCCTCGCTGACCCTCAGCACCGGTGCTCCGCAGGGGTGTGTTCTCAGCCCTCTCCTGTACTCACTCTACACGCACGACTGTACAGCCACACACAGCTCCAACGTCATCGTGAAATTCGCCGATGACACGACGGTGGTGGGCCTGATCACCGACAACGATGAGGCGGCCTACAGAGCGGAGGTGAACGCTCTGACACACTGGTGTCAGGAAAATCACCTCTCGCTCAACATCAACAAGACCAAGGAGCTGGTGGTGGACTTCAGGAGGCAAAAGAGAGAACACGCCCCCATCACCATCGACGGGACGCCAGTGGAACGGGTCAGCAGCTTCAAGTTCCTCGGTGTCCACATCGCTGAGGACCTCACCTGGACTGTCCACACACAAGCAGTGCTGAAGAAGGCACAACAGCGCCTCTTCTTTCTCAGGAGCCTCAGGAAATTTGCAATGAGCCCCAAAATTCTCCGCTCCTTCTACACCTGCACTGTGGAGAGTATCCTTACCGGATGTATTACTGTCTGGTACTCAAACAACACCAGCAGCAACAACAAAGACCTCCAGAGGATCGTGCGATTGGCCCGGCGTGTTGTGGGAGGTGAACTTCCCTCCCTCCAGGACATCTACTGCGGGCGCAGCAAGAGGAAAGCACTGAGAATCATCGGTGACACCCACCACCCGAGTCACGGACTGTTCTCTGTGCTGCCCTCGGGTCGACGCTACCGCAGCATTCCAGCACGCACCAGCCGACTGCAAGACAACTTTTTCCCCCGGACTGTCAGGAAGCTGAACACAGCTAGTGTATAACAATACACACTGTAAACTGTTAAAACCTTTTAAACTTTTTTACTGCTGCACCTTATCTATAATATATAATATATATACATTGGTATCCATACTTTCTCATATGCACCTAATTTTAAATACATTTGCACTATTTTGTACACTGTTTTGCACACAACTTTTTGTGCACACAAGTCGGTTTTTTTGCACTGCTACTTTGTTACTTATTGTTACTGTCTGTAATTAGTTTTGTACTGTACATTGCACTATTGGAGGTTGCACCTACGTTTTTCACTCACCACAGCTCTCATGCTGGGGTGATGTGACAATAAAAGTGATTTGATTTGATTTGATTTGAATTGATTTGATTTAAAGAGTCTCCCTAATGCTGGTGAATTTGCAGACATGACCTGGGTGTGCGGCACTCTGGACAACTTTCTCTTCAGACCCTCGTAGATCATAAACTGCAGGGCTGGATTCAGAACCAGCAACAGCGAGGGGAAAGTGCCATTCCACAAAGCTCCAGCTCCTTCTTTCTGCACAATCTGCACAAAGGCATCTGACCACGTGCAGAACAATCAGCGTCGGACTAGCAGGAGTTCCTCGCCAAACAACGTGAAGATACGTGCCTATGATGCCTCTGTAGTTTGTGGACTGGATGTCCTCATTCCTGAATTTTGCCCCCTGAAGTTTGAGTCTGGTGTTGACTACCCACAGTGGAGTGGTCAACAGAACGTTCACCACACCTGAAACAATCAGGTGAACACACTGAACTGGTTATGACATTGTTTCCTAAAGCTAAACATTGCAATGATTTACTGCATCGTGTTTAATGTAATACAATACAGACAAGATCTACCGAACAGTGACACTGAATTTTGTGTCTCTTATTATACTATGTTAACGTATTATATCTGTTAATATTGTGTTAATTTTCACTGAGATCTCAAGTAAACTTCCCAAAAAAGATGTACATTATAAAGGCCAACCTGCAGCAATGCCAAGCAGAAGATCTTTGCCTGGTGATGACCTCTGACCTTTCAACCATGTGGCCTTCAGGCTATGAAAACAATAGAAGTAGACGAAGTTTGAGCAACAGAGACTGCAGATCACTGGAAACCAGCCTCGGTATGGAGCCAGTCTGGCGGATCAAAGGTAAGAGAAGAGTCAGCCTCTCACGAGTGTGTACGCCTGAGTGAGGCGACTTACAGACCCTCCTCCCTGATGATCTCCTTCAGAACAGCCGCTGGGGATTTGGCTTTCCGCTCATCGTCAACTGCAAGGCAGGAAGGAATAGTCAGTAGAACATCGCAGAGCCAAGAGAACCCAGTGACACGGATACACCTTGTGCACCATAAGCATAATTGACTAGCAATTAATACCATAGGCATAAGATAATGCACACTAGATTCACCTTGCAGTCGCAGTCGAGCCGTGTCCAGAGGGAAGAACACACTCATCGCTGTCACGCTGCCCTGCAAACACACACGGTCCTGATTAGAGCTCCAGGCAATGCAAGGTGATTTCAAATTCCAGAAATATAGAATTTTCACAACTAGTCGAATAGAGAAAGAGAAAGCATGTCATCGTTACTGAAAGCTTCCTTCATTTACAAGGTTCCTACACTTTCTGAAAGACAAAATTCGAGCACTTTTCAAGCACTTTCAAGGTCCATGTTTAAGTTTTTCCAGCGCCATAATTTTCCATTATCTAAACACAATCAAAATGAAACATTACCATTTTGGGGGAAAGTTTTGTGGTATTGGATACCTTACTAACATTACAGGCAAAATACCTATTCTAACTTTATTTAAAGTAAGAAATTGGGCTGCCATTAGAGTCTGCCATTCTTCTCCATTTATAGCAAAGTGTGTTTTAGCCAGAAACACTGCAACAATAAAGGTGATCATGCTTCCCACTTTCTGCACTTTTAAACAGACCTGAATCACAGTGATCACGGCCTGATTATTCAGAGATTCACAGACATTATTTATCTGTCTCTCTCTGTCTCACTCTCAGAATCTGTGAATCAAAAATCGCATGTAACTAGACACAGAGTGGGAGAACCGCCTAAGTTCGGATCCGTTCCCGAGGACGTGCACTTATCCGAACTCCACTGTAGAATTTCAAGCATTTTCAAGCATTTCATTCAAATTCAAGCATTTTCAAGAATTTCACGCACCGGTAATAACCTTGAACTTAGTTGCCGATTCACCGGAATCTCCACTCAACGCACTCGGGAGTAACAGACACACAACAGCGGCACAGAGACTATTTTAACGTCGTAAGAACAGAATAATAATCATAATAATTACCATCGCGCCAGCTACTGCGTGCACGAGACTCTCGTAAGAAAAAACATCAGAGTGATTCATGTCGTCAGATGTCGTCGTTAATTTGTGCGTTCGCTTTTATTTGTACACATGTTGGAAATAAATCAATGAAAATGACGTAGAGTTTTGCGAATTTTAAATGCTTTTCATGGCGGTTGCCGTCAACACTGTACTTCCGGGTCCGTGTCGGCCAATGAATACGCTCTATGAATGTATCGTTTCGTTTATTGGACAAATGTTAAACTTGACGATTCCACAGCCAATGATAGCGTCACAAAACAACCCAATACAACGCACGTTCTTGCGTGAAAATGTGTTTTGTGGAATTTCGCCGCTGTGAGACTAGGTCCAGACCGGTATGTATGTATGTGTGTGTGTGTGTGTGTGTGTGTGTGTGTGTGCGTGCGTGCGTGCGTGCGTGCGTGCGTGCGTGCGTGCGTGCGTGCGTGCGTGTGCGTGTGTGTGTGTGCTTCTCATTTTCTTATTTGATGGTTTCTCTTATTTTAGTACAATCTTTTAGTCCTCTTACAATGCGTTGGTGTTCAGGTTTCTGTGGAATTAGATTAGTGCCAAGTTGCCAACAACATCGGAGCGCTAAAATAAAAAAGACTAAGCGTTTTAATAAGAGAAATTGTAGTTTTATCAGGGTGAGATATTCTATCTTCTTTTTAATTTTAGTAATAGATATTCTATCTTCTTTAGTAATTTTAGTAATACTTTATCGCGTGTAGCGGTGTGATGTATTACACTTTATTTAGTGGAGCACGTTAATGAAAAATCGTTCACTTTGTGGTACAAGCGGCAAATTTGGTACACAAGTGCTTTTGGACCTACTATCTCATAAAAGTACGTTGCCCACTAGAACAAACAAAGTGGCCACCATTCGAAGCGGTTTGAAACAGCGTTTGAACTATATTTTGATTGAATAGTCCTATTCTGATGGTTTATACATTGAAATATGTGTTTTTGCACATGAGAAATACAACTCTGCATTTAGAAAATCAAAATTATTGAATATTATGATGATACAATGCTAATTAAATGAAAAAAAAAAAAAAAAAACACTCACAAACAAAGACATTAGTTTCACTTAAAGCTTAAAGCTTAAAACTTGTAGGGGAGGCCACGTAGAGGCTGTCTTTGAAAGATTTTAATCTTCCTTGGAGGCTTAATAATAATTATAAATCAGTCAGGCATTCCATCATGGCCGAGATTGCAGGTCTCTGTCGAAGGGAGTTGTCCGGAAGTTGGATCCAGGGAGCAATGATTGAGCCGACACCGTGTTAGAGGTTTAACACGTGTTTATTGTGCCGTTCAATGCATTACTCAATCACAGTCAGGAAATGCGGATCCTTTATACCCTAAATGACGTCAGATATCTCGCGTGACTATCAGCAGGAAACGAGATTTGTCAGAGGACTGACTTACACACGTGGTCTCTATTCAATAACAAAAGATAGGCGTTGCTATGGTAATATGTAATCAGGTCTCTATTCGACCTTCAGAGGTCTCCGAACGAGGAGAGTAAGAAGAGCAGTCTAAAACACTAACTTTGAATGTTGGAACCTAAGTATTATCTTAAAATATATAATAAAATATTATCTATGGTCAATCATAAATTAATATAAGTTCCGAGTTTGAGTTCTGAGTTATTTTAAGAAGCTTCTCACAGTTTTAACTGTCTCAAAGCACACTAAGTAAATCTTTAAATTAGTTATCACTTTTATTCATGTGATTGTCTGGTTATTGGTGTTAATTAAATCACTTTGATAATAACAAGAAAGTATTAATATAAATATTACAAATAGTCAAGTAAATGTGAGGATATCTTAGTTTAAACGTTTCTTAACCTTTCACAAAGATTTTAGCTCCAGTGTCCTTGCTTTTGATAAGACTTAGACAGAGACTGAAGACATAGCAGTTTACCGGAATTGGGATTTACGTCAACATCAAATTATCTTGCCTTATAATATTCCCCCACAGATCCATAGGGAACAATAAGTCAAAACAACTTTTAGATTATTATTATTATTATTATCTAGATTTTAGTTACTAATCTATATCTCACAATTCAATTCAAAATAACAATTCAACAGCCTTCAGCCTTGGCCTGGCTGTGTTGACGCAGGCTAAAATATAATAAGATCTTAATATTAATATTGGAAATAAGATTTAAGTTATTAAATATTAAAAATATTCTAACACTTTGTCTCCCCCATTTTTTTTTTTTTTAGATAACGGTATAAAAACACAGAAAAGGTGTCAAAGCATAGGCTGCATGTTTTATGATCCAGAACTTGAATCAACATAACTTAAAAAATAATATTACAAATATCCAACTCAAACATTCAACTTAAACTTGGTTGTTCTATTTTCTTAGCCCTCACATGCACAGGCACACAACTGTGTGCACTTCAGGCCAAAGCGATAGCATTTGCATCGTCCTTGGCATTCAGTCTTGCAGCCACATTTTGTCAACTGCTCACAAGTCTGAGCAATGGGTGGAAGGGTTGTCCAGAGAACATGCCAGATCTGACCATCTTTTTGCCAGCCCCAGTTGGCAGGACTTTCAGTTTGCATTTTGCACACTGTTGCTTGGCCCCATATGCAGGCAGCTTGGAAAGCAGACCGTTTCACATGCTGAACGAGGGATGCGCTTGTTGGTGGAATGGCATCATAAGACCTTTGCTTCCGAGCAAACAAGTCCAGTCTTGCCTCATCAACATTGCATGTAGTACTTTGCTTGTCATACATGGTGATGACAAACTTCTCAAGGATGTTGAGGTCTGCATCTTCTATGATAGGTGTGTATTGGCTGAGCTTTTTGAAGACAGGACTAACTTCAGGGCAAACCTCCCATGCTTGCCATGCACTTTTCTTGCTTTTACCACGGAAAGCTGACACAACATCGCAGACAGTGAAGGCGTGGAAGAACAGCATGCCGCTGGATTTCTCTGGGCCAAGATTCACCACCATATCATGAATTGGCAACCACCTAATGGACTGACCCTGGCCAAATTCTATCCAGATCTTCTCCAAGCCTGCATCCTGAAGAGTCGCAAAAACATTGACTGCAACCACAAGAATATCTGTGTCGCATGCCTTAATCAACACACACTTTATCTGTTGCTTGGTTGCATGAAGAGCATGTGTGAAGATTCTGGAGTCAGCTTCTTCGTGGTTGCAAGGACTTAAACCTTCAAGGCTGATGGGTTTGTTTGAAAGAGACTGCTCTCCTTTGGTCACAACTACGATATTGTGAGGACACAAGGTCACTATCTTCTCTGCTAGGAACCCAAAGAGTTCAGTCTTGTTTTCATTGTCTCGCAAGAAGCTTTTCCAGTTGGGCGGTAGTTTTGTTTTTACGGTCACTCTACGTCGACCTCCCTTACCTCTGTGTGACCTTGTTTCAGCCTTCAGGCTTGAAGTCCAGTAGACATCAAAAATTGTCTGTTCGCTCATACTTTGATGGGTATGCTTGGATCATTCTTCTGTTAATTCAAGTTCTAACTCGAAAACCTTTTTTGGCGTTTGACGAGGCGGCCATTTTGAAAACTGGCGGCCCTCTTGGATTTTCAGCTGGGCAACCAACTTTTATTAGAAGGTATGTCCTGGACATCATTTGTACCAAATTTGGTGCTTGTACCATGAAGTGAACGATTCGGCTCAAAAATGGACATAAGCAGCCCCACTAATTGCTCTAAGATTTTGTCCAATGATGTGATCTATAGCACTTCAATTGTAGCACTGTTTTTTATTATATATCTTGCACTTTTTGTAAATACACAAGTGGGTTTGCAAATCACATGTGATACTTTTTGACTGGGCACTTTTGTGTGTATGCATTCATTAATTTTAAACTGAAATTCGACATTACTAAAAACGATATAGTAGAGTTAAGAACGATAGGGATTCATAACAATTTTTATTTCGTGGAAGAAGAGAAGAGGAGAAGGTTCATTTGTTAAATATCTCTGGAGTCACACTTCTAATGCAACAGAACTTGTGATGAAAATTTTAATTTTAATAATTGTAAACCATTTATACACCCTTAATACAGTAGAGCGAGCGTGTGCAAGGGCGCACTCTGCTGGCTCTGCTCATCTAACACTCTCCTCACTGAAGGACGCGTAAAGGGTTCAAATCTGACAAATAAAAAAAAAAATCAACCAAAGAATTCCAGTAAACAATGATTTAAACTGGGAAACAATCTAACCATGAGAAACCAGAAGGCACGATTTAGCAGAACTACCAGCTTCAATCTGTCACGGATCCCAGCTGAAGCTGGAAGTCGTTTGGATCGCGTCACTTCCGGTTTCACGTGGTTCGTTTTTCTTTCTTTCTTTCCAGCTAATTTTTGTCGTCTTCCTGGTGTCCGCGTGGCCAATCGTTTCTGTGTTTGTTCCCAGCTGTTGCTTGTTTGTGTTCTCGTTATTCAATCGCGTTTGGAGTCCGTGTCATTAGCTGCAATGACACTTAGCTGTTTTCATTTGGGGATTGGGTTTTTGTCACAGTCTTTGTCAGGTTGTTTGATGTCTTGGTTGTCTTCTCGTCACGTCGCGGTTTGCCTCGTGCATATGGAATAAACTTGTGTTAAGGAATTAACCCCCTGCCTCCCGAAGTCTTCTCTGCTGTGCAAGCGGATCCAGACCCTCCAACCTCGAGACAGCCAAACTGTGACACAATCTTTCTATTTGACTCACTATAACATTCTGAATTTAGTACTAAACTCAACAAAATGTAACTCAGATTACCTTTACCAAGCCGAGCATTTTTAGACGCGTATGATAATTAATAGAAATTTCACAAACAATTTCACATTTTCCTCTCCACAGAACATCTTAATGATTGTCTTTGTTACCAGTTTCTCAAATTATTAGAAAATACAAACTGCCCATTTTCATTAGGAAATTGTAAGATGCACGTGGCATGTTAAGGTTTAGACAAATGTTTTAAAAAGGTGGTTCAATCATCTTTTAATGGCGAAGGGCTTTGGTGGCTTGAGCTTAACCGACATGCTTCGCTTGGATGAAACCTCAGCCTCTTTTCTCGCCTGATCTTCTTCTTGTCTCCAGAGCTCCTGCTTCTTTCTCTCCAGCTCCTGTGTAGTGCTGCACCACATCTCTAGTTCTCTCTCCTTTTGTGCGATACTGTTTTTTCTGGTCTCTAAAATTTTCTCCACCTTCTTCCGAATCTTTCTCTCCGAGGCTGGGAAGAACCGAGTGGAGTAGCAGCTCTTCCCATTGACCGCCACCAGCGTCTCCACTTTCTTCAGCAGCTCCGTCACAGGCTCCAAGCTGCCGGACTCTTTGTTGTTGAAGAACACAAAACCACCGCTGCACTTGTGGATGAAGTTGCGAAGGTCTTTGTCAGAGTTAGTGATCACATCGTTCGCGGTCTTCCCTTCCAGGCGATCTCCATGAGTGAAAACGATAATGGTGTACCTCCAAATGCTCTTTCCAAACATGCTCTCCATCAGTTTGTGCATGCTGCGGTCATCGTTGCTCAGGTTCCCGACCGGCATGACGAGCAGGAACACGTGTGGTCCAGGAGAACACAGGGACAGGGACCTCAGTATTTCTTTGGTCACTTCTTTCTCGGTACGTTTGGCCCGGTTCAGTCCAGGAGTGTCAATGATGGCCACGGGTCGGCAGAGGACCTGTCCACAAGCTCTTTCACAGACCTGCGTGAGTCTGCTCAGCTGCATGTCTGATTTAAAGACGCTGGATCTGAGGATGGAGTTTCCGGTGGAGCTTTTCCCAGATCCTCTTGCCCCCAGCAGCAAGATGCGCAGTTCATCTGTGAGACGAGATTCAGTTTAAATCTCTGACATTACACACATGATCAGTAGGAAGATAATTAGCATTAAGCGCAGAAGGCTTCTGCCTAAGGTTGTAAATTAAAGGTCCCGTCTCTCTCATCAGGACCCATCTCGTGCATGTTTAAATGCTCTTGTGCTCCTTCGGTCCTTCTCTCATGCGCGTTTTAATCACTTTACTGTGCGTTTTATCACTCTCATGTGCTTCTGGACCGATCTTGTCCTTTTTTAATCACTCTCGTGCACGTTTAATCCCTTTAGTGTGCGTTTTGTCACTCTCACTTGCTTCTGGATCAAACTCGTCCACTTTTAATCACTCTTGTGCACGTTTAACCACTCTCGTGCACGTTTAATCCCTTTAGTGTGCGTTTTGTCACTCTCACGCGCTTCTGGATCAAACTCGCTCACTTTTAATCAATATTGTGCACGTTTAATCACTCTCGTGCACGTTTAATCCCTTTAGTGTGCGTTTTGTCACTCACGCGCTTCTGGATCAAACTCGTCCACTTTTAATCAATATTGTGCACGTTTAATCACTCTCGTGCACGTTTAATTCCTTTAGTCTGTGTTTTGTCACTCTCACTTGCTTCTGAATCTAACTCGTCCACTTTTAATCAATATTGTGCACGTTTAATCACTCTCGTGCACGTTTAATCCCTTTAGTGTGCGTTTTGTCACCCTCACTTGCTTCTGGATCGAACTCGTCCACTTTTAATCACTCTTGTACACGTTTAATCACTCTCGTGCACGTTTAATACCTTTAGTGTGCCTTTTGTCACTCTCACTTGCTTGTGCACGTTTGATCACTCTCACTTCCGGACCAATCTTATCCACGTTTAATCACTCTCACGCACTTTTAAACACTCTTGTGCGCGTTTAATCACTCTTGTGCGCGTTTAATCTCTCCTGTGCGCGTTTTACCACTCACTATTGTGTGTGTTTAATCACTCACTCGCTTCCGGACCAATCTTATCCACGTTTAATCACACTCATGCGCGTTTAAGCACTCTTGTGTGCGTTTAATCACTCTCGTGCGCGTTTAATCACTCTTGTGCGCGTTTTACCACTCCCTATTGTGTGCGTTTAATCACTCACTCGCTTCCGGACCAATCTTATCCACGTTTAATCACACTCATGCGCGTTTAAACACTCTTGTGCATATTTAGTCCTCCTGTGCGATTAATCACTCTCCTGCCCAATTAATCACTCTTGTGTACTGTCAGGGAGACGCTCCCTAACGAACTATGGGGCACGTTCCCTCATATATATACACACACAAGAACATAATGCACATTAACCTGGATGTTTGCACTCACACAAAATATAGACAATGTGAATTATTACTGTCAATTTGGCTGTAACAGACTGTGTATGCATATTGAAATCGGTAGAATACCTGTCGGCGGGAAGTGGGTGTGTCAGTAGGCAGGGCTACAGATTTAAAATGGTGGCCCGGGCACTCTACAGGGGAAGGCGGCAAGGTAGTGGTGTGATGCCTTGTGTGGTGAAGAAGCCAATAGTAAGAGGTGGTTCTCAGCGTATATATTGTATAGTTTTTTGTTTTATTTTTGCTGTGGGATTTTTGGGCGTTCTGTTGTTTTGTTGGAGTATTTTTTCACCGGTGCACAATTAAAAAGAAGCTGGGTTAAAGGATTTTCACGATTTTTCGTCACTTGGCCAACGACCGCTCGGGCTATTCACAACATGTAGGTTTTATCACTCTCGACCATGTTTGATCACTCTCACTTGCTTCTAGACCAGGCATGGGCAAACTACGGCCCGCGAGCCACATGCAGCCCATGACACGTTTTAATCCGGCCTGCGGAGCTTGTAAAAAATTAAATCATAATTATATATATATATTTTTTAATGTTCCATTATGAAGGTTTTTTTTTGCTTTATAAACACATTTTAAAAAGCAGAACCATATACACAAATGTACGTTAATTAAATGTACTAGCATATTTATAACATTTATTTTTACACAAAAAATTAAGTTTTGTCAGTCACAAAACAATAAAGGTTTGCGCATATACGTTTATCCGCCGCTCCGCTGCCTCGCTGCCTCCACCCGGCGCTTTAGCTGAGATCAGTCGGAGGCCACGATGTTACAATAGTTATTTTCATTAGCTCAGTTGTTATTTTATTTTAAAACATTGCTCTCGCGTTTATTATTTCTGCACATCTCATTCTTTGCATTCGTTTTCGTGCAGTCTGCTTTACTTTCTCTTCACTGCGTGGGATCGAGGGAGTAGTCCGGTAGTCGCTTAAACGGCTGGATTTTGGGGCAAAACGATCATTAAAAGTCACGCAGGACAGTGCCATTGTCCCCAATCCCCGGTGACCAGCGCTGCTCAGTGAATTAAATGTTACTGGGCCGCATAAGTTTAGTAAAACAAATCAGATTAGTGCCAAACATGTCAAGCCCAAACAAATGTATTTTAAAAAACGATACGGAAATGATTTACGTTTTTGTTTTGCTTTTTAATCATTACCTTCCTTCGCAATCTTCACATTATCGTTAGGCAGCAGGTTAAAGGCGCCTTTTCGTTCCAAATCAGACTTATCTCGAATCTCCCCGCACGCGCTCTTGTAGCAGACAATTAATATTATTATACTTATACCCACCAAAATAATGGCAAAACTAGGAGTGTCATCTGTCTGTCGAAAGTCAGTCAAACATAAGAAGAATCTTGTATAATTTTTTTTATTTTTGCAATGTAAAGTGCAATGAAATCTGACGCTTTAGCGGTCATTTTCTCTAAATGTAAAGTTTAATAAAACATCACGTTTTAGCGGTTACTTTCTCTAAAGAAAGTATATAAGCAAACTTATCACGGTCCTAGATATAGTTGAAATGCTTTATTATGAACCAGTAAAAGAGTGAAGTGGCTCAGCGCATTATTGCTGGCACATTGAGTGCCGTAATAACATGATTGGAAGCGCAACAAAAACGCGTCTCTTTTTCGGACGCGCAGCTATTCAGAAGATTTTCTAATGTTTCTTGTGATGCTGAGAACTGAAGAAGAGATGGTTCAGATTTTTAAAAATGATTATTGAAATAATCGTGCCTTTTTCGTTTTATAAGCAGTAGAACTTTATTCTTATAAACGAGGAACTATAATTGTGTTAAAAAGTTTTTTTAAAAAGGATAAAAAAAAAACTAAATTATTTTGATATTTTATATTAAAAGAAAATTCTAATCCCTGGTGAGTTAAAATGCTAAATCACTTTATTTGTATTTTAGTATTATATTTGTTTATTTGTTTTTTTATCTTGAATGCATTTTAAAGTATAAATAAACACTATTTAAAGTTAATTACAAAATTATATACAAAAAATTGTATATCACTGTTTAATCACTTTTTAAACACTCATACACAACGTGTTTAATCACTCTCACTCACTTTTCATCCGCGTTTAATCACTCTCATACACGTTTAATCAAACTTGTGCACGTTTTAATCACTATTGTGTGCGTTTTCGGGAGGAAACTGTAAAAAACCAAGTATTATCTTAAAAAGAGTCTTGAAAGCATGTTGAGAGTGGCAGTTAGAAACGCGGAGGCTGTGTAGGGTCACAGGGTCAGAGGTCACAGGGTCAGTGGCTCACCGTGTAGGGTCACAGAAGCAGGTTCCTCCACATGCTGCAGGTTTTCATAGATTTTTTCCTCTGGACCATCTAGTGATTAGAGGCGAGTTATTCACAGCAGTATATAGTGCAACAAAGTTAAAACATTACAAATACAAATAAGCTAGTCGTTAACCTATAAGAATATAAAGTAAAAGACTGTCCTATAATATAATGTAAAGTAAAAGACTAAAGAGTTGTTCTCAGACCAGTCGATCTCTTTGTGGGACTCACAGCTGGTGGAGGAATACAGTGCAGAATCATTGCCGTCCTCAGAGTTTCTCCCATCTTCTCTTAACTGCACGTCGTCTTCTGTTTCCTCCATATCGTCCTTCTCCTCCTCAAATAGGGGAGATCCTTGTGGAATTACGTCATTGCTTGTCTCTACACAGACACGCACACTTTTACTAAAGAGAATAACTCACCTTATTTTAGTAATGAATGAAGTGTTTGAAGGTTGTGGGCCTTCAAATGTTGCGATCGAACTCTCGACTCAGTGCTGAGTTTGCTGTGTTTGTCACGTAAAGTTAAGAACCTCTTCACAAGGGTGTTTTTCTGATGAGGGTAAAGACTCGTTTAACGTGATTGGCAAGTCTTAAGAGTTTGCCTTACATTCCGGATTTGAGCCGGAGAATGACTGAAATCAGTTGAACAATTTTAAACAGTCATACACAACATGACATGACATAGCTGTAAGAATTTATATCCTTTTGTTTTATGATTTATGATGTCATTTTATTCTGTTTCCAAATGTATTCTGAGATTTTTCAGTGTCTCAGTGATTGTGATATTTGCACTTGGAATTTCCACGTGTATGAATTGTGCTATATAAACAAACTTGCCTTGCCATGCCTTGATTTTGTCTGGGCCAAAAAATGTAAATTTGTAAGAAACGAAACGAAAATGCTTCACATGAATGCAATTACGTTTTTTTTTTCCGCTCTCAATCTTCACGTTTTTGTTTTAAACTTTTTTTCCGCTTTAAATTTTTCTGTCAATCACATTCTCACCAGCCAGTCAGAGTAAGGGCCACCTTCACGTGAAACATGGACCAGAAAAAAAACATTTAACAAAAAATCTGAAGCGGAAAAAAAGTTTCAAAAGAAAAAAAAACGTAAATGTAAAGCTTTTTTGTTTGTTTCTTAGAAACTTTGAGACAGTTGTGACTGTGAAAAGCGCCCTACAAAACCACTGAACTTGAACTATTTCTCCAAATTAAAGACGTATTTAAGTATATAAGCAAATGTATCATAATTAGTAGAATTGTGAAATTAGTATTGTCATAAAGAGTAGAAATGCTTTATTATGAACTATAGTGAACTGGCTCAGTTCAGTCAACAGCCTGAGATAAACCGCAGTCTACAGCCTGAGATTGTTACGATCCTGTGGGTTTAGGGTACTGGACTGTAGCCATTAGACTTCGGCAGCTCATCTTCCTCCGCGACAGGTGTACCTCATCTCCATGAGGTACTTAAGGGTTCGCGGAGGGAGCATGAGCTGCCGGTTATTCTTGGTCATGTGATCCGTGACAAGCCACGTTGGCTTGGCTCACGTTTGTGTTTATCACTTCTTCTAAAGTTTATTTTGCCTATTCTTCCTGTGGATCTCTGAAAGACACATTAAAGCCTTCGTTTGAACTCCGGCTTCAGCTGCGTCTTCCTCCCCTGACAGAATAACCGGCCTAACCGACAAGAGGAACAAGCCCCGAGAAGCCAACCGACTCAAAGGACGGCAACAGTGGTATTTATTGTTCCCTTGATGTAAAACTTTAATAATGGATGCATCCGAACTGTTCGCGATCCTAGTCACTGCTCCAAGATGGGAACGGGACGAGCACTTCGTGCAGCAACTGGACATTTTATTGGAGAACCTGCCAGTAACGTGCCAGTTCGCTCCTGATGGCTTGTGGGAACAGTTTGAGGGTATGTGTCCATGTGAGTTCCGTGCTTTACCTCCTGAGTCTCCTGCTGTGAGAATCCGAGATGCCTGGGTGGCGATCTACTCGGATATGCCCATCAGCTGGAGATTCCCGAAGGCGCGTCGCTCATGTGAGTGCTGTAGAGCAGCGGCACTTATATGGCCCTGGTGGTTGGAAATCTCGCCGGAATCCAGCCACCCATGCACGGAATCACAGCTACCGGCGCAACACTGGTGGATTCAGCCCTCTTTGCCTGATCCCCGGTCAGGTCAGCCGCCTTCTGCGCTCTCTCTGCCTTTCTCTTCCCTCTCTCTCGGGGTCTCCTTCGCGGGAGAGTCTCCCCCCTCTGGTTTCTTCGGCTAACCCCCGTGTGGGGTCTGCCTCTTCCCCTCGGCGATGACGCCCCCGTATTCGCTCGCTCTCGTCTCGCTCTCTCTCCTTCCGCTCCCTCTCTCTCTCGTCCTCCGTCTTCTGCTCTCAATCCTCTCGCTCTCTCTTTCGCCATCCGCGTTTTTCTTCACGCGCTGGCTCTTCTCTTCCTCTTTCTTCCTCTACTCTATCTTGCTCTCTCTCTCCAGCCCGCTCTCTCTCTCCAGCCCGCTCTCTCTCTCCAGCCCGCTCTCTCTCTCCATCCTCTCTTCCGCCCCTCTTTCTAGCTCTCGCTCTCGCTCTCTTTCGCTCTCGCTCCTCCCATCGCTCCTCCCATCGCTCCTCCCATCGCTCCTCCCATCGCTCTTCCTCCGCTCCTCTTCCTCATCCTCGCTCCTCCTCCGCTCCTCTTCCTCGCTCCTCCTCCGCTCCTCTTCCTCGCTTTTTCTCGGCTGATCTTGACGCCCCTCATCCACGCATCGGTGGTCCCAGCCCACCTCATCCGCGCATCGGTGGTCCCAGCCCGCCTCATCCGCGCATCGGTGGTCCCAGCCCGCCTCAACCGCGCGTCGGTGGTCCCAGCCCGCCTCATCCAAGCGTCGGTGGTCCCAGCCCACCTCATCCAAGCGTCGGTGGTCCCAGCCCACCTCATCCAAGCGTCGGTGGTCCCAGCCCACCTCAGCCATGCTCCGGTGGTCCCAGCCCACCTCAGCCATGCTCCGGTGGTCCCAGCCCACCTCATCCTCGTCTCCAGAGCTTCGGTGGTCCCAGTTCACCTCCTACGAACTCCGGTGGTCCCAGCCCACACCACCTTCCCAGCTCTCCGACGGCGCTGCGGCTGCACGCCGCGCTCCAGACGACGGCGCTGCAGCTGCACGCCGCGCTCCAGACGACGTCGCTGCGGATGCACGCCGCGCTCCAGACGACGACGAGCCCTACAGAGACTCCGAGCTGTTCTTCGTCTTCGTCCTCTCAACAGCGGTCTCGGCCCACCTCTCCTAAACTGCGGGCGTCCAAGCCCACCTCGTCGGATCTCGGGTGTCATTGCGGCAGCCTGCCGCACTCCAGACGACGTCACCGCTGCGGCTGGTCGCGGTACTCTTGAGCCATCAAGCGGCCCGCCCGGCCGTCCTCCTGAACCATCAAGCGGCCCGCCCGGCCGTCCTCCTGAACCATCGAGCGGCCCGCCCGGCCGCCCTCCTGAGCCATCGAGCGGCCCGCCCGGCCGCCCTCCTGAGCCATCGAGCGGCCCGCCCGGCCGCCCTCCTGAGCCATCGAGCGGCCCGCCCGGCCGCCCTCCTGAGCCATCGAGCGGCCCGCCCGGCCGCCCCCCTGAGCCATCGAGCGGCTCCAGAGACTCTGAACCGTCCGGCCCGCTTCTTCACCTGCACTCCGGTCTCCCTCCAGGGTTCTTCTGTGGGACGGAGCCCGCCCCTTGGGGGGGGGGGGGGTACTGTTACGATCCTGGGGGTTTAGCGCCCCCTGGTGGCGGCCCAGGGTACTGAACTGTAGCCATTAGACTTCGGCAGCTCATCTTCCTCCGCGACAGGTGTACCTCATCTCCATGAGGTACTTAAGGGTTCGCGGAGGGAGCATGAGCTGCCGGTTATTCTTGGTCATGTGATCCGTGACAAGCCACGTTGGCTTGGCTCACGTTTGTGTTTATCACTTCTTCTTCTAAAGATTATTTTGCCTATTCTTGATTCCTGTGGATCTCGGAAAGACACATTAAAGCCTTCGTTTGAACTCCGGCTTCAGCTGCGTCTTCCTCCCCTGACAGAGATATTCTCAGCACAACATTTTCTAACGTTTCTTGTTCATGTTACTGTTTCTAATGCTTTTTGTGATGCTGCGTATCGCGCAAACGCAACTGAAGAAGAGATGCTTCTGATTTGAAAACGAAAATACAGCCTTATTTGTTTCTAAGCTATTTGTTTCTAGATCTTTCTTTGTTCATATATAAACCAGGAATACAAATCAAGTCTAATTTTAAACAGGTGTCTGTGATTAAAAAAGCAAAAAAAAAAAAAACAAATTTAGATTTTTTGTATAAAAAAAAATTTCAAATACCATAAGTACACGACCGTCCTCGTGGTTTCAGTGAATTAAAATGCTAAATCACATCTTTTGTTGTAACTTTTTAAATTTTATTTTGAATGCATATTATATATATATTCAAATTAACACTGTTAATGTTATGTTAAATACTAAATGAAATACTAAAATTTGAAAATCTGGCAGAATTGTATAAATGCTGGATTAAGAATGCGAGGGTGGTAGAATCGAGTTTGCAATCTTTTAATGAAGAAAAGAAAAATAAAATCTTTTTCCACAGAAAAGAAAATAAGTTAATGTGTATCATCAAAAGCTAAATCTACATTCACTAGAGATTTCAATTACTGTTCTAAATATTTAACACTGACTTTCCCGCCCTCTGCTGGACCAAGCGGTAGGTTCAAAGGTTCAAATTGTGTTTGGTCACCAGACCTAGATCCCCTCTTCCCGAAATGTTGTACAGGTAAATCTTTGTGTTGAGTTTAAATCATGAATATACCGTATACATGTAAATAATTAGTGCAACAAAGAATAGATGCAGACAGTAGATAGATAGATAGATAGATAGATAGATAGATAGATAGATAGATAGATAGATAGATAGATAGATAGATAGATAGATAGATTGATTTGTCATTTCAGTCTATTGAGAACAAACTGAAATCATTTTTAAACATTATGGATGAATGTTTGAACAATTCTTGCTCCAACAAACCACAATATAAAAGTTCTGGACACCTCAGCAGTCAAAATCCTGCGAAAATCCACGATCCTACTGGTTATCCTTCCGAGTCGTGAACTGTCAGTGGAACATCTTGTCTGCTTGTTTTCCAAGGCTGGATGTGATTCCTCGGCTCTCATCTTTACAGGAAGCGAGTGAGGAGGAAGCCATACGGATCCCAGTGGCCTCTGCTCTGCCGTGTATCTCTTCCACACTCCTGCCATGCAGTCTTCTTTCCATTCAACTAATCCCATTCAACCTAATTTTTAGTGCTGTCAAATGATTAATTTTTTCAAAAGTAATTGAACACACTTTCCCCACCAAATTAATATCTTAATAGTTAATTACATAACAATTAAATGACTGTAGCTATTGTATATTGAGGTGTAAAATGTAAATAATGTAAACCCAACACTACATAAAAACTTGTTTGAATACTGTATAATTTACTGGATTTTTTGGTTCAATTTGCAATATATTTTCTTTGTTTTTTAACCCTCCGAGGACGACGGTTTCGCCGTACAAATACTGATAGAAATCAGAACATTAGAGTAAACAGCTTGAGTCATGATAAAGAAAGTAAAGTGGCACTGGGAATAAGTTCTGAACACACTTTATTTAATACTTTGTCACGCCCGATGTTGTGAATTCATGACAGGTAGCTGTATTTGGTGATTACAGCTTCATAAGGCCTCTTGTATGGAGAGACCAGTCCCTCTTGTATGGCCCAATTTTACACACAAACGGTTTTTAGATCTTTGATCTTCAGTTCTCTCCATAGATTTTCTGTGAGATTTAGGTTGGGTGATTGACTGGGCCAATCAAGCAAGTTGATGTTCCTTCTTTGAAACCACTTCAACTGTCTGACTGAATAGTTCGACTTTTAGAAGAAGGAATAAAAATTAGTCAAACAGAAAATTCTAAACTTCAAAAAACTAAAAAAGCAGCTGTGGACGAGTTGCTTGATCCTCAGTGCGACGCTGGCTGGCCATCGTTTTCACACGTGCCAATCTGTTTCACCCAACAATTGATGGGAAGTTCGATTCTTTTAATTGACTCAGATATTTAACTCGTGAACAAATAATTTTTTGTGTATTTTGTTTATTTTTTTTTTAATTGAAAGTACATGAACTAACATTGACAGTTTACTAGACAGACAGTGACACTTGTCCAATTTGCTTTTGTTTCAGCAAAATATCTCTTTAATTGTGATTAAAATGATGAAGTTTCATTTTGATTGTATTTAGACAGACCTTTAAATTTATATTTTACCACACGTATGTTGGTGAGGAGGGTTCACACAACCACACGTATGGAACGCTTGAACATGACTCTTGAAAGTGCTTGAAAAGTGCTTGACTTTTCAGAAGCTCAAGTTCAAGTTCAAGTTTATTTGTATAGGGCTTTTCTTAGTCTGAGACCAATGCAAAGTCGCTAAGAAAACTGTAGGAACCCTGAATATGGATGTCAGTTATTACTAAATGAGAGAACAGCCATTTGTGGCCTAATAATACAGATAGATATCTAGATTAGTCACCTGACACAAGGATAAATATAAAGGAAAGGAAAGAAAAGAAAGAAAGATAGAAAAAAAGAAAGAAAAATAGAAAGAAATAAATTTGACAGACTTGCCACCAAGGTTCCACAGCTAAAGTTTACTTCCAAAACGACTCCTGGCTACTGTAGCTGTGTGACTTCACCGTGTGGTTCAAAGCAGAGGACTATTCTGATATGGTCTCTACCGGCCATTTGGCAACCTCTACTTGATTCAGTTTCCATATGTTCTGTTGATTTGCCTCCAGAAAAATTCTAATCAGCAATTTGAATCGAAGCAGACATCAGACAGACTAGTTCAGCACATAGTCAAAAGAAGGTGGACTGTTCAGAACAGATGATGTATAGCAGATGACTGTGCAAAGGCTTAAAACAGCCGTTGCCCACTGGAGGGTTTAGGTGTCAATGGTATGTTTGAAGTTCTCTCTTGTGCCAACCTCCGGCTGTGGCGCAAAATGTATGAACAGATGGTATGTGGTATGTGATAGTCTACAATAAATAACAAGATATGGCTTTAGACTTTGTGGAAATATGAAATACTTTCGTTGTGATTAATAAGGGTGTTCTGTTGACGACATTTAAGATGAAAATCAACTTGAACAAAAATACATGATCAAAAGTAACTGACCGACTGATTTTATTCACGAGTACGGAACAATGAGCCTCTGGAAACGACAGAGTATGAATCAAAGTCCAGTCAAAGAATATCGATTGGAGATGAGCTGCTAAAATACTAGCCAAAAAGCAGCGTGGCTCAAAGAGCTATAGCTACTGAGGAAAATGGAAAGATTCATCAGGGCTTGGAAGTGAGATATATATATATATCTATATCTATATATATAAAGGTTGAATTATTATTATTATTATTATTATATATTTATAACCAACAGTTACTCTAGAAACATGTATACAAACATTTCAGGAATGGACCGTTCTGCTTCTGCCAACGTCATGGAACAATCCTACTATTTCCACTGTGAAGGTTATGACAAACAGTATCCCTGGAACGTATAGCTCGATTTAATGGAGCATATAGAGTGACACAGCAATAAATAGATACGACTCATTCTCACAGAGCTTTCATCAGCTTTTTTTGACAGGGTGACTGGAAGAGGCGAGTGAAATAGCGACATACTACAGTGCTTCCATTTAGTTTTTGTCAGATCACCGATAAAAAAAATAACTTCTTGCCACCAAAGCAAATCCCAACATTCCAATAATTTGTTTTATTTATATTGGTGTACTGGTGTAAACAGATTAAATTTAATTGATATGTACCTATAATATTATTCGTTTATTACGTCAATAAAATTGTTTCTGGTACATAACTACTGTATTTACGAGAATATAAGCAGCCCTTTTTTCACATTTTCAACGCTCAAAAACTTGGGGGGTGCTTATAATTGATGATTTTAAATATGCGCGTTAAGAAACACCATTTTTCCGTATTTCAAGTCAGGAGCAATCACAAATATACGGAAACACTTGGTCTTTATGCAGCAGCGCGTGTCTTAAATATAGTGCGTCTTTAAATAATGCGTAGGCAGACGTGCATACAGTGTAAGCTTTTATTGGCTCAATAACAGAAATAAAGAAACACTAGCCAACGGCGAAACACTTAACAGAGAGAAACTAACACTGGAAGAAGTAAGATTAAACTAAATACAAATCATTAATGTTACAACAAACACAAATCTATAAACCACGACCGGGTAGCTTAGCTTAGCTCTAACAAACAGGTCCAATGTGTAATCACAGAAAGAGTCAAACCAGTTGAAAATGAAGAACACGGGCAAGAAGTAAAAAATCCAAGGAACAGGCACAATTAAAACGCTCGGTTTGGTAAACAGGGGATAGTAATCCTTCACTTTGATTCTCTTCACACGACGTCAGATAAACAGAGCTTGACGGGCCTGACCACTAATCACTAATAATTCAAGTTAAACGGAATCAAAATGATACAAGTAACAAGTTAGGCTTGAGGAAAAAAATATATTATGTTTAGGAGAATATTAACGTAATTAAAGTGCAAAAGAAATAAACGCAGCTTCATCTCCCACCAGTGAAGCCGAACGCCAATAGGCTTTGTTGAACTTAGAATAGTTTTCTGTTGCAATTCCCTTCACACTTATCATTTCCCTCCACTTTTCCCATCTTTAAATGTGCTAACAATTATTTTGTTAATGTTCTTTTTGCACCTGCAAGCTGCAAAGAAAAGCACTTCAACAAAGAATCATTCCTCAAAGATATGTATGTGGTGATCAAAACGTCTTCATAACCTGACGGCATCATTGCAGATTTGTCAGCTGAACATCCTCGATGCGGATCTCCCATTCCTCCACATCCCAAAGGTGATCTTCTGGATTGAGATCTGGTGACTCTGAAGGCCATTTGAGTATAGACTACATTCCCATATTCGAGAAACCAGTCTGTTAAGAATAAGCATCATTCACGCTTTATAAAAAGAGGACGTTTTATTACAGTACAATACAGTAGGGAGGAAGAAGGAATTTTTAAGGAGAGGTAAGTAAATGGGACCAAAACTATTGTTGAGAGCAGTTTATCTCAGAACTAATTTGTATGGATAAAATCTACTACTTGTATTTTCACAATTCACTACTTTGGTGACTAGTTAGTCTCACAGTGTGAAGGTTTTCCTTTGAGGACCGGTCAGACTCGGAACAAGAGTTTGCATGTTCTCCTTTGCTTCTCCAACTGCATTCGGGATTTAGAATATTGGCCATAGATGTAAGTGTGTTATATGTGTGTGTGTGTGTGTGTGTGTGTGTGTGTGTGTGTGTGTGTGTGTGTGTGTATATATATATATATATATATATTAATGATATATATATATATATATTGATAGATGATAGATAGATAGATAGATAGATAGATAGATAGATAGATAGATAGATAGATAGATAGATAGATAGATAGATAGATAGATAGATAGATAGATAGATAGATAGATAGATAGATAAGGAATTTATGTCATTTATAGCGGCTTTGCGTTGTCTGGAACTGCGCTATTTAAATGAACTTGAATGTGTGTGTGTCTAGAAATGAAATAACTTTCTTAAATGGATTAAAATTCAAAAATGTTTCACTAGTTCAGTTTTTTTCTCCTTTTGATTTCCTGAAACACATGTTTTTGTACTGAGGAAACCGAAGATCTGGAGGAAACCCGCGCAAACACAGGTAGAACATGCAAAACTCCATACTAACTGCACACAGACACCCAACTGGGCCTCAAACGGGTTCTTATTGCTGTGAGGCGATAGCGCTGCCCACTGCTACACCGTGCCGCCGTGTGTGCCCGGCATATTTTGCAATCAGCATTTTAATAATGTTGTGTGTCTACTATAAGCAAAGACTGCTGTGGAGGCAAGGACCTGTACCTCCATATTTTATCGTAGTAAAGTGTAAAAACATATTTTTCCGTAGTAAATGTGCCGCATTTTGTGAGAGGACAACGCCATAATAAAGGTCACAATGACAATGTCGCACCTTACTTGGTAGGACACTTGGACTGGTGTTCGATTCCCCCCTACCGCTGGTTCTGCAACTGAGTGTCAATTTGGCAAGACACTGACACTGAGATACAAAATTGCACAAATACAACATATTCATGATTTGTCTGCTTCACACAAGGCACAGTGTACATGTACTTCCTTGTGTGAAGTACACACAAGGTTTTTTTTTTAGTTCAGAATGCAGCCGCTCGACTACTGACCAGAACTAAAAAGTACGACCATATTAACCCAGTGCTAATGTTGCTACATTGGTTACCTGTAAAATATAGAATTATATTTAAAATTCTCCTAACAACTTATAAAGCATTAAAACGGTCTAGCTCCTCTGTATCTCAGTGAGCTCATCACGTGTTACGAGCCAAGGAGACCTCTGCGCTCTCAAAACTCAGGCCAGCTCGTAATACCAAAAATCTCTAAAACATTCACAGGGTGAAGATCGTTCGCTTATCTAGCACCAAAATATTGGAACACTCTGCCTAGCACAATCCGGGAATCAGAATCAGATTAAAATCTAGAATTAAAAACACATCTCTTCAATGACGCATATTTAAAACTGTAATAGCAAAATATTCAACTACTGACATTAACAAATAGGAAGGCTGCACTAGGTAGAAGCCCGGAACCGAACCTCATCTGCACCGTAGCATCACTGCTATTTTTTGAGTGTCATCTCACCAGGACGGTGACGACGTTGTTCGAACAGTTTTCCATCATGAGCCACTGCATCATCATGAGGGGAAGAGCCACCACACTTTATGCCCCGCAGGACATAACATCCGTCTTCATCTTCACCAATGACTTTGTACTGTTAGCATGCCAGAGGAGACTGGCACCAGAGAGTTGGGATCTCCCTAGGTTTTTTCCTCTCACACCGCCAGAGAGGTTTTTTTTCCTAGCCACTGTTGCGATCTAGTTTGCTCTTCTGGTCATAGCCCATAGTCTGAACAACAATAGACATACTTTTTCCTCGTAACTGACCCCCCCCCCCTTTTTTTTAAACTCATATAAAGAATCTACATTTTTCTTTTTAAAGACTTTTTCACGTGGCGTCTTTGCGTTGGTCTCGGGCTAAGGAAAGCGCTATTTAAATGAACTTGAACTTGAACTTCCATTTCAAAGAAACTTTGCAAAAATGAAAATTGCATATTTTACATCAATCTTCACATATAGGCAGAAGGATGATCTTTAGTGTGAGGAATCCAGCAATCGACTACAAGAGTTGGAGTGCATATAGTTTGACTAGTAGAAAACTAATAGTGAATTATCCATGTGCAACATATGTGCAGCAAGAAGTGTGTGATGAGAATGTCAGACAGGCTCTCTGGAATGGCAAGTATGACTGGGCTCCTAATCTCTCTCGTACACAATTCTGATCGCTGCGCTTCATGTCACTTTGTTGACACATCCATACCTCGGCCTGAAAAGGCAAACGGGCAGTGGCTCAAGTCGACCCTCCCAACCAACCCGTGTACTTTCCTGACTATACATGTGCTTCAGAAGTGTAACTCGCTATCTCCTTTAAAAGATAGAACAGAGCTGCTCAAACTAGTGCCAGTTGGCCAATGGAGAGCCCTGATTTATCTCTTCATCCCAATATGGTGGTAAAGTATTTGAACAAAATATGAATTAACTTGACCCCCTTTACAGATTTTTGCCCAGAGAAGCCCAGCGTATGTTGCAAATGTTACCAGTTAATCCATTTTCACCAGCAACAACATTTTTCACGTTTTCTAAAATAGGAATTTGATGTACAGTATCATTAATTTATGGTTTGCTTAGAAGTAAGCCTCAATTGCATTAAACTTTTGATCTCTTCGCATACAGTGAGATGTTACCGCGTTAATGAATTAGAGCAACCAGAAGACCGTAAACGAGAAACCGTAATAAAACTGTCTTGAGCAGACTCTTCAAACTGCGACTTGAAGAATTTTGAGCGACAGTGCGAGGCCCCGCCCAGTTTCAGTCTGCTTTAAATCAGCGTTGCGCCCCTGCGCTCTTGCCCTTCAATCTCTCTCCGTCCGGATTCACGGTCACACCAGAATTAACCGGAAGGTGTGTAGTGTCGCCTGGCTCGTGCTTTTTGTGCAGCATGTCGGCTTGCTCATGTGTGTTGCATGGTGCACGTGTGAGGAGAAGGCGCAGAAAAGCGCATGCGCACTGTTTGGCGTTGGAGACAGCCGCCGCGTGTTTCTTGCCTTATGTTTCATTTATGATTCCACCCGATGGCCTCAGTAGTTTTAAATTATTTAATTAAATCCAGTGTGTGTGTGTGTTTAATTTCCGACCTCAGTGTAGATGTTTCGCTCAAACGCGAAGCATGATGTTTTCACGTCAGCAGTGGTAAAATCGATATGTCTGAGCGACTGTGCGAGAAACATTTTAAATCACTGGAGGAAGAAATTGATCTAAAGTTTATTCGTTAAACTATCCGCTTAAACTTGATTGAAGTGCTGCGCTTTCACGCTCCGTTTCTCGTGCTTCATACGCCGTCATCAAAGCCGCGCTGCATCCATATAAGTCTGTGTGTATAAATAAAACCACCGCGCGTAATGCTTTGTGTCCCGGATCTAAAAAAAAATTACACGTAAACGTATGGTTTCAACAATCATTATTGGGTTTTTTTGTGTTTGCATACTTAAGTGAATAAATGTTATTTATTATATATATATATATATATATATATATATATATATATTATATATATATATATATATATATATATATATATATATATTGGTTTAAGTATTATTATATATATATAATATATGGGGTTTTTAAAAAGTGAATTCACATTTTAACTGTTTTCCATTAAGTTTTGTACTGTTTTTGCCAATAAACTTAAACCGTACCTGCAATACCTGTGATGTTTTATTCCTTTTTTTTTTCATTTCAGCCATGGCCTCCAAAACCGAAAGAACCTTTGTTGCAATCAAGCCTGATGGTGTCCAGAGGGGTCTGGTTGGCGAAATCATCAAGCGCTTCGAGCACAGGGGTTATAGACTGGTGGCACTGAGGTTTCTTCAGGTAGGACTGATCACATCTTGAGAAAGTGTTGAGGTGTTCTCATGAGACCTGTATCCACATGGCAGCCTGCTGAGGACCTGTGCAAGCAGCACTACATCGACCTCAAGGACCTTCCATTCTATCCTGGACTTGTCAAGTACATGAGCTCTGGGCCGGTTGCTGCCATGGTAAGATCTTGTTAGAGCTCACATCATTCAATTACTACGCCTGACTTGTTTGGTTTTAAGTAATATTTAATCGTCTAATAGTTATTTGTTGATGGTAAAAAAATATTTATTACATTATAAACCAATTATTTTGAATTTGTGATGAGACATCTTTCCTGCTTCTGTCAGGTGTGGGAGGGAATGAATGCGGTCAAGATCGGAAGAATGATGCTTGGAGAGACTAACCCCGCTGACTCTAAACCAGGCACCATCAGGGGGGATTTATGCATTGATATTGGCAGGTAAATTCTTCTAATGGTGTATGAAAGTGTTACATTTCATTATAACAAGTGACAAGTGTTACTACTAATCAAAAATCATCTTTTTTTAGGAATCTTATTCATGGAAGTGACTCTGTGGACAATGCCAATAAAGAAATCAACCTGTGGTTTAAGCCAGAGGAGATGGTTGCCTACACCAGCTGTGCCCAAAGCTATCTCTATGAATAAAGTCTCTTCTGTCTTACCTTCACTGGGCTGTTTTTTTTTTTTTATTTCAGTGGATTTGAAATGTGCTGTTTATTTTTAATTGAAACTGTGGTAGGCAATAGTTTTTTTACAACACAAACCTTAAATTCCTCCCAGTGGTAATTGCAAAGACAAACCCATTGGTCCCTAATTCTGTGGCTATAAAGTTTTTTTCAGGAGATTTTGTAGGATTTGTACATATACAGAGATATGATGCAGAGTTGAAATTGTATTTTCTGCAACACACATAAATTCATTCCACAGATAAAACAATTACATGATACAGAAGTACCATATAAAAGTTCAAGCTGAGAGTAATTAGAATATGCTCAACCATTTAATTAAAAGTATACAAAAGTAATAACTATAAAAACAACTGGATATGAATAAAGTACAACTTGTAATGTTGTGTGATGTGCAAAAACCCCAAGAAATCCCGGTTTTAAAAGCATCAAAGAGTACTACGGAAATAAATGTTTTTTGAATACTTGTGATGTGGATTAAAAAGAGTTTTTGCAAAACATTATTGACACTATACATTCTTCGCAGATAATGACTATGTAATTAGATGAATAAACTTACAATGAGGAGGCAAATCCTGACGTCAAAGATGCTGCATTTACAGTAAATAGCAGAAATGGAAACATCAACTAAAAGCATTAAACAAATATTTTGCATTTGAATTACATATTATATTGTAATACGTACGCTTGAGGAGTATCGTATCACCGTGTCGGAGATAACGTTGCAGGGAGGAGAGTGTCGTCCCACTGAGGATTGGGTATGACGTCGCTTGGATGAGTGTCATTTCACCAGGACGGCGACGATGTTGTTTCGAACAGTTTTCTATCAGGAGCCACTGTGTCACCATGAGGTGAAGACACACTTTACACCTGTTGAAACAACTGATCAGATTGTGTTTGGGTTCAAAGTGTAGGAGCTTCACACAAAACAACTAGAAAACCTAGGGGATGGTGGGCGAAGGAAGATGCAAAAGCTTACAGCACCTGGTATTCCCAGGCGGTCTCCCATCCAAGTACTAACCAGGCCCGACCCTGCTTAGCTTCCGAGATCGGACGAGATCGGGCGTGTTCAGGGTGGTATGGCCGTAAGCGAAAGCTGCTAGTGCAAGCCGGCTACTTAAAGTTGTACGGCGACCAACACGTCCCACCGTCAGCCTCCCGGCTAGATTCATAGATCACTTTTGTTTCGGCGGAGACACACCTTACTCATGGGACACTGCTTGTTGTGCCTTAAATCGCTGAATATGCAGACCCGGGCTTTACCATCCAGGTGACAAAAAGATTTTTCGCTAAGTCCACACCCTCTTTCAAATAGACTTTTTCAAGAGAATTTAGCTAGTTGGCCTTTAGCTTTCTTAATTTGTTTAATGCCTGCACCCCATTCCATCACCCCTCACCGTGCGCTTTGAGACAGTTAAAACGGTGAAAAGCGCCTTACAAATGCCCTGAGCTTGAACTCACTATTTAGAAAAAAAAGTCTTTTCTTTGACGTCTCACATCTGTGTCGCTCAACTAGATGCAAGCGTCCATTTAAGTGCGCTCTGTCGGTTGAATGAACTTTGATGAAATCAAGAAAACCACTGTCAGACACTGGCAACTTTGTCTTGCCGTGAAACGGCACCGGCTGTTTGGATATTGCGCGCAGCCTTCCACTTCACCTTTGGTTACATTGATGCACTTTATTTCGACCATTGTTTCAACCTCGTGCCCTTTCGATATCGGCGGTCTCGTCCCGTGCGAGCTCTATTCTTCGGTCCAAGACATACGCCGTGCACAACGGAAGCCTGCTTTCCCTGACAAAGTGTTTCACACATCCTAGAGGGCCTTGTTGAATGTTACCAAAGAGCTAGAGAACCAAATAGATTCTAACACCTTGGAGTGCCTTATTGTCGATGCTTCAGGCCTTCCAAGGACCCCCCTTCGTCCAGCCTCTGCATGAAGTGGCCGTGATCGTATAGTGGTTAGTACTCTGCGTTGTGGCCGCAGCAACCCCGGTTCGAATCCGGGTCACGGCATCCTTTTCCATCCGTTTACCACTCTTTGTCCTTAATCACAAGCGTGTGGAAAAGGTGCGATCTCGATCCGTGTCACTCTTCACGCATGGGCATTTTGTAATTATTTACTCGTTTTTGCTCTTTCGACCGCTGGCTGATCGCCGGAATTGTCCGTCAGACGTGAGCGCGAGTGGTTTCTGTAAAAGAATTGAGAAGAAATGAGTGAAGATAGGTTAAAGCTAAAAATGCTCTAATCACGCCGGAATCACCATTGGAATCCATGTCGCCCTTTTGGGTCGGAAGTTGCCTTTTTAGCGCAACGTTACCGCATCCTCGCGCTTCGATCAGTTCGATCGAACTACTCAAGGTGCTGCAGCGCGCGAGTCAGCGCTTTTTTTACGAAATTAACGGATCTTTTTCATTTCAGCAGAATATAAATATAACGCGAGCTGATATTCAACCACACACAGTCAGACGATACAAACACTTGAAAATGTGCACACTTAACATAGACGTTATAGCTAAGCTTACATGTAATATCGAGAAGCCCCCCTCATTCAACATTAAAATTCGGGCAGCGTCACGTTACTTATGAGAAGTAAATAATCACATTTTTGATTAAAAAAAAAAAAACATGCAACCATTGCCAAATTATGACTGAAACGATTCATTCATTACATTAGTAATATTCTTTTAAATATTTTAAACGTTTTATTAATTTGATAAAGAAATTACTTACTTACCTTTCCATGTAGTGCTTGAAATCCCGGATGAAATTTGACGTTGTGGTTGTGTCAGATGTTCTTGCATTGCATTCTCTGCATCTGTCCAATTTTTTTCTTTTGGCACGGTCCAGTTCAAAGTCTTTATAGCCAAACGTGACTACTTGTGGAGCTTGACTATTGTCTGCTATCCAGGCGCGGTTTGTGCTGCGTTAAGGTCACAGGCAGGCGCCAATCACAACTGGACAGGTGCTGCTCATGAGGCAGAATTAGTATTTTATATTCCAAAGTTCAAGTCAATTTCGAGTCTTCCACTTCAAGTCAAGTCTCAAGTCACTTGCTCTCAAGTCAAGTCATTTTCTTACTTCAATCAAGCAAGTCGCAAAAAAAAAATTGTGACTTAAGTCAGACTCGAGTCCCCCATCTCTGGTTAAATTAGCTTTTCTTTTTCTCCTTTTTTGTTTTGTTCCAATGCACACAAATGGAATAAACATGTATATAGCAAAACAAGTGTTAATGTAATACTTTTCTGTGAGAAATACTTGATTTTTTGGAAAAATTTCAGGGGTGCCAACAATTTTGGCTATGACTGTATGGGGCTCCAGCTTCCTCCACAGACCAAAGACATGTTACAAAGAATATACAGAAGAACTGGAAATGCTAAAATACAAAAGGAATTTCTAAAAACACCAACACGGTCCAAGTTTTTACTAGATTTATTGGCACAAGGCTATTTAGAACATCATTTCGAAGGTATGAACTACAGATGCACGCAGGGCAAAAAAAGGGAAAGAAAAATAGCTTCAAAATGTATCTTTGAACTGCCGTTTTATGGGAAACTATCATCATCATCCTCTGCCATCTCCTTGGCAAACTCCAAATCCTGCTGCTCTCTTTCTCGTCTCTCCTGTGGACACAGAACACCTTTTAACCCAGTGTTTTTCCACAGCGACTGAGGACAAGTCCGATGTCTTCCTCACCTCGGCTGATTCCAGATCCTTGTTGTAAGCCTTCGGTGGAAACCTCATTGCCTGCACAAGAAGCAAACCGATGAACACTCTGACCATCACATTTTCTTGAAATCCTAGCAGTCGTCTTTCTACCTTGACGGACATGTTGTGGATATCCAGACAGAAAGAGATGCGCTGATGAAAGGCAAGCTGAGGCTCGCGGGTGCTATAAATGTCCATGGTTTCTTTTGATTGCACATATCCCTTTTCGTGGTTGATGCTGGCCTCAATAACACCATCACGGATTGCCTTACCAAACAAACCAAGTAGAGCATTTTTCAGGGTGTTCATATTCAATCAATCCGTCAGTCAGTCAATAAATGCCACTTACTTTAGCCACAATGAACTCTGCGTCTTCAGGACTGTCTAACTGCAGCTTCTGGGCTATGTCCGCCAGTGAGATCCGAGAGTATGACAAACTTATCATTCTTACACCTAAACAGAACACATAATGTGAAACAACATCTACAAACGTATTCAGAAATATATAGCTTAATAACTGTATGAGCATAACCGAACATATTGACATTGGTTGCATTTTAGAATAAGATTGATCAGTAATAAAAATGTTACGTGGCTAACAGGCAAACATAATGCTCCTGACTTAAAGCAACGATTAATCGTGACGTTACGGTTGTGAATGTCACTTCGCCGGAGCTCACAGCACAGTCAGAGTCGCTTTCCACATTTAAGAAACGGTATTCCAGACTAAATTCAAGGAAGTTGTGAAAATGCATTTGTAATTGTGTTGTGTTTGTTGAAACACCCAAAAGACAGCAACTGCTCAGCAATAATTTGTTAAAAAAATGGTTTTTTAAATCACGAAACGCTAATACGGCTTTATTTATGCTTTGCACGACTGTGTAATAACGACACACTCTACTATTAAACCATAATATAATGGCCAAACTACTATCTTGAATATTACCTAAAGAACAGAGTATCGGACGTGTGATGTCCGTCACATTCATTAACGATGCATTAACGAAGATGGATTAACTCCCCGCGAACACAGTTCCGCCTACAGTATTTTGTTCTACGTGACAAACGAAAAGATTTCAAATGTATTTAAAACCAAAAAATAAATTCCTCTTTACAAAGTCGGTTACATTTCATTTTTAAGACCTTTGAAATGTGAAATTTAGACTTTTTAAGGATCCGTGGATACCCTGTTATATACAGTTTTGGTGTTTATTTATGCAATTAACTGTTTCATTGAAATGCAAGATAAAAGAATGGTTTTGTAACAATAAATGCACAATGCAATAAATCATGTTCGAGCTTCTCAAAACTATATTAAAGGTCTGGTAAAATAAAGACATTCAAATAATAAATTAAGAGGCGATCAGGAGCAGAAACAGACTGTAAAATAAAAGATTTCTCTGTAATTATTCAATGACTTGATAAAACCCCTTAATTCATGGCAGAAAAAAAACATGAAAATTGTATTGATGGGGAAAAAACGCCTTTTTACAAGACACTGTTTCTTATTCTTCAGCACTATGGTTAAAATATCGAATGTTTATAATAAAGGAAAACTTTTGTAAAACTAAATAAATAAATACAGTAAATATTTACTGTACAGGCCTATTAATTGATTACCAAAATTATCGCTAGCTGAACCTACTTCAGTCCATCAACCATTCTAAAAGGGAGTTTCACACCTTGGTCAGAGATGCAGGGATTGTCCGCCTCGGTGTGTCTGCCATAATCTAATGTAGCCATTACACTAAGGTGTGCTTACAACACCAGAACAAAACACAGATCACGCATATTATATGAAGTGATTTACCAGAAAAATAAACCAGAACATACATAGATAAACCAGAATGACAGCAGTGCACTGACCAGTCTTGATAACGTTGTGTCGCAGACGAATGATCAGTGTGTAGGTGCCATCTGTTTGGAACTTCTCCCCAAACTGATCCAATGCCTGGTTGAATTTGGCAAGATTTCCAGTTCTTACCGCTTGACAGGAAGAAAAAAAGAAAAATAAACAAACAACACGTTGCTAATATGTCACACTGGTGAAGGCTTTTGGCTCGTTGGATTTCAGGAATGGTAATGCTCAATACGAAATATCACACACACATTTCAGGCAGTGGACCTAACAACAGTTCAGAAATCTCTGCTAGAAAATTGAGATGACAGTGCATTATTTAGTAAAAAAAAGATACCTAATAAAAGATACAATGTAATTACATCTGACATACAGTTATGCACAAAGTATCAGTTAGTTACAAAGTATCAGTAGCACCCTATAAAATAGTCATTGGTTTAGAAGTATTTCAAAAGTGCATTTAAACGGAAAAATGTAACAGGCATTTTAGAAATCTAATTAGGACATTTTTGCAGTTCATTGCAGTCCTCAACAGTATCTGCAGAAACCGTATTTATTGTTCTAAGGCAGGGGTCTCCAAACTATGTGGCCCACAGGGCAGTTTATTTTGGCCTGCGGCAAATTCTAAAAATATAATTGAATATGGCCCGCAAATTATTTTTTTTTGCTGTTTACATTTTTGCCTTCACTGTTGTCTTTTGAATAGTCCTTTTTCGTTTCTGTTAAAAAACTTTTTGCTGCTGCTGTACACAAAAATTTCCAATATTGAGGATATTTTTGAGATAATATGAGATTAATAAAGTCTCATATTATCAAAAGGCGCTTGAGCTCAACTCTGTTGCACTTCTCACTTTCAACACTAGATGGAGCCAGTCACAGAAAAGGGGCTTCAAGTAAATAAAACTAAGCAAAGAAAAATATTTTAATAGCAAGTGAGTGTAGAAGATTTCAAACACGGTGGGAAAATTGAATATTTCTTTAAAGAAATCAGTCAGAAGAATGCCACTGTAGTATATTGAAATAGGTTAAAAGCACTACTGTGGCTTTAAGAATGTGTGTTTGAAGTGTTGGTGCTGTTCGGTTGTGGGAGTAAAAACACGAGTGCGCGACTTTATTTCCTCACCACACAAATCCACAATAATATACGAGTACGACAGCCACGATCGTGCTTCTCTGCAATTTCCTTCTTCAGCTCAATGGTTATTTGATTTTAAAACCTTGCTGTCGCATGTATCTTGAACATCTTCATTCATTGCATTCATCGCGCTGTCTGCTTTACACGTTTCTCTTCACTGCATGGGATCGAGGGAGTAGTTCGGTAGAGTCCCCGGTCTGCGGACCAGCGCTGGTCAGTGGATGAAATGGTACTGGGCCGCCCAAATCAGATTCGCGTCAAACATACCAAACGTAAACTGTATTTAAAAAAATGATACAGAAATGGTTCACGTTTTCCTTTTGTTTTTTAATTATTATTTTCGTTCTTTACATGATCGTTAGATAGCACTTTAAAGGCTGCATTTTCATTCCAAATCGGACTTATCTCGAATCCCTAGAATCTTGTAGCAGCAATTATGAAATAAAATATTGTTGAAATAATCATGCCTTTTTCGTTTTCTAAGCAGTAAAACTTTATTCTTAGTATAAATGAGGAACTATAATTGTGTCAGTTTAAAAAGTTTTTTTAAAAGAATAAAAAAAAAAAATGATAATATATAATTCAAAAATTTGATATAAAGAAGAAAATTCTAATATTATAATGGGAGCTTCCTTGGTGAGTTAAAATTAGGGATGCACCGAATATTCGGCCACCAAAAATGTACTAAATACTATAAAATTATATACAAAAATTTGAAATTTGCGAACTGAAGTACCACTGTGTTTTCTCTATATCCCAAAATGTGTAATTTTTTTTTCAGGTCCGGGCCCTTTGTCAAATTTTAGAACCCAATGTGGCCTGCGAACCAAAAAGTTTGCAAACCCCTGTTCTAAGGCAACCATGTTTAGCTGATTAAAAAGCCCAAACAATTGTGGATAATTGTTGGTGAGCAACAGAATCAGAATGTCTGCCTCCAAATCAAGAGCACCGTGTTAAAATCAGTTTGTTAAACTAACACCACATTTAGATCGGAAAATTATAGATTTAGGACTTTATATGAAAACGCAAGACATCTGTATTAAGTGCACAGAAGTCTCTCAAACGACAATATTCCAATAGATGTGACAAACGGTTCCTAAAGAAGACTGACAAGTAGGAAATCAGCAATAAAACAATAAGCAACTAATCTAGTGACACCCTCCGAAACTAGAAAACCGAAACATTCTTTAAAAACTTGAACACCGATGACGCTGTTGAACATCAATGGACATTTTTATTTTTATTAACTGACTCTTTTTTCTTAATTTTTGAACAATTAAATAATGGACATTTTTCTTCTTTAAAGACTTTATTTTTTCACTAATTCGCATAGCGACTGTGCGTTTGTCTCTAACTAAGGAAAGCGCTATACAAATAAACTTGAACTTGAAAAACTGTAAACCTGTTGGCAGACCAGGATTTTACTGACTCATTTGCATATTTGAGCTGATTTCTGCATAACATGCAAGAAGCATTTCAGGTCTATGCAAGCCTACATGTAGGTTAATTGGTCTAGCACAGGCTCAACAACAACAAAAGAAGGGTTTACTCTGAGCTTACCCTGTGTGAGAAGAAAGTAGGGCATCAATGACCTCTTGAGCGAAGGCTGACGAAACTGCAAACGATCTGGAATTTCTCCCAATAGTAACTCCACTACGATCAGTAGCTTGTGAACCTGTCCGAGTACAAATCGATAATGCAAAAATCACGCAACTGTAATCGTTCAGAAGATAATCTGAAACAGATCCACCTACGGTCTGTTTGAAGCCAACGGCAGTGTGTTGAGGGGCTTTGCGCAGGGCATTTGTCAGAGTCCTCCTCGATTCTGAATACTCCAACTGGATGGCTTTTATACGTCCTACAGGCAACAAACAGCAAACTATTCTCCAACTTCTCCAGACTATTTATCATTTCATTAAACTGATCTTTACCGGTGTAGTACAGATAGCGTGCCCACTCATTGTTGTTGGCCAGCTCAGGGAACACTGACTTAGACACAAGCTTCTCTGCCTGGTCATATAAGTTGTACTGCAGATAATTGCGCAGCAGCAGGTTGAGTAAGGTGGCCTGTCCGTCAGCATCATGCCGTAGAGTTGCGGTCCTTAGACGTGTATGCAGGAAACTGCAGTAACGTATAAAAAAAAACAGTTATGCTAGCAAAAGCAATTCTGTACTTTTCCTTTTTTTGGTGGTCAATCAAGAATGGTCCATTGAAGGCGTTACATTCACAAGACAATAGGCCCTTTCACACAGAAATGCCGGTAAAATACCAGTAAAGTCGTTCTACTTTTTTTCCTGCAAAGACTGTTCACACAAGCGTTGCCATTCCTGCATTTTTACGGATAACAAGCTTTCACACGGCGGTTTCAAAATCCGGTACTTACGGTGACATCATCAACTGGCGACACGCTTTAAACAGCTGCGCCTTTGTAAACATGAATAACGTGGGTAATTGTTTCATAAGAGACGGCGTCACTAACTGTTCCTTTAATGTGGTGACAAATGTCTTCATCCGCCCGAATTATTATAGGTGCTTTGATTTCGCTGTCATTTCAGTTGGACGACTTTTCCGACTGTGATTTCTGTAAACAGCGACGAGTGAATGTTTTGTGACATCATCAACCGGCGGAACCTTTTGAACGGCTAGACCCGCGAAAGTGCGAAATGACCGCGCGAAAATACGAACACGTGACCCACGCCAGAATGTTCGTATTGGCTCAGAGCAGTGGGTGACGTCAGCGCGCTCTGAACTTAGGCGCGCTTTCCCGGAAATGTTCCGTTTCGCTTTCACACAGAGGAGAATACCGGCTAGGTACCGGGTACGTTACTACTATCCGTTCCGGAAGATTTCCGGAACGAATTTTCCGGCATTTGTCTGTTCACACATACGTGTGTGCAGGATAAATACCTGTATTTTTCCGGGAATGTCAGTATGTGTGAAAGGGCCTAATCAGCAATAGATCAAATCCGCAACCGTCACTTTTTACAATTACGGTATATACATTCTCTACGTGGCCTGTCTCTCTTTGACACATGTCTCCTTTAAACACAAGTTATCAAAACGTGTTTTCATTTGTAACGTGGTTTCAGAGATCTATGAATCTAACATGCCGTGAAACCAGACACAGTGGGAGAGAGAGAGAGAGCAGAGAGTGGGAAGCACGAACACCTTACACCTTACATAACCCTAACACAGTCTGAGAAGGACCAAGGGCCAGTCTCAATTAGCCACCATCTGAAAAATGTTTTGAATATATGCCCGGGCTGCTATTGGAAAATATAGAGTATACGTGTGTTGTTTTTTTTCTTTTAACCACGTCCTGTATAAAAAAAGACTCATGCAATATTTATTAAAAACGTGCAAAACTGAGAGACCACAAAAGGTGTAGTGGCGTTACAGGGAGGATCATGGTGGAGGCTCACCTGCGCACTGCTTCCAACTGATTCAGGAACTCATAAACACGGAAATGGTAATAGTAGCACTTAGCCGCCACCAAATCTAACGCACGACGGTTCTGGGAGCCAATTTTCAGCAGAATATCATCTGATACTTTCTGAGCCTAAGACAAAAAAATGACAATATAATTATTTTGATGTTTTGACACATTTTGCTTTTATTTGTATACATTCCCAATTCACCAGTGATTCAAGTAATAAAAATCACTTGTTGGTTAATATTTTGTCTAAAAATGGAATTCAATAGTTAAGTTTTACTAGATACAAATACAGTTACATGAAATATTAAACGTTCAATTGTTCCTCTAAAATGTGATATTCCAGAATAAAAAACTAGTAATGTTGAAGAACATTACTAGTTAAAGAACTGTTAAAGCAACATTTCAACATAAAGAATAATAAACCAGCTTGAAAAATAAATAAAGCTTAATGAATGCAACCAGATGTGTAATTACATTAATTAAACTTATCTGACTTAATGAGTAGTAATAATAAATAATAATAATGAGTATTTGTAAGGCGCTTTTCACAGTTTTAACTGTCTCAGTGTTGTGCTATGTGTCACACTTCAGGAAATGTTCACCTTGTATGACAAAACACAGATGGGAATATTTTGCATCAGTCTACATGCTAAACTTGTGCTTCCTGAGTCTATTTCCGAGTCTAAAGAGCGTGCTTAATTGTAAAATGTGTGAGTTTGACCCCTTCCTCATTTTCAAGAAGAATTTTTCAGTCCTTATAATTTTGTGGCAATCAATTCAGTCTGTTACGCTGTTTGATTAGCAATGTCGTCGTTAAAAGTTAAAAAAAACCAACGTGTTATTCTGTATCTAAGTATTTATATACATGTATAAAAAACAGACTATTACTATTAGTACAAATACTATTATTTGTCTTCTTTTCATTGATCATAGCCATAGTAATGTCAATAAATAAAGCTCAGCAAAGACGGTTTATCTTGAACTGCTTCTGCTGCTTTGAGACACTCTGATTGTGAAAAGCGCTCTATAAAAATAACTGAACCTGATCTTTCTTTTCTCTAATAAAGTTCAAGATAAAGCTGAAGCACTCAGGCAGAACGGATTTTATTGAGTAGATAAAATTGTAATGAAATGTAAGTCGCTGTGGATTAAAGCATCTGCGAAATGACTATAACAGGGTATCTGCAGGTTTCTAAGAGTTAGATTTAAGACTTTAAGACCTTTTTAAGACCGTTCAAAATGAAATTTAAGACCTACTGTTGTGGGTGTGACGGAGCAGAACTGAGAAATATCAGGTGTTTTCCGACAGGTTTCCGCAGCCGCTCCGTGTGTTTCACACTGCATGTGGCTCTCCAAAGCTCTTATTCCCATTGTTCCCAGTTTTACATTTTTTTTGCACAGTATGCAGCAGACTTCCTACTCATTTCCACTGACTGGTTTTAACCATGAACCAAAATTAGGATTATGTAACCAGTTTTTGTGAGTGTCAACCTGTGAGTTGAGCAAGCGCAGCTTGATTTGAGCATGCGCGTCTAGAAGCTCGCACACGTATCTTCGCGCTCGCGTTAGAATCGACACACGCTCACGTTCAGTCTGATCAACTACCAATCTTTTTAGGACGAACTTGACGCCTTCCTCTGATTGGTCAAAGCGAACCAATCGTGGAGCAGACTCCCGCCATTGTTCCGCCCACCATGACAAGGCGCATTTTAATTAAATTATCATTTTTAATAGTATTCTATCTGCAATCGAGGTCTGATTAGTCACAACCACAATTGCAGATATCTATTGCAGATAAGTTGGAGATAATGGACAGCATTTACAGATACAACTATGTAGTTTAAAGATGTCTTTAAAAATAAATAGACTAAAGTTATGAATCAAATTAAAGATATCTTAAAATTGTATTTGACTTATAAAAATGTGCTTTAGATATCTTAAATGTAAGATATATTTAATTAAATGCATTTGAAGATATCTTCAACTCCAATATATCTTTAAATATTTTACTAATTTTACAAATCTATTAACACTAGTAACAATATATTTGAAGATTAAAAAGAGTAGGCGTACATTTACGCTATTATAAGCACCAGCAACGCTGCCACAGTTCACACGCTGGGGTATGTGATAATAAAGTGATTTGATATCACTATATGTAATTGTAGTTATCTCTAATGAAATTTGAGCTATCTTCAATTCAATTGTGACTAGGAGAAACTCATTTAGAGATATCTACAAATATTATTTTAATGGGAGTGTAACTAGACGAAGTAGATTTGTTGTGACTAGTCAGAAATGTTTTATGATTAGTCGCCGCGAAGGAATAAATGTTAATTCCGATCTCTGGTTAGCCGATTTTAATTTGAGCAGACGAGAACTGAGCGTAAGCGCGTGTCGATACGTCCGTGGTCAAATCGCGTTGCGCTTGCTCAAAAATCTTTTTGGCACGAATTTGATTCCGTACCCTAAAGCTCTAGCGGAACTTCATGCAGAGACCTGTAAACTCCCCGCGAACACGGATGTTGAACTCTGTTCTGCAGTATTTTGCTCTACGTGACAAACGAAACGATTTAAAATGTATTTTAAACCAAGAAATTAAGCCCTCTTTACAAAGTCGGTTACATTTCGTTTTTAAGACCTTTGAAATGTGAAATTAAGACTTTTTAAGACTTTTTTAGGCCTTATTTTTACATTATTAAATTTAAGACTTTTTAAGACTTTTAAGGACCCGCGGATACCCTGTATAAAGTAAAAAGGTAGTCATGTTGTAGTGATGATTGCCAGGGGTCATCTATTAGAAAGGGGTGCACACAGCAAAAGGTTGTTAAATCTTAATATTTTAGAAGGTCAAAACCCAACATACATGGTTGTCATTTTTGATCACAAGTCCATCTTTCCACCCCAATACATCATGGACATATGTTTTTTTTTTTTAAGTTTACCCAGAAAGGTTTTACCTTGGTGTAGTGCTGATTGTTGGTGAGGTAGACCAGCAGCAGAAGCTGAAGATAAGCCTCCACCTCAGGAATCAAAGGAGCAGCGGCAGCTTTTCCACTGCGGGGCCTAAACTGCACATCCCCCTCACAGTCCACTGGCTACAACACACCATAAAAGAAGCACAGCCAAGTGGAAATCAATTACCTCTGATTTAATGACGTTTTATTAAATATGCTGAATTGTAATCAGTCATACTCTTTATAGGTTCAAGTCTTGATTTCTAGTTCATATACTACCTGATCGAGGAAGCTGAGGAGGAACTCTTTGCTGGTTGCATTGGAGGTGAAGAATCCCGACACAGCCTTGTGAAGAACATTGGGGTTGAGGCGACGGCTGGTGGCGGGTAAAGCACGCAGGGCACGGAGGACAAAGCGTGGCTCTTTACCGGTCACAGCCTTCTCGATCTGCTTTACCTGTTCTTTAATATCTGCACAAACACAACGTATGCAGGGTAGTGTCAAAATTATGTACAGCTTGCCAAGGACAAACGTAAAAAGCAAGAAAAATGTATTACAACTTTAGGACACATCAGTAGTGTCTCGCCATATAGTGGTGCTTTTGCTACATGGCATATCGCATGTTAATACAATATTAGGTATCATTAGGCGTGATTGTAAAACATGTAAACATAAACTTGGATTTCTTACCATCTAGTGTGAGCTGATCTTGTTCTTTAGGCGCTTTCTGCTCGTCATCCTTCATTTCAACGTCTTGTGTCTCCGGGCCGCTCTTCTCTCCTTCCACTCGGCCCTTCTCGCGCTTCTTTGCCGTCAGTTCTTTCATTGTCAAGTATAAATCTAAATCCTAATCCGAACTTCGCACATACAAACGTATGGCTAAAAACAAGAACCGTTTTCAACCTCACAACACAAGACTTCAAACGACGATGACTGGCAATTATCTTCTTCGACTATTTTCTTCTTCTTCTTCTTCTTCTTCTTCTTTTTGTTGTTTAACGGCGGTTGGCAACCAGCGTTTGAGGTGCATTACCGCCCCCTTCTGCTCCAGAGTAAGGATAATTTCATATGTATACTGTCCACAATCAAATTATTAACATTTCCCTCTTTTCTTAATAGTTTTTGTAATTTATTTAATGCTCATTTAATGCTCTTCTATCTTTGTTATATATTTTACATTTTACAAGCACATTGAAAAGTATCATTTTCTTGACAATCTGATAAGAATTTTATTGTTGAATTTTTGCACAATAGTGTAGCTTAAAATATTTAATGTTACAGTCTTCAGCGCAGAAAAGGGAAATACTATTAAAAAAAATACTCATTTAGTACACAAACCGTAAGGGATTTCCAACACATTGTAAAGTCCTCGTTTATTGCTGTGTTTCATTCATTTAATGGTTTTAAATAAAAAAAAAAGACAGCGCATCATCAGAAAAGTTTTATTGGTAATTATAAATAATACATAAAAATCAGATTTGTTTTGTACTATATTTTTTATTTGTGTCTGGGCCTCGACAATAAAGATAAAGCACATATTAAGGATTGAAACTGAAACCAACACATGTATTTATGTTTGTCACAACTACCTCCACCTCTGCTTCATCCAATCATGCTCCAGAATCTCATCTAAAGTCTTGATCTCGTTGAATAGCAGACGCATCAGTAGTTGTGTGCACAACGGAGATACTGGTAGGTTTTCTACACGTGCTCTGACTTCCAAAATATCTAGAGAAAATAGAGTTTCTCCATTTGGAAGAAGTTTTGAACTATATGTGAAAGAACATTGTGAGAGAATCATGTACAGGACAATTCCCATTAGTTCCATTTCACTTTCTCTTCTCATGGAGATTGGCAGTGACCAGTAATAATGAAACTTTGTTCCAGGAACTACATACTTTATGCGCCAATCCACTGTATCCACAAAGGTTCTCTGCATTACATCCCAAGGGTTGACTGATAGTCCCATGTCTTCATAGTAACTCATTATTAGACTCAGTTGTACAAACACCTTCCTGGCACTTTTTTCGTCCAGTGACTGATTCATAAAAAAGCAAAAAACACCAGGATCCATTTTATCAAATTCTTCAGGAACAATGAAGATCTCAAAACAGTTGTGATTCTGAAATTCTAGAACCTCAACTAAGTGATCTTTCAGAGGCAAGTAAAGCGTATTGTCCTGAGAGCTGGTAGACGGTTGTATGTTCTGAATGCACACATGATGCACACTAGGTGGTAAGAAACCCTGTTGAGAATTCATGGAGAACACATCTCCCAAAAAAAGCCTGCTGCTCCACTTTTTTGGTCCTCTACTTGAAGCCATTTTCAGATCTTCTTTGTGATCACCAAACTACTACGAGTGATAGGAACTTGCTACTGGTATATACAGTCTGTGTCTGTTTTTCAGATCTGAGTCTCCGCAGGAGTGTTTGTGTTGTGTCCATGGTGACACCGCGGAGAACACCACACAATATGAAATGTGTTATGTAACATTAGAACTCACAATAAACTACAAGAACAGAATTGTGGCCAAAACTGTACAGTAAAACTATGGGAAATACTGTGAACAAGAATCAACAGAAAAAGAGGAGCAGAGAGATATTCAATTACTAAGGCCAGTAAAGTCCTCCCTGAAACACGTCGACACTGTTCAACAACTAGACATTTCACTGTGCACGTCATCTGTCTAAAACTCAAACAAATAAAATAAGCATGGTGTTTACATTTGTTTCTTAATCAGGTTATTCCTGAATGTTTTTTTTGTTTTTTGTTTTTTTTTTTTTGCCAAAATACAAATATATACACAGAGACTTGTGGGATATATAACGGTATATCTTGAGCCATGCTAAAACGCATTCTAAATCGCTATTTGCTTGGCCGTACCAGTAGCTACTTGTGTCGCGGAAGAATGTGCTCGTTTGGTTTGTTGTTCTCTGTTATTAATTGTATCCCTTCAGTGTTTGTTTGAAGATTAGGATGAGCATTGTACAAATATTCACATGTTTTGGATGAAGTAATTTTCTCCTTGCTGCATGTAGTTACATTTTGCATTCATTATTTATTTCTCGCAATAATGGTAGTTTTAATTCAAGAAAATCCGCAGGTCCTCCACCGCAGAGGGGCGCTGTGCCGTTCGCCCGAGCAGGAAACCGTCTGCTGGAGGGAATTTCCAATTTGATTCAGAAAATGTCCGAATCGGCGGCGACGTTACTCAAACATGAAACGTTGAAACGACCCAACAGCGAAAGATGAAGACCGAGTTGTAGTTGCAACCTGTGGGAAGAATGAGCGAGAGGACAGGAGCGGAGGGAAAGCTACTGGATGCCCTCAACGACACCAATATAAGGTGAAGTTAAAACTACCTGCGGACGTGTTTGTTTAGTTTGATTCATTGACAAAGGATTCAGTCGCTGTGTTATTTCCGCACGACTACCACCCAAAACACAGCCACCGACTCCTTGTGCGCTCAAGAACAAAATAAATATGTTCAAGAAAGCCTTCTCTGTTACGAAAGTGGTCAAATGAAAGGAGGGAGAGACTGAGAGACTGCCTGGTGGATGAAGCTGTCTATCAGAAAAGCAGGCTGAAGAAGCTGTGGGGTCTGTAGGGTCACCAATAATGTTGAAGACTTTAACTACCATGGCGACTTCCTCTGTGTGTGGAGCTCTCAGATACATATATTTTTTAAAGTCTGTAATTCTCTAATTTATTGTTTTTATGGATGTACCGAATTCGGCCACCGAAAATGGCCAAAAAGTGCATTTTCGGTTTTCGGCCGAAATACTTTTATCACCAAAACAACACGGCCGAAAGGTGATGACGCAATAGAATATTGGCGGACCCCGGTCCGGATCCGATTTGAATTAAAATCCAGCGGTCCACCTTAACTGTAACTGCCGCGCTACATAACTTGAATGAACGTAACTGCCGCGGCCGCTGCGTGGTTTCTAATGTACGTAACTGCCGAGGTGGTTCTCAGGACATCGGCGGATTATTCGAGGTTGCAATGGAATTAATAGCGATTGCAGTTAGTTTACAGGAATACAGGAAGTGAAGTTTTGGAAGTTAAGCACTTTGTTTGAACATTTATATACCGGTACTGTACTTGCTTATGACATAAAAGCAGTGCTACTTTTAAATATAAGTTAGATGACATTGTAAATGGATAATTAGATTTTACACAACAATACATGCGAAGAACGTTTTATTTTTACAACCTTTCAGCAGTGTATATTATTGTTTATGTACACCTGAGTGGGACAAGTTAAACATTTTAGTATGAATTGTATTTTATACTCTTGATTGTTGCAATATGCTGAATGAATATTTGCATAATTTATAACAAATTTTGTTTCATTTATTCTTTGAAACGTTATTATTAATGTATGTATTTGCAATGCCTTGGTTTTAGTAAAGTTAGTACAACATCATAGCAATAAATGCAATGGTACTACTAACAATTGCCATAATCTCTTTTTCGGTTTTGGCCAAGAATTTTCATTTCGGTGCATCACTAGTAAATACTACGGTAAAAACTATGAAAAGTCTGCGCTTAAAGTCTGTCAGCGCACGATCAGTAGAAATATGTTCGAATCCTCTGCACTTCATCGCGACTGTACTTGATTCGTGTTATAAAGAGCAATATTTAGATGAGGAGTTAAAGCAGCGCGTGCCAGAAATTACAACGATAGAAGCACCGAACCGGCACGAAGACCAAGATGGAGCAAAGCAGAAAACAGACTCATCCCTCTGCACCAGATGAAGGGTTTGCACCCTCGTCTGATATGTTCAATGAAATCCCCCAAGAAAGTACCTCTAATAATACTAATACTTAGGCTACTTTATATGTGACAGATTGTATATTTCTGCAAGATGTACATTTTTTTTATCCACTGGCCTTATTTAAATACAGTGTCATCTGACTGACATTTGAGAAAGATTTGAGAAACTCAACATCAACCCATTTATACCATTATTAAGACCTGCAGAGAAAATGTTGTATCCTTTCTTTTCACTTGTTCTGAATGCACTTTAAACTTAAATGCAATTTTTAACGGAGGAACATTTAATTTCACAACATTTCAGAAGGCCAGTAGGTCGTTAAACATTTTAGTTTAAATTATATTTTATACTCTTGAGTGTTGCATTGTACTTGATAAATATTTGCATATCTGTAACACATTTTGTTTAATTTATTCTTTGAAACTTTATTATTAATGTATGCAATTGCAATGCCTTAGTTTTAGTAAAGTTAGTACACCATCATAGCAATAAATGCAATTCTTTTGGTTTTCAGCCAGGCTTTCCTCGTTTTCGGTTTCGGCCAAGAATTTTCATTTCGGGTGCATTACTAATTGTTTATATTTTACTTTTACATTTTTATCTTTGTTTTTTTCCCTTTGTTCTGGCTAGTGTTTCTACTCGTGTCGATAACTTCATTGTGATTTGTGCCAGAACTGTGGTTATTTGTGTGTCATTGAAAGTAGAGGTGTTTTGCTTCAAATTCATTATTCAAAGCAGTTATTTTGTTTGATTACAAATACATTAAGTTGATATTCAGAAGTGGAAGAATGTTTAGTAGTAGACAAGAGGTGTTATCAGTGGGAATAGTGTGAATAAAAAAAGTGACTCAGCTCAAGTTAATCATTAAAAAAAACATGCTGCTTTGTATTTCACAAACTGTGTATTTTTGTATTGGAATAAATTGAAAAGGAACGTTTCATGATTCATGTATCTAATATCGGTGAACAATGGAATTGTCATTTGTCTGCAGGTATGTGGAGCTTCTGCTGTCCGAAGGAGCAAACCCCAACCTCATCGTCAGTGATGGTGTGGCAGCAGTTCATTTGGCAGCAGGGATGGAGTCTGAGAAAGGACTGCGATGTCTCAAGCTCATCCTTCAACATGGAGCCGATCCCAATCTCAGGTCAGCCTCAATATGAAACAACTCAATAGAACTCGAGGGAGCGATTTTGTCAATATGGTTCAAATCCCGTTCCAAAGTGACCTTAGACAAGACCCAGGGTTTGTGTTTTCACTTCACTGTGTGTATAATTTCACTGGATGGTTTAATTGCAGAGCACAATTTTAATATGGCTCCTAGTAGAGCTGCACGATTAATCTTTAAAAGATTGCAATCTTAATTCTGGGGAATTGTGGTTCAGTGGTAGGGGACATGGACTTGTGTCCGAGTGGTTGTAGGTTCGAGGTGACCAGACTTTTCGACCCAGGACGTTTGGCCCCCGGGTCTTTGGACCCGGACGATTGATCCTTCCGATTGGACACTCGGATGGTTAGACCCGAGTTTCGTCATGCGGCTTATTAAGAATCATATCTTCGGCCGTGTGAGCTAGACATTTGGGAGGCGGCTCCTTTGCATTTACTCCAGCGAAGAAGCATAACTTTGCCCCGATTCGAGCGCCTTTGTCCCGCAAAGAAGCACTTATAACGGTGGATTGACCGGCGCCGCGGCTTATTTAAATTCATATCTTCATGCCCGTGCGAGCTAGAAATTTGACAGGCGTGAGTATAAAAACCGATTCGGATCGAAGTTCGTTTTTGCGACGATTTTCATCCACGGGATCGCTTGTAATCGGTCCTTATCGGCCCGCGGCTTCAGTTCATGCAGGGCGCGCAGCCGCTTTGCTTAAACAGCTTTCCAAATTGCCGATACTTGTTTATCCCATAAGCGTGTGGTGAAATACACAAAGCATGCTAAAGAACAGTCCAAACAACAAGAGATATATTAACACATTTTTTCTGTTTCAAATTTACTCATGAGCTTGTCAAATTTTGAAACTCGGGTCTAATCGTCACGGGTCTAACCATCCTAGTGTCCAATAGTCCTAAGGATCAATCGTCCGGGTCCAAAGCCCCGGGGGCCAAACGTCCTTGGTCGAAACCCCCCTAAATCAGGTTCGAAACCCCTCTATCACTGGTTCTGCAACTAAGTGTCCTTGGGCAAGACACTGAACCCCACTTGCCTCCCGGGCGCTACGGCTTAATCTGCCCACTGCTCCGGGTTTGTGTGTGTTCACTTCACTGTGTGTATGTGCACTTTCACGGGTTAAATGCAGAGCACAAATTCAGTATGATCCCTAGCAGAGATGCACCAAATATTCGTCCAGCGGATGTGCGCGCGTGCCGCAGTGGCATATATAGTATATACAAGTAGCAAGTTCCTCGTGAATAATGTCGTTAAATCTTTAAAAAACGAGATTAAATAAAGCAGCATGGCTGAAAAAAGGCGGCAACTGCTTAGCAATAATTTGTTAAAAGAAAAGTTTGTTAAATCACGAAACGCTAACACGGCTTTCTTTACGTTTTCAAGACTGTGCAATAACGATGCACTTTATTATTAAACCATAATACGATGGCCAAACTACTATCATGAATATTACGCAAAGAACAGAGTATCTGACTTGTGATGTCTGTCACATTCAGACGCAGCCTCATCAAATGATCCTTTTGTCCAAGATTTCAAACATCTAAACACGTTTGAAATCATTTATTTGATGATCTTTAATAAAAATATCCAGACATTCTGGGAATTTGTTTAAATTAAATGATACATTGAAATATATTTTTGTATTTCCAGTTATTTAAAATCACCACTTATATTTACTATTGCACTTTGATTAGTCTCTGCTGTGATGCTGCACTTTTTATGTAACATGTTACATTATTTGCACTTGGACAATAAATGTTCTTTTATTGTTGATGTTTTTCAACTGATACTGATTCATTCTGAACAGAACAAACCAAACACTGTATGGGAATTCAATGACAAAACAAAACGCATACAAAATTGCAAACTTTTTAAAGATTGGGTGCAGAATAATTTGTGCAGCAGCAGCTCAGTCAGTAGAGCTAGGGTTGGAAACACCAGATCATGGGTTCTATTTCCAGTAAAAACTGTAAAATTTTTCAAATCTTAACACATTTTTAATGACATGAGAGTTGCTCTGGATAGAAGAATCTAACTGACAGTATGAAGTAAAAAGAAATAAATAAGTGCTGTATTGGGCCCAAGAGACAAAAATGTTTTCCAATGGACGCCACTGAGCTAGGTGACATGTTTCAGAATAGAAAAAATAAATCACGAGAGGAATTGAGGGAAAGCAAAAGAGAATACGAAAAGAAAATACAGAGAATTGGACTTGTTCTGTTTTTGTTTAGTTTTGCTAAACCTACATTAAACAAATTAAATGATTTTTATGTTGTTCAAGCAAACAGGTATTTATTTCTTTTGTCATTATTGGGATCAATACACAACGCGTCGACCTGGGCCAGTGGTTTTGATAGTCGGGCCAGTGAACTTCAAAAGTTACTGGCCAGTGGAAAATTTCCCTTTTCTACCCCTTTTCCTTCCTTTCTACGCCCGCTCGCGATCTTAATTCAGCATTTATATGATTCTGCCAAACGCTCTGATCTCCAACACGCGGCCTCTCTGTCCGCTTGTGTGTGTATGCGCAATTCTGTGAATATTATAAAGGAAAGAGAAAAACAGAAAAAACAGCTTAAAAATACAGAAAATAAACAGGTAGAATGAGTGAGGAACCACAACGGTAAAAGTAAGTCTAGTAAGTCTGCTATCAACTCGGACATTTTTGTACCTGAAAAAGGATTTTATTCTGAAGTGTGTATGTGTCTTTACTGCAGTTTCCAACCAGAAGATGACACTCAGCAAGTCAAATACAGCAATGAGTTGGGGACAAAATTATTGGCCCCCCTACAAAATAACCATTGTTTGATAAGTGATTTCACAAGTGCTTTTAAACAGAGCTAATCATTTTGTCCTCAACTGTACATAATATTGTTTTTATTACGTTTAAATATTTACTTGTTTTTACTTTTATATTATATTTTTCATCCCATATATTTTTATTTAAAGCAATGAGTAATATGTGTTATCATATTGCTGTTTGACAACCTGATTTTCAGGGTTACATATTTAAAAATATTAAAAAAAAATTGTGATTCTCATTTCATCCAGAATTGTTCAGCTCTATTCCTAGTGGCCATATTGTGGACAAGTGGACAAACCTACTTACTTTAGTTTATTATTGCAGTTGGAGTCAGACCACATACATGAGGATTTTTCAATAGTTTTTTGAAACATGTGAATTAGGAAATTCTATTTGTACAGTTTAGTAATTCTAATGGTTTGTTTGTTTTTTACAGGACGGGTGATGACATGACTCCATTGCATATTGCTGCGTCATGGGGTTGTTATCAAAATCTCAGGTTGCTGTTGAGGAATGGTGGAAATCCAAACCTCAAAGATGAGGTGATTTCAAGAGCAAGGCTTTAAAATAAAATAACCACTGAGCTAAAGAAGGAAATTTTAGAGAAGCACGATTGATCTCAGCGTAAGATTGGCACATGCGGTTTCACAGCGCGCTCCTGAGGCCTGCATGTGCATAAACATGTATGCGCAAACCTTTATTGTTTTGTGACTTACAGTGTAAAAGTGTGTAAAATACATTAGTACAATTCTTTCACGTACATTTTGTGTGTATGGTTCTGCTTTTTAAGATGTCTTCATAAAGAAAATAAAACAAACCTTCGTAACAAATTCACCAGGTTTACGTTGGGGAAAAAAATCTGACTTTCATTTAATTTTTACAAGTTTGGCAGGCCGGATTATAACGTTTAACCCAAAGTTTGCCCAGGTCTGCTCTATATAGTCTAAGCAGAACGTTCTGACGACGTCTGTCTCCAGTCTCGCAAAATTACGGAAATCTTCATGAAGTACCGATAATTCAAAGACGGCGGTAACTGTTCATGTGAGATTGTCCGCTGTATCATTATATACTGTACCTTTACGAACAATAAAACAACTAACTGCTTTGTATTATGTTTTTAATACATTTATCAAGAACAGTTTATCATTTGTAATTTCTGAATTCACGAATTTAAGTCATGAAACGGATTAGACAAATTACATATAAATTGGGACTCCGCTAACAGACTTTTCGACAAACAAAACCACAATGGGCACAGACTAATTTTGTTAGGCGGGGTACCACTGTATATTAAAAAAGATTAGGAAGTAAATGCATTTTTATGCTGTAAATGACTACACATTTTTGCACTACGTTTCAGAAGATATCCATCTCTTAAATTTGGGGAAAATAAAATTCAGTGATCTTTAGCTCTCAGCTTGTTGCGAAAGCCACTTGTTTCAGCTTGTTTTTGGAATAGTGAATAACGGTGGATTCCTTATTTGATCATTATCGTTCTGAATGACACAACTCTTTATATTTAGTGTCGGTTAATGTACAATATTTCTGATCTTTTAGGGTGGAAATAAACCATCTGATCTGGCGGCACAGGAGGAAAACAGTAAATGTGCCAATCTTCTGCAAGAGTATGAGACCCGTTTATCACAAGAGAGGAACGAAGGAGCTCAATTCCAGAACTGTAAGATTTCCGATGCCTTTCACTTTTGGTTCAATACAATTACGTGTGTTCTTGAGATGAGATGAATCTTTGTTTTCCGTCTTTTATTTGTAGTACTTTATTCCGCTACTTCCATGAATGACACTTTATTCAGTCTGGATCCCTCTGAAATTGAACCGCTGTGTAGCACCCGCCTTTCCGCTTGTGAGGAACAGCTACGAGGAACAGACGTCTGCTACTCAAAATCATTCAATGAGTTCCATCGTGTTTACCAGGACTTGCGCATATTATCTAGTACTTCTGTTTCTGTGCTGGAACAAAATAATTCTGTACAGGGTCAGGCTCTGGCTTGTGACGTTAATGCCGTGAACCCCCAAATCCAATCTTTTCCTCCGGATCTTATCATGTCTCCACGTAAAAGCCAACCACATGTCGGCTTTAATCTTCCTCTTTCTGAGCCAAATTACCACCTGCACCCATCACTAGATCAGTCTAGTGACATCACGTTAGATCTTTCCCAGTACCCTGATTTCCTGGACACGGAGCGGATGACTACTGTTTTAAAGAATCAAGGAATCGATGTAACACACCAAGATGATGTATTTATCTTCTCCAAAATGGCATATAATGCACTGGACAATGACATTGATAAAACTGTTGTGGGCTATGGAGATCTGGAGGAGCCGGGTGTAGATTCAGATGAGGATAAGGATGTTTTTGTTAGCATTGTTCAACCTCACATCTGCAGTGAATCCAGCGAGTACAACAGCTGTGAGAGTGACGTAGGCCAGAGCCCGATCATGAGTCCAGTAGCGCAAGCAGGAAAAGCTGCTCAAGATAGGAAACAGCCTCAAGAAACCAGACAAGCTCATTCAAAGGTTGAAGAGACAACTACTGAAATCGAATTTATTTCAAGTCCTTTTGTCACTGGGAGAACCAGGTCTAGATTGAGTCGTCACTCTGCTCGAATGAGTCAGAATTTAAGTTTAGCTCAGTCTAGATCTTTCCTCTTTGAACAGAGCCTTCCTTCTCCAGCTCGTTCCTACCGTAACACGGTCATGAGCGGAGGAAGCAAGGCAGAGGATATTCATTCACAGATGAGCAGTCTCGGTGTGTCAACAGATTCATCTACATCCCACCAGGCAGATACACAGATGTCCTTGGACAGCATGGCCAACACTGTCATTATTTCCGAAAATTCGACCGACTCACCGTTGGGATTAAATGTCGACGTTATTCAGGTGGACACTTCTTGCCCTGAGAAAGAACATGATGAATGTTTAACCACTACACCAAAAGAGCGGCAGAGTTGTCCCCAAGAGTCAAATGCAGCATCATTTCAGGAAAAAAATCTAGAATGTGTGTCCACCAAAGGTCAACCCAAAGAACAGATGCACGGATTCACCCCGCGATACAGCATTAACCGACTGTCTGGCCATTTGAAGTCTGACCTTTCTTCTTCACCTAATGACATGATGGATGAACGCGTGGAATACCTTTATACGGACACTGAGCAGGGTCATAAACTCATTGAGACCCATCTTCCTCCAACATTTAACACTTCCCTCAGCTCTAGCGTGAGTACCAGTAGCTCTGAAGATACTGTTCTTTATGACTGGTGCTCACTTCCGCCAGAAACTCATCATCGCAATGCTGAGACAGACTTTACAATTGGCTTAACAGACAAGCAGCTCCGTCTCAGGTTAATTGAAGTGGGCGTGGATCCTGGACCCATCAACCATCAAACGCGCCCACTATACGTGCAGAAGCTGAAAAGATCTCTTCATAAAGTACAAGAAAGTCAGATGCCGGTTCATCCGAGTCCTGCTCCCTGTAATGGTATGTACTGTTCAAAAAGTGACAAGAAAGACATTATTTATATGAATTAGTCAAATAAGTAATTACATTTGTGTATTTTAGACGTAAACAGTCCCTCTTGGTGTCACACTGCATTGCCATACAGGATAAAAACAGACTTTGTTAATACCACAAAGAGGACATTTAAAAACACAAAAATAAAAAAAAATGTTTATACAAACTTGGATAAAAAAAAAAACAGGAAGGGTATTCTATAATAAATCTAATTTTACTTTAAAGCAATACAATTGTCCCACCTCAATAACATGTCTCGTCAAAGTTACACAAATTAGAAATGTATAGCATTGCTGCAAAAATGTGCAAAAAAATGTGTAACATTTACTTACTTAAAAGCCATTTTTGTTAGGCCTTCATTTTACTTTACAGTCATTTGGCATACGCTTTTATCCAAAGCAACTTACAAAAAGAGGAGCAAGTGAAGCAATTGGTCAAAAAAAAAAAAAACAGGAGAAGTTCAGACAGTACTATATAAAGAGACGACAGTCGGTAACTACACAAGACTAAACCCTTTTTTTATTTAGTGTTGAGGTGCTGGTGAAAGAGCTCAGTTTTTAGTGCTTTTTTAAATGCACTTCTAGACCACTTTTGTTCTCCGATTGTAGAGTATGTGAGGGAGAGTATTCCTGCATCAGAGTCGAGGTAGCAAGGCGCAGTACCAGTAATCGTCTTGAAGGTTAACGATAAAGCTTTGAACTTTATTCTGGCAGCAATTGGCAGCAAGTGCAAGGAGAGTAGTGCAGTGACATGAGTCCTTTTAGGCTGTTTAAAGACAAACAAAGGCTGTCTTGTGGCAACAGGCAAAGCTGAGCCTGTAGTAGAAGCAGCTTTACGTCTACTAGTCCAAAAGACAAAAAGCTGCATGGCAGTGATAAGACAATCTAGGTTTGTTGATGACCTTAGCCTCAATACTAAGAAAGCACGGCATCTCGTTTCATTGCTATGCTGATGATTGTCGGATCTATATGCCGCTAAAGAAAGGGGACTCAAACTCAACACATTTGCTCTGGTCTTGTCTGGAAGACATCAAGGACTGGATGTCACTGAGTTTATTTGAAGTTTAACTGTAAGAAAACAGTTAAGGAGGTTGTAGTGTAAGGAAAAACAGGTTGTAGTGTTCAGTCCAAATAGCACTGGAAAGGGCTCCTTAGTAGAATTGGAATCCTTATTCCAGTTTGAGAAGAAGGTTGTCTCCAATCTGGGATTTAAGGTAGACTGTGACTTAAAACTGCAGGCCCAAATTAGCACGGTCGTAAAAATGAGCTTTTTCCACCTTGGGCGTTTGGCTAAAGTGAAGTCCATGGTGACACGGCAGCATTTGGAAATAATTTTTTTTTCATTCGATTTTTTTTATTTATTGGCGCCTTTCATGACACTCAAGGTCGCCTTACATGACACACAACATTCACACACATACCAATTGCCCGGTGAAATAGCGGCAGCCAATCTGCGCCAGCGTCCACTTCACTCGGGCATACACATCACACACCCACACGGCCAGATTAACCTGAAACGCATGTTTTTCTCACTGTGGGGGAAACCGGAGCACCCGGAGGAAACCCACGCAAGCACGGGGAGAACATGCAAACTCCACACAGAAAGGCCCCGACCGGCCTCGAACTCACACCACGAGTCACAGTCAGAACCTTCTTGCTGTGAGGCGACAGCGTACCCACTGCGCCACCGTGCTGCCCACGTGAAATGTTAATCCACTTCATCACATCACGGCTGGATTACTGCAATGCCTTATACGTCGTGTCAGCCAGGCTTCGCTCGCTCGTCTCCAGCTAATCTGACTTCTGGTTGGTGCAGGCAGGAGGGACCACATCACGCCCGTCCTGCCCTCTCTGCATTGTGCTTATTAGGGTGCTTTCACACCTGTAGTTCGGTTCATTTGGTCCGGACCAAGGGACTATAATGATACATTGTTGCATTTCTCTGGCATTTTAGTCCCCTTTCACACCACACTTTTTGCTCTCATCCGAACCGAACCAAAACTCAGTCATGTGACAACATTCACGTCACTCATTGGCCAGATGTGTCCTTTTAATATTTCTACTTCTTTTCAACGAATCAAAATTAGTTATTTAGCAGGTAAATTCCATAAATAAAGCAAATAGACAACATGCCGTTATTCAGTCTGGAGAGACGACTTTGAGAGACCTCTGTGAACTTGGCCCCCCACCCAACGCCAAAAAATGCGAAAATAGTCGCATTCGTTTGTGCTCGTTTGTGCTGTAAAAAGTTTCGTTTGTGCTTTTTTTTTTTCAGATATTAAAAAATATTTTATAGGTCATGGTTACTCAGCCCCCCAGATAGCTCCGAAATGAACGGAAACAGTCTCCTTCGTTTGTGCTCGTTTGTGCTGCAAAGATTTTCGTTTGAGCTTCTTTGGTTTTCTAGATATTAAGCTATATTTAAGCTAATTTATTTTGTTTAATATCTGAAAAATTATAAAAGCACAAACGAAACTTTTTGCAGCACAAACGAGCACAAACGAAGGAGACTATTTCCACATTTTTTGGCGTTGGGTGGGGGGCCAAGTTCACGGGGGTCTTTGAGAGCGCTGGCTTTGTGCCTATTAAACTACAGAACGTGAATATAGTTTATTATGTTTATTATATACACACATTTATATTTCGAGAGTGTAGCGCGGATGAGACTGCAAAACAAATATTTTAATACTGCACGCGGCGAAGGCGCATCTTCACTTGAGGAGAAAGCGTGACATGGAATCGGAGATATTCCTCAGCGCAGCGTCACAACGGCAGCGGAATTTAGTCAAAATTCACTCATTGGCCAGATGTGTCCCTTAAATAGTTCTTAAACTGCTTTTCAACTAATCAGAATTGTGGATAAATTCCATAAATAAAGCAGACAACATTATTCAGTCTGGAGAGACGACTGCGCTGGCTCTGTGCCTGTATTAAACTATATAAGTATCGTATGTAGTTTGTATTGATCGCTTGAGACAAACATTTATTATATACACACATTTATATTCCGAGAGTGTAGTGCAGATGCGACTGCAAAAGAATATTTGAATGCTGCACGCGCAATCATTCACTTCAGGGGAAAGCTGACACGGACATTTACCTGAGTTATTCCTCAGCGCAGCGTCACTACGGCAGCGGAATTTAGTCAAAATGCGCAGTTGTTTTTGCATTTGGTACGGTTCAAGTTCAAGCGCTCCGAGACCGCTTTCACACCACAAGCGAACCGTAGCAGAGTTCGTTTGGAAGCGTACCGAGACCAGCTTTTTTCTTGGTCTCGGTACGCTTGTTTGGTCCGCTTTTGGTGCGGAACAGAGTTCGATTGTCGCTTTCACACCTGCCCAAACGAACCGTACCAAACAGGGAAACGAACTCTGGTGCGATTCAAGCGAACTAAAAAAGGCAGGTGTGAAAGCACCCTTAGAGTTGATTTTAAGGTCCTTTTATTTGTTTTTAAATCTTTAAACGATCCAGCCCCATTTTACCTCGCCGAGCTGCTCGCTCCTTTTACTCCGGCCAGATCTCTCTGCTCAGCAAACCAGCTGCTCCTGAAAGCCCCAGTGTGACAGGGCCTTCGCCGTGGCTGCTCCGCCCTCAGACACGCCCTTCCACTTTACATTAGACACGCCCCATCCATTACCTATTTTTAAGTCACTTTTAAAAACACATTTTTATGCTCTGGCTTTTAACTCAGTATGAGCTCCTGCATGTTTAGTGGGTTTTACTTATTATTTTTAGGTGATTTTATTTACATTTTATTATACTGTTTTCAAACATTGGTTGTTTTATGTCCTTGTTGTACAGCACTTTGGTTGTTTTTAAGTGCTATATAAATAAGGATGATTTGATTTGATTTGACTTACTCATAGAGGTTGTGTAGATGGAGAAGTAATAAAAGACGCAAATAACATACAACTATTTGGAAAAACAGATAAAAAGCAATGTGGCAACTCAGAAAACATGAATTTACAAATGTCTACAAATATTATCTCGTTCCAAATCAGTTATTACATACGTTCGTGTAACATATTAAGTGGCTATAATATTAGCGAGAATAAACATCTCCTTCTGACTGATCTTCATTGATCTTGGATCAGAACAACACCTCATTAGGATGCCAGTGATTTGTGAATCACTACATTTTTAACTTGGTGGAAATTAGCACCTAATCTACATGATCTAAGCATGAACAATATTTAGGAATGCAAGTAAAAATAGAGAGGTTTAAAATTGTGAAATTTCTTTTGGCTTTTTAATTTTATGATCCTGATTATTTAGGAATTATCTTATTGTAGGCAAAGGACACGTTTTTGCAAGTTTGAACTAAACTAGATTTTTGTGATTTGTCACGTAAATATATTGTGCATCTAAGATATGCTAATGTGTGATATGATAACATATGCTAATGTGTGAGTTGATAGATAAATTTAGATAAGGTAAGAAAACTTTTTAAAATTTGTCATTTTAGCCTCCAAAACAAAAAACTGTGACCTTCTTGAGGACTGTTAAAATGTTGTGTATAAATGTTAAAAGTGCAGATTTTTGGATGGCTTATTCCTCAGAAATGGCTTGTGCCGTAATATCTTTTTTTCTGGTCATCTACAGGTTACAGCCCGGAACTTGAGCAGGTAGTTCAAAATTTCCTCCTTCCAGACTGCCAGATGGATGAACTCGCCCTGTGTGAGCAGTTTGATCAACCTGACCATAACAAAAAGTGGCGTGAGGGTTTCCTAAAGTCCAGCTTTAACTACCTGCTGCTTGATCCACGGTGTGTTCACTGCTGGCTCTGGTTATTTTGTATTACATATATTTTACTCTACATAATTTATTTTCAACTTTGTCCTGTGTTTTTCCACAATTCTCTGATGAAGCGTCTCCAACAACCTGCCATACCGAAGTCAAGCCCTGATGCCCAAAGACTGTTTCCAGACGTTCATCAGCGCTGTCTTCTATGTTGGAAAGGGAAAGCGCTCCCGGCCCTATAGTCATCTTTATGAGGCTTTGGAGTACTTTAATGGCGATAAAACCTCTAAGGTCAGATTGAAGTGTGTATATATGCTCCTGGTTTTGTATAGAAAATAGAGATTTTCTCTTATTGTGTGTGATTTAAACCAGAGCTCATCTTGAAACCGGTTAATTGCATTGAACACTGTGTGCTCAAACGCTTGTTCTGTGTTGCTGCAATTATGATTTATTGAATTATAATTGTCATGATAATAATATATTACGATGAGGGATTTTATGTGACTGGACCCTAGTGAAATCAAGGGCTTGTGACCGTGACGTTTGGAGAATCCTGTTGCTAAAGGATTTTAAAAAATATGCTTTACAGTAAAATGTTCACTATGATACTTTATTTAGATATATACTTTGCAACTGCTATTTTAATTACCGTAATCACATTGTGGGACTTTGTCTCACTAACATTTGTAAACACTGTGAACTTCTTAAACGGTCATCTGAAAAAACGGTCATTTCTGATTCTGATTTATCTCACTTTCTTTCGCACTTTAAGGGGAAGTACGGTCGCAGATCTGAACAACTCACTGTATAATGTGTTGCTGTATAATGTTTCAAAGATAAACTTATACATACATGAGAAAAGAGAAAACAATCAAATCATTTAACTTAAAGAAAGTGATTTAAAGTGGTGATTAAAAGTTAAATTCAGCTTTGTTCAAATTCAAACTGTACTTGCCATATGCATACATGGTCCCACATGTACTGAAATGCTTTTTTCAACCGTCCAGCATTTAAAGAACTGGTAGGGGCGATGGGAGGCAAGGGATGAAGTTAAATGTGGTGGGGTAGTGCAACATTTAAGCAATAAAATATAATAAAGTACACATACAATACAAATGCGCAGACAAAACACAAGTGTGACACGGGGGGAGTGTCACAAATGTGTCCAGAAGAGCTTAAAAGTGTCCAATAAAATTAAACTGAAGTCTAAAAAGTCTATAAAGTTTCTTTTATATGCGCTTTTCTTGGTCCAAGACCAATGCAAAGTTGCCATGCGGAGTTTAAAGAAGAAAATTGGTGTTAAAAAAACTGAAATTACCTAAAAACTGATAAACTAAATTACCACTGCAGGTAATTTAGTGGAGCTATGTGAGTGTGTTTTGTATCTACTAAATCAATTGGAATCAAGAACCTAAAAATGGAAAGGACATCTTTATTAGAAACGACAGTCACTTGCTTTTCCTTTGACACATCACCAGCTCTTCAGCTATAATAGAACGTCTGTGACTTAAGTATGTACTGTATTTCTGATGTCTCTGATTTCTTATTTGTCTAGAACCTCTGTTCTAAAGTACAACACATCCTGCAGATCTGGAAGGCTGGACACGGGGTGATTTCTCTGCACTGCTTTCAGAATGTCATCGCAGTTGAGGCGTACACAAGGGAGGCCTGTATGGTGGATGCAGTTGGTATAAAAAAAAAAAATAAAAAATAAAACCTTCTCCTTAAGTTTCCATCACAGTACTGTACTTGCTTGTTCAAACGGTTTAAGAGTGATCTTGAATCTCCACTCAATTGTTTTTTTTTATAGGATTAAAAAAGCTGACAAACAAGAAAAAAGGAGACTACTATGGCGTGGTGTCCACTTGGCCTGCCCACAGGAAGAGGAAACTGGGTGTTCATCTGCTTTACCGGGCCATGCAGATCTTCTTAGCTGAAGGAGAGCGGCAGCTCCGACCTGCTGACATTCGATGAACTTTTGAAACTGTGAAATATTTAATTTTGTGATGAAAAAACAAAACACTTGACAAAAAAAAACAAAAAAATCTATTCTCTTTTGGTTAGTGTTCTGATGAACTTCTTTTTTTACAGAGTCTTTCTAGAAAATTGTGAAAGTAGCTATAGTTTTTCTTTTATGAATTATTCATTTATAACCACTGTAAAATATTTTTACAGAATGAAATCTGGAATGTAAAGTAAGTAAATGTAATTCACACAGTGATAGTTTCAGAGTTTGATGAGCTGCAAGTTGAGAAATATACAAATGAAAAACATTTTGCATATAAAGCAGTTGTGGCCAAGTGTCATTTGTGTGTGTTCCCCTTGCTTTCATTGGATTCTACTTTATTCATGTGGAGCCTGTGTTGAGTTTTTTGTTTTTTACTAAGAAGACCTTTTTTTAACCTGTGGTTGATCATCCCTGTTTTATGGAAAAATCTGGACATAAAGGTCAGTTCTACACTGGGAACTTCCCTTGCCACTGTGCAGAAGGTGGAATAATAGTGAAGTTATCGCTGTTGAAGAACTATGCTGCTCCTTCAGTGACAGACAACAGCCATGTTGTCTTTTTAATTTGTAGCTTTATCTTATTGTTTGCGTTTTGACAGTAAGCAGAGAAAGAAAGAGGAATACTGTATAATTATTGGAAATGCTCTAAAATAGGTGAAAGAAAATAGCATAATGTTATAGTAGGCTGAACCAAAAGGTGGCGGTAATGTAACATTAAGGTTGCAAGCCGTCGTTAACATTTAAAAGGAAGAAGAAGCGGTAGTCACGAACTATTTCAAATACGTACACGAACGTGCTAAAATTCTGGTCTCGCAGTCGTCAATTTGTGTTTTAAGTGCATCTTGGATCATTTATCTTTATCATGGTAAGTTGTCGTTTTGGACTAGATTTCGTTTCGGGGAATAAAAATAGAACATCAAAACAATAGAGCCGATTCTTAATAATACGGTGCATGTTTGTGAAGTCAATACAGAAATTGGCAATGCGAATCTGTCCTTCACTAAAAAGTGCGGCGTGTCATTATCAAAAGGTGAAAATGAAAGTGTTCCTTGGCACAGAATAAATTCCTATAACGAACAACTAACTAAATAAATAAAAACCGAATTAACATTATCAATAATATGCGTGAATACTCGTGGGAGTCTTGGGTCCGTGTAAAAAAAAAAAAAAAAACGACCTTATAACAGCTTTCGGAATCTGTGCAGATATGAAGCGAAGAAGACGCTATTTTCACTGATTTATTTGTTTTGAAAGTCTCCGTTTCCAGAGTTGTCCAGTGAGTCGGTGCGCATGAGGGATCGCGGGAGCGTAGAGAGGATCCTGCGATCGATCAAGAAGGACGGGGCCGGGAAACTGCAGGTGAGCTGTGTCTGCTGACGGCCACAGTGCCGCGTGGAGAAGGCTCGCCCATCATTCTGTTCTCCGGTGCCTGTTGTAGGTCATTTCAGACTTTGACATGACTCTCACCAGATTCGCCTATAATGGTAAACGTTGCCCTACCTGCCACAGTGAGTATAGTGCGTTTCGTGTGTCTATAATCAATATGTTTGTGGTTCAACCTTTCCTTTCTTATTTATCAGACACTGAAAAACAAAGCAGAATGTTTTCTTCCTTAGCAAGTCACACTCCAGTGATATAGCAGGATGTCGTTGGGAACCATCATGGTCTTATAACAAACTTGAATGACAGATACACACAGTTTTCACACGTCACTTATGAAAAGCCACCCCAAGATTTCAGCCAACGTGAAATTATATGGTACAAATGGTTTTGGTCAGGCTAAATGCTGATCCTTGAAATAGACATTCCTTGTTGTGAAATCTGATTGCATTACATAACTGTACTTCTGTAATTGAAGCATGAAATTGAAGCATATTCTGATAAACTGTTTTTATCGGAACATGACTGTAAAATTGGATGCCATTCACTTTGATATTCCTCAATTTTGAGTGATAATTTTGAACGAAAATCAATATCATATAATGTAATAAACACATTTAGACACATGACGTGCACATACCAAAGGGTTGTTATGGCCTAAGGGAGCTGCACCTGCCACCCAAGTGTTGCAGGTTTGAATCCTAGTCTGGTGTTCTAAAGTGTCCCAATCAGTTTCCCGGACACCACGGCTTGAGGCTGCCAATTGCTCCGGGTTTGTGTGCGTCTTCACTGCAGCAGAGCACAGTTTCATTATCGTCCCTAGTGGCCATATTTGCTAACTCATCTTTGTCCAACTTTCAAAAAATCAGTTTTATGAACCGTTTTGTTTTGTTTCTTGATCAAGAAGAGCTAATTCCAGCAAATCTAGGCCTGGAAGAGAGGCACATTCACATTCTCTCCCAGATTTTACTGTGTTTTTGGATTGTGGGAGAGAGACCTGTGGCAAATCCATGAAAGGAAAAACATGCAAACTCCACACAGAATGGTCTTGACTTGGGTGTCAAACCAAGTCTCGAGTCTCGAACAGGTCCCTGAACTGCCGTAATGTCCTACCAAGAATTTGTGCACATTAGAATTATTTAGTTGCACTGACTTACAAAACCTATGTGACTTGCGTTCCTCTCACTAGAGCAGAACTTTGTTTCTTTTGTCAAATCGAATCATTTCAGCTTTATTAAAGCAATTTGGTCACACCTGCTGAAAATGACCAAAGTGCGGCACACACAAAAGGTCTCTGTCCAACAGAATTTTAACATTAGGTTGACATTTCAACTAAAAGTTTACATACTTAAAAGTAGTAATAAAATGACAGCAAAACAACGACATAAAAACTTTAAACCATGCTTAAAATCAATATAATACATTTAATAAAATGTTATTGGCCCGATAATAAGTTGTGTTTGACAGTGGGGTTTGGTTGCATGTTGTAAAAATTTTTAAGGTTTGACATGGTGTTTTTGCTATCAGACAGTTTTGCAATACTGTACATTGAATGTAGTCACATTACTGTGCTAATTAATCAAAGTATGATGCTTTTATACTACGTATTTGAATATTTACACTGGTATTACCGGTAAAAATGGCCAAACTCCTGGCGTCTATTTTATTAAATTAGGGTGACCACACCGTTTGGGTTTGGAAGAAACTAAGAAGCGAACATTTGAATTTGTGGTAACAACACAATAGCAAAGTGTCTGCATAAGTGTTTAGATTCACTGTTTGTCAGTGTTGGGAGTAACGCGTTAAAAAAGTAACATATTACACTAATATATTACTTTTTGCTGTAACGCGGTAGTGTAACTTATTACTTTTAGTATTTTCAGTAATATATTACTCGTTACATGCAAGTAACGCTTGCGTTACATCAAATCTTTCACTTTCAAGACAGTAAATCAAACATTTAACATTTCATGTTCGCAAATAGACGCGTAAGTCATTCGTTCCGCCTTTCGCTGGTGGAGCGTTGTATTTTGTAACGCTCTGAGTTCGAGGTGTGCAGCGATTGGCTGTGCTCTGAGCTAGCGGCTGACAGCTGTGGCTCTGATTAGCGGTTGTGCACGGGCCAGAGTCGCGCACTCGCGGGCGGCACATTTGAACATTCAATAAACAACAGCAGAAGGTACATTCGCGAGATGGTCTTATGCAGATTGTTTCAGTTTTGTAAAAAACAAGAACATTCCCACTGCGCAAAGAGTTGTCCAAAGGATGCCTAATAGACGACATTTCTGGACGTCTTTTTTAGGTCCGCTTGTAGGTCAGGAATGAAACTCCAGATGACCTCCTTTTCTGGACTTCCCAAAGACGTCTATGAAAAGACGTCTAAAATGGCGTCTTTTTATGGTCTATTTATTGTCGATTTCGACGGCATTCGGCGTTCTTTAATTTGTAATATACTTCATTCGATCCTTAAACTACAGTAGATCACTACTGTTATGTATATAATTATAGTTACAAATTAAATTGCAGGCATACATGCCGGCACACAGGGAAACGACAATTTAAAACAAGCAACACATTTATTATACATATCAAACATACATATGAACTTCTATGAACAGTTAAACACAATTTTCTTTACAAGCATTTTTTAAGAAGTACACAGTTAAACACATAATATATATATATATATATATATATATATATATATATATATATATATATATATATATAACTATAAACTATAAAAATACAAATGCCTTGGTAATAACCACACAATTGTTCTCAAATAACCACGACTCGTCCACTTCTCTCTGGAACTTCTATGAACAGTTAAACACAATTTTCTTTACAAGCATTTTTTAAGAACAAGTACACAGTTAAACACTATATATATATATATATATATATATATATATATATATATATATTGAATTGAAATATATATATAACTATAAACTATAAAAATAAAAACACAAATGCCTTGGTAATAACCAAACAATTATTCTCAAATAACCACGACTGTCCACTTCTCTCTGGAGCATGTTTGAGGTGGTTTGCTGTGGCTTGTTGTATGATGGGTTCTGTGGAATTGGCATCGACTTCAAGGCTGCATCTGCACAGGTAGAAGGAACGTTTTACTGTACATATGCATATACAACAAAGTCCACCTTTGTAATGCTAAAACAGCTATGCGTCAACGGTGGCAAATGTATTTTTGTTCCTGTTATTATTCATAGCAGGAATTAAATAATTTTATCAATATTGCCAGTATTTTTGCACTGTAAGTCTGCACTGTCTGGAGCTTGCACTTGAGCTTTTCACAAGCTGCAGCACACACACTGTTGGTGATGTGACAATAAGTTATTTGACCCCACATTGTCGTTTAAAATATGGGCCTACCTCGTATTGCTCGATACAGGTGTGAGGCCTCCAGAGACCTCTTGCCTTTCTTCCCCTTCATATTGATGTTGGCCATTAAAGCATTGGGAAGAGCCTAAACACAAACAAGCTACAAATTAAATACATTCGTTTACATCATGATGACAGACATCAAAAACTTAACACACAAGCGGACACATTATAGAAACACCATATGTGGAAGCACACCTGTCAAGCATTTTGTGCACACAGTCCACCTCCCATCATTTGAAGCTGTAGAACCTTTCGGAAAGAATATATAAGTTAATTATGCTATCCACAGTATCTCAACTCTTTGGATGCAAAAGTGTTTCGCCAAGTCACTCGTTACTTGCAGAATATTAAAACCTACCAGGGCATCAAAAGCACAGGTATCACCAAGGCGTTGCTCCTCGCTTTCCAATTCCTCCATTTTTTCCATGCGTTTTAAATGAACGCTGGTGGTGGCTGGAAATGCCCGTTTGAAGCGACTTCTGAGGTCCACCAGCTCTTCTGGCACACTGAAAAACATTTACTGATTAGAACGGCTAACTGCAATTACAAAAACTGCATAGGGTCAGGTGTTTGCATTTCTTATACAGTAGTGTACAAAAAAATTAAATAAATAAAAATTAAAAAACACACTCTTCCATTATAGTAAAACACTGAACATTTGTTAAATACTTTTTATGACTGAAAAGGAGCGAGTAAACAGAGGATGACAGATGTCTGATTAAACAAAACTCACCATGTCAAATTAAACAGTCTTACAGTTCAGCATTGTGAAAAAGTAACATTATAGAAATGAGCAAATGATTTAAATGTTTTATATGTTTTAGATTACATTACAAACAGACTAATAACACACTTAACTTTTGAGGATGCACCAACTCATAGAAGTGTGTTGAGTATTAATGTGTGTCTTTAGACAAACTCACCGTGCCTGGGCTTTTCTTCTGTGAAACCTCGACACGAGCAGAAAGAAGTGGCTGGAGGTGCTAACTCTTAAACCTACACAAGTATAACAATGGCAACAGTAATGTCAAACGTTATCACTTTTAGGCACAAAAAACGAACCAAACTTACCTCAAACTAAACGACGATTTTGGTGGGTTTAATCGATTCTAAGAGAGGAACGCGGTTCAGCTTTCTGTAATCGTTTGTAAAATGGGCGGCAATTGCCAAACGCGGACTTCTGACTGAATCGTTTTGAAAATAAATAAACCGGAAGTGAACCGCCACCTAGCGGCCAGGACGAATGGGTTGACAGATCAACAAATCGGTAAATAAAAACCAAACCTTTTTTATCCGATTTATAAAAGTGCAATATACCATTACATGATAAAATAATAAGAAAAATAACGTGGTCTCATCATAAATATTAGTATTTGTCAAAACGTCCTGCACATTTGTGGAAGCAAAATTGCCTCTAAACATATTTTGAAAAGTTGTTCGCACAAGATGCAATGACAAAAAAACAAAACAAAATTAACCTAAAAAGAAACCGTTTGCATGTCTTAAATAATATATGTGCATGCATGCATTGCCTAGCTGGTTCAAAAAAAATCCACAGCATACTTGTTTTTAAACAGACTGAATATTTTTAATATATCGAATGTTTTAATTATTTGTTTGAACGTTTTTTTTACTGCCTGGAACCTATAAAGATCATTATTTTATTAGATTATTATTGTCGATAAAAGACGTCTAAATGACTTCCAGACACGGAAGTCTAAGCGACGCCTAAATTAGGTCATGTTTCGACGACACAAATATTAGATGTCCATAAAAAGTCCAGATCAGGTCTACGACCGACCGACGCGATATAGACCTAATCTGGACGTTTTTTGGACTTCGAATGTTTAGTGGGTTGTGGTGAAATGCAACCACTGAATTGTCGGCATCAAAAAACAGCTATTTAAAAAAACACCTCGAACTGCCATTAGATCGCTCGGCCTGGGAAGAAGAAGAAAACAGCAACGACAATGTTGTCTGCACTTTATGGTCAGAAAGCAGGACAGTATTGTGTGGTGAGTCATTCAAAATGAATAAAACGCACTGAAGTTTACATACTCCTGTTGTGTCTGATATCAGATATACCCAAGTTATTCACTGATGTTGGAGGAAACATCGCTTTGTCTACCATACTTTTAACACTTTTTAAAGTTAATTATTAGTATTGACAAGCGTCTTTTCCCCAGACATCCCCAGGTTTTCCCTCTTCTTCAAACGACTAATACACGTGTACGCAGATTCACAACCCGTGCTTTAAATTATATGAGAAAGGAATATTTGAGAATGAAATTGCGCGTATCGTTTTGAAACAATGGGCCGACTTTTTTCTTGTATTATTATTTTTTTAAAAACAATCACATTTTTAAAAACATTTTTCATTATTCAAAAAATTCTGACTAAAATAGTTACCTATTTAGGTTTTTACTGATTTTTTTTTTGTTAAGTGATTATTTTTACTAAGTTATAGTTTAGCAACATTGAAGCACATTAAAGCATGTTCATCAGCCTCCGAGAAGCCTGTCTGAATTTGTCTCGAGGCCGTGCTGATTGTCCTCTTTTTTGGAAAACAAAATATATGGTCACCCTACAATTATAGATTATGTATATTGTTATTTGTAGCTTGGAGAGGCCACAGTCATTATGCTACATAACTCTATGTCTTCCACTGGTTGTAACATAAATTACTGTACAAGTAAAAAGTACATTTTGTTATTTTAGGACGTTAATTTCTACTTCTGTAGTTATTTTGGTGAAAGTAACTTAAAAGTAATACAAAAGTAATGTAATATATTACATTTCTGAGAAAGTAATATTGTAATGTAACTTGTTACTTTTTACAAACAGTAATAAGTAATATGTAACATATTACAATTTCAAAGTAACTTGCACAACACTGCTGTTTGTGATTTATTTTATAATTTATTTTTTTATCTTCTTTGATGCATGTTGTCATGCCTCTACATTTCTACAAGCTTCTAAAGAGCATTTATCACTTCTCAACTGTCTGAAGAGGAAACATCGGTTGCTTAAACATCAGATCTTGCTGTTTTACTGCAGATATCCTGGAGAGCAGCTTGCTGATAAATGACCACTGTAAGGTCGAGGTTAGTGTTACTGTGTTTCTCTCTTGTATTTTTGTTGTAGATGGTAATTTTACACATTTTAACTTGGTGTAAAACTATCCATCATAGTTTTTATTGATGCCTCCATGTCTCTTCATACAAACTAAACCAGTTTGACAAACTCTTCTGATTTAAATCAAATAAATGTTTTTTTCTAGATTATAAATCTAGGAGAGTGTTAAATAAACAAGTGTACAGTAATGTACACACAAATAAATGTACAGTATACACACACAAAAAAATCCCAAAAATGTTAAATTTAGAATAAGTAGAAATGAATGTTTGCTTTTTGCACATTTCACTTTTTGTAACGTTTCTGCTCTAACGGAAGAGTGGGTGTTTTTGTTTCTGTTCAGCTTCAGGGTCTTTTCAAGACGTATTACCCGATTGAAATCGATAGCAAACTCTCACTGGAGGAAAAGTTTCCACACATGGTCGAATGGTAAAATTGTGCAATCCATTTCAAGTTTTGACTTGTATTTACTAAAGCTTGCATAACGCTGGACATGTAGATCTCAATCTACACAGGTGGACAAAAGCTCACAATCTCCTTGTTGAGCAAAAGATCAAGAAGACGGATATCTCAGCGGCAGTTGAAGGGTCGGAAGTCAGATTAAGGTCAGAGAACAAAGCTACTAACCTTGCACTCTGTTGTCTTTATCAATTTTTATTGAGCAAAATTTTGAATTACAAACATGTACAGATGTACAGAAAATATGACATGAAAAAACTATTTTTTTTTACCCAAATTAGATTTGGGGATATTGAATTTACGTTGCAAATCTGTAAATGATCCAAATATATGTTCAACAAATAGGTCCTGAAATTCTATCAGCCCCTTTTCCTTTAGCAGCTCATAGGTGTGGTCCATTTATGGGCCAATAGGTGGTTGCGATTTATGGGCATTAGACTTGATTGTGTTTTTAACCCAAGAAGTTGACGACATTGTTTCCAAATTTTAAGAGTGGCAGTCACAATTGGGGAGCTGGAATATTTGGAGGGGTTTCGTAAACCGTAATCAAACACTAATGCCGGTAATGACGATGATGGTACACAAGATTCGGCTTCCATCACACACCAGTCCGTTTCAGGAGCTTTACACCACATGTACATTTTCTGGATGTTAGCTGCCCAGTAATAAGAAAGAAAATTTGGAAGACCTAGACCCCCATCTTGTTTGGTCCTTTGAAGGGTTGATTTGCGTATTCGTGGAGGTTTGCCAGCCCATATGTATGAAGATATGAGGGAGTCAAGTATTTTAAAAAGGGATTTGGGGAGAAATATGGGGACTGTCTGAAAGAGAAATAATAACTGTGGCAGGATATTCATTTTAATCGACTCAACCCTGCCCACTAATGATAACTCTGTTGTCTTTATATAGATACTAATACTGTTCATCTAAATACTTTAATGATGATTATAATTTATAATAATAATAATTAGAAAATACATTCACACTATAATTGTAACACTGGCAGATTTTGTGGGTTGATGCTCAATTGATTGATTTAATTTTGTGATGAATTTTGAACCTAATGAAGTATGGAATCAGTACAATAGCAAAAAATAAACTTAGTAACTTAAATTTTTAGGATGTTGTACAAAATGCTTCACATTTTCGTTTTTTTTTTTTTTACTTGCAATCTTCACATTTTCATTTAAAACTTTTTTCTATTTCGTTTCGGTTCTTTTTTTGTTGCGTTTCAGATTTTTGCGTCACTTTGGCACTGTGAGATTGGCTGGTTTTTGCCCAGGAAGTGGAAGATGAGTTCAGCAGCGAACAACATTTCTAATAGTGTGATATAGTTTTTATTATTATTGTTGTTGTTATTGTTTTGTTGTTATACAATAAATGGTAAATAAACATGTGGGCAGTTGTGGTCCAGTGGTACGGAATTTAATATGTCCCGTTTAATATGAGGCAGGACACAGACCACATGCCCCCGGGCACCGCAACTTGAGGCTGCCCACTGCTCCAGGTTTGTGTGTGTTCACTGTTCGAATCGGTCAAATGCAGAGATGAATTTTTCCACTGAGGGATTAATAGTGTTTACTGTTTTACTGTCATACTGTAAGTGTTGTTTTTTGCAAAATGCCTTCATTAAAAAGAAATATTTGATGGAAGACATCAAAAGAGACTACTTCAGAATAATAGTCTATAAACTACAAATCAGAATATTATGTAATTGTCTGTAAAGAGGAGAGGCTCAAAGAGACTCAAACTGGAATATACGTCTTCAAAGTGAGGTTCTGGAAATGCGCCTTATAAGTAAATGTATGAATTTCATTAAAATTCAGTTCAGTTTGTTTTAAAATGTCTCTTATAATTTCATGTAAACTCAAATTTAACATGGAACCCTGTATTTTGTGCGTGCACGTACTCTTTGTCTTTCTGGACTCGAACGACCAGATCTCATTATTACAAAGGGATAAATAGTCCGTTGATGAAGTTGTTCAGATTCTGCTTGTGTTGAAGCTCGCCCCCCCACTTCCTGGTCAAGCAGCTGCCAATCAAATTCTCACCAGCCAATCAGAGTAAGTGCCACCTCCATGTTAAAAAAGGCATAAATCTAAGTTGCAACCAAATAGAAAAATGTTTCTATGTGAATTTGAAAATCGCAAGCTACAAATAAAGAACGAAACTAGATATGACTAATTTTCGTTTGTTTCTTTGGCAGTAATCTGATTCAGCAATGAAGCAGCAAACTAATAAGAAGAAATGCAAATATTTGAGAAAATCAATGCCCAAACTCTGAGCCAACAAAAACGAATTGTGATGAAAGTAATAGCTTTCACTTAGCAGATGCTTATATTCACAGTCATTACAATTTGTACAAACCATTTACAAATACTAATTAAGGATGCAAAAATACTGGTACCAAGTTGCCAGTTAAAAGCACTAACAAGTGTATTTTATTAGCTTTATTGTAAATATATACAGTACAAAAACTTAAAAATGTTCAATGTTTCTGGAACATAATTGGAAATGACAAAACCAAGACAGAACTTAATGTCCTCAGTTTTGTATTTTAATTCCACCAAATTGTCACATTTTGTATGTTTGTCAGAGATGAACATGAGGAGTTTTTTGATCTTCTGAATAAGAGCGAGATCCCACTGCTCATCTTCTCTGCTGGGATTGGAGATGTGTTGGAGGAAGTTATACATCAGGCAGGCGTATTCCATCACAATGTCAAAGTCTTCTCCAATTACATGGAGTTTGACAAGTCGGTGAGTACAAGTTTAATTCGGTTTTGTTCAGAATTTGGAATTCTTTTGAATAAATTAACATTTTTTTCCATTTGAATTGACTTAAAAAAATGTCATAAATCAGAATCAGATCTGCAAACATTTTTGCACAATTAAGGGATTTTTTCTGGTGTCAGCTTCCTGTAATAAAATAAAATTGACATTGTATGTACAGTTGTAAATAAATAGTATAATAGAGTACAATACAGTATGTTTTCAATATAGTAATATAATAAACATTACATGCGAAGCAAGATTGTTCAAGCTGTTATTTCTTATCATTTAATGACTATGGCTTACAGCTTCTGGAAAGCCAAAATCTACAACCTCGGAAAACTAGCATATTGCATGCAATAAATAAAACAAAGGATTGTACATTGGCATTGATCGGCCCATTCCACTGCTGAGAAGTTATGGAAGACATGACAGCGGGTCACTGTTAGGAGGAAATCCTGAATAGAGATCTGTTCTTTATTGCTGGGTGACTAAACTATATTGATAAAGGGCTGCCATGTTTAACTACATCTGAACTCCCAGCATGTATACTGGTATTTTATAAATGAAACAAATTTGTAGGCTTTGGAACAGACATTTTCAATTAACAGTTCAATAAACTCATACTTGAGATTTTTCTTTTGTAGAAGTAATCAGTTCCACGTAACCATGGTTTCCATACAAGGCTTAATCAACAAAGTGTGTCGAGAGTAACGATGGTATTGAGAAGGCTGTGTCTTCTGTGCAGGGTGTACTGAGGGACTTCAGAGCTCCGCTGATTCATACATACAACAAACGGGAAGGAGCTGTTCTCAATGCTGAACACTTTAAAGAGTTTTGTAGCCGCACCAATGTGCTTTTATTGGGAGACTCCCTAGGGGACCTGGAGATGGCCGACGGTGTCAAGGACATGCAGAATATCTTTAAGATCGGATTCCTCAACGACAAAGTCTGAATCACAATAGACATGTTCAAATTGCTTGTGTGCACAGTAATATATGTACTTACAATTTTCTTGATTTCCAGGTGGAGGAATGTAGAGAATCGTACATTAATGCCTATGATATCGTTCTTGAAAAGGACGAGACCATGAATGTTCCCAACGACATCCTGCGCTATATCACTGGAGTGTGACTTGCTAAGGAAGAAAACATTCTGCTTTGTTTTTCAGTGTCTGATAAATAAGAAAGGAAAGGTTGAAGCACACATATAGTTAAACAACAGGATCACTTCTCTTCTATGAACATGCCTACTCTCTCAGTAATAAAATATTTTTACATTTTTTTGTGGATCTGTGGATTTTTAAAAATTTCTCATGTTCATAATTTACAAAATGTATACACAAAAACCCTTATGTTTATGCTAAAATGTAGAAATATGACTGTCCACAGTAGAGGCTACAAATGTAACTAAAGAACACAAATAGAAGAGTAACTCAAGTAACTATAAATACTAGTAACCAAAGAGCAAAAAGTAAAATAATTTCCCCAAGGATGAATAAAGAATGTCTGATACATTGTATGTGAAAACATTCTTTGAAAGATGTTATGTTCGTTCGCCTAGGGGTTGTGTGTGGCTGTAGGCATAGAGTTAAGAGAATTAACTGAACGTGGCTGGCGAGACAAAAAAACGTTTTTGTGATAAACAGTGGTTTATTTTTCCACCTGAGCATTAACGCAAAACCAAGGAAAAATGTCCAATTGCCAAAATAACAAACAAAACACACTGGAAAATAAATGTAACTAAATACCCTGAACCGACCCGCAACAAAATAAAAACAGGATAACTAACCTAACTCCCTGATGAGAAACAATGGCAAACGGTTTACAAAAAACAAAGGGGCAGGACACACCACTCTTTTCAATTTCACAAATTGCACTCACATACGTACACCGAGTTACACTGGATCAGACAGGAGCGAGTACCGGGAGCTCTCAACCGCAGGTTTACACACACAATGAGCTCCGCGACAGCTGTTCCGGGGCGTCTTTTATGGGCCAGCCCCGTCCAGGATGGGCCAATCGCATGCGGGCAGGTGTCGCGCAAAGTTCCAGGGCCGCAACAAGTCAAACACGGAAAGTAAGAGAACACGGGACGTAACACCCCCACACTTCAAAAGAATCTACAGGGTCCAGTAGATTCACTCAGCGTCAAACGATCTGGATAACGCATCAGCCAGCAGATTGTCTTTGCCTTTCTTGTAGTGGATCTCAAGGTTGAATTCCTGAATGAAGAGGGACCACCGCATAAGCCGCTGGTTCGCATTCTTCATCCGGGTCAGGAAAACCAGTGGTTTATGGTCCGTATAAACACGGACGGGGAGGGAACTGGAGCCCACGTACACCTCGAAGTGTTGAAGTGCCATCAACAGAGCCAAGGCCTCCTTCTCGATGGTACTGTAGTTCAGTTGATGCTTAAGGAACTTTTTGGAGAAGTAGCCGACAGGATGTTCAATTCACTGTCATCATCCTGCAGAAGAGCAGCTCCGCCACCTGTAGCACTGGCATCAACTACAAGTTTGAAAGGACAGTCATATTTTGGCGCCACAAGAACTGGAGCAGAACACAGAAGGGATTTTACAGAATCAAAGGCATTTTGACATTCAGCAGACCATACAAAGATTTTGGTTATAGATAACAAATTGGTCAAAGGCAAAACAACATCAGAAAAGTTTTTACAGAAACCCCGATAATAACCGGCCATTCCTAAGAACCTTCTGAGATCCCGTTTTGTCTGCGGCACAGCAAAGTCATCAATTGCCTTTACTTTTAAATCCAGTGGTCTCACTTGACCCTGGCCTACTTGTTTACCAAGATACGTGATCGTGGCTTTACCAAATTCACACTTGGCCAAATTTAGAGTGAGAGAGGCCTTACACAAACGATCAAACACACACTTCAGAGTATCTAGATGTTCATCCCAAGTATTGGAGAAGACAACAATGTCATCTAGGTACGCTTTACAGTGGGCAACTCCTTTTAACACCAAATTCATCAGACGTTGGAAAGTCGCTGGAGCGTTACGCAAACCGAAAGGCATAACAGTATAGTGCAGAAATTCGTCGGGTGTAACAAAGGCAGATATCTCAGCCGCACGCTCCGTTAGGGGAACTTGCCAGTAACCCTTCAATAGATCTAACTTGGTTACAAAGAGAGCAGAACCTACTTTGTCTACACAATCCTCCATCAAAGGAAGAGGGAACGAGTCTGCTTTTGTTATGGCATTCACCTTACGGTAATCAGTGCAGAAACGCGGTTTCCGTCCGATTTCGGGACTAACAAACATGGGGAGCTCCATGCACTTGAGCTTGGAACAGCAAGTCCATTTTCAACAAGATATTTCACCTCGGCCTCCATTAGCTTGCGTTTTAACGGATTCAGACGGTACGCACCTTGTTTGATGGGTGGGTGATCACCGACATCGATGTCATGCTTTAACACAGTCGTGCGTTTTGGTACATCTGAAAATAACTCTAGGAAAGCATGAATGCATGATCAATTGTGTTATGTCTGTTTGCTGAGGTTCATTCAGATGGGACAAATGCGTAGTCAGATTTGCCAATGTTGTAGAATTAGCCAATCTACCACCAGAAACCACAGGGTCATGAAGTTTAGAACCATCCTCTTCACAACTGACAGTCGAGACAGAAACTATAGGTGTGGTCGAATTTTCTGACTCCACCCCCCTACTCACATAAGCCTTTAACATATTTACATGACACACACGGCTTTTCCTTTTGCGATCTGGGGTTTGAACAACATAATTAGTGTCATTTACTTGTTTTTTGATCACGTAAGGACCCGCAAATTTAGCTTCTAGTGCAGAACCTGGAATTGGTAACAGGATTAAAACTTGATCACCCTCACAAAACTTACGGCTCACAGCCGTTCTATCTGCACGAGCTTTCATCTTCGTTTGCGTGTTCGATAAAGCATTTTGGGCCAAACGACAGGCATCCTGCAGTCGCTGACGGAAAGTGCACACATAATTCAACAAATTATATTTTACTGGAGTTTCAGAGAGCCAGCTCTCCTTCAACAGCCTAAGTGGACCTCGCACCACATGTCCAAACACTAATTCAGCCGGGCTAAATCCCAGTGACTCTTGAACTGATTCACGGATCGCAAACATCAGAAAAGGCAACCCCTCGTCCCAGTCTTTCCCTGACTCGGCACAAAATTTGCGAAGCATTGACTTCAGAGTCTGATGGAAGCGTTCAAGTGCCCCCTGCGTTTGTGGCCGATAAGGGCTAGATGTGATGTGCTTAATCTTTAACTGGTTTAGCGCCTGGGCAAAGAGACGCGACATGAAGTTAGTTCCCTGATCAGTTTGAATAACTTGCGGAAAACCAAAAATAGAAAAGAACGATATGAGAGCCTTAACAACAAATTTTGCTTTTAGAGACCGCAGAGGTATGGCCTCCGGATACCTGGTAGTGGTGCACATAATGGTTAGCAAATAAACGAAACCGGACTTGGTCCTAGGCAATGGACCAACACAATCTAAGATCACACGTGCAAAGGGTTCCCCCATCACTGGGATAGGTTTTAGAGGTGCGGGAGGGATAGTCTGGTTTGGCTTTCCTACCACTTGACAGGTGTGGCAGGAGCGACAGTACTGGACTACATCAGACTTCATTCCTGGCCAAAAGAAATACCGCAAAATTCGGTGATATGTTTTTGTAATGCCCAAATGACCAGCAATATCATCATGAGCTACACTCAAAACCTGATTGCGTAAACATTTTGGAACCACTAACTGATAAACCGTGTCCCAACCGAGACCATCAGATCGTGACGGAGACCATTTTCTTTTCAGCACACCATCATCCCAAAAATAACCAACAGGTTTGTTCACCATGTCAGACATGTCAAACGCAGAAGTTCGACAGTGTGACAGCGATGGGTCTTTCTCCTGCTCATCTGAGATGGTTGTTTTGTCACAGCGGAAGAACTTCTCGACAGACTCCACCTTAGAATCAGCTGTTGACTGCGACTCTGGTTGAGGTGACTCCGGTTTTACTGCGAGTTCACCTTCTGTAGGGTTATTAACATGGGTCAGAAATGTCTCAGTAAGGTCAACCGGACCATATTTGCGTGCTTGTGCACGTGTGACTGCACATGCACTGAAAACTGAGGGAAACTGTGATTTTAAGTCAGCAGACGAGACTGAATCACACACAGGATCATCGATTACTTCTGGAAGTGGAAGCACGTTTCCACCTGCCAGATCATTACCAATGATTAAGGCAACTCCACTCACAGGCAGTTTGGGTCGGACTGCCAGTCTCACCGGACCAGTTACTAAACCAGATCTGATATACACATTATGCAACGGAACTTTTAACACTCCTAATTCAATTCCTTGAACCAGCACATCCGAATTGCAATAGCTGTCTGCAGAGAACGGTAACACATCAGCTATAACAAATGACTGATTTGCTCCAGTGTCAGCAACATCTTCACAGGAACAAAATCAGTTGACCCACAGAGAGAAATCATTCCCTCACACAAAAACGGTCCATATGCCGGATCTACATCAGAACAAATTGTTTTAACAAAACCCACACTCTTAGCAGACTTTCCCTTATTTCGTTTTTTAAGAACAGGACAAGTTCCAATCATGTGACCAAGTTCATGGCAGTAAAAACATTCACGGGATTCGATTGGTATCACAGGGTTTGACGACTTTGGCGTCTTAACAATTTTCTCCGAATTAACGAAAGTTCGTGTTTCACGACGGGAAACGAATGCATTTTTGTGCGTTAACGTAAATTCATCAGCGCAGACCGCAGCATCAGCAAGCGTTGATACTTTCTTCTCATTTAAATAAACAACAATTCTTTCCGGCAACGAAATCTTAAAATCCTCAATCAAGATGAGTTCACGAAGTTTTTCAAAATTAACAACCTGGCTGGAATTACACCATTTATCAAAAAGAACCGACTTTTCTCGGGCAACTCAACATAAGTCTGGGTTGCAGGTTTTACATGTAAACGAAATTTTTGTCTGTATGCTTCAGGCACTAACTCATACGCTTTCAGCACCGCCTTCTTTAACTTGTCATAATCCAGACAATCACCAACAGATAACGAAGAACAAACTTCCTGTGCTTTACCAGATAATTTACACTGAATCATTAGAGACCACACATCTCTCGGCCAGCGCAATGCACTCGCGATGCGCTCAAACGCTCCGAAATAAGAATCAACTTCGTTATCTCTAAAAGTTGGCACCAAGTTCAAATGTCGACTGATGTCAAAATCATCCGCTCTGTTGGGATTACCAGACGGTGACGCGTTGTCCGCATTAGAAACAGCTGATTGGCGATGGACCCGTTGCTCATCGGCCTCACTTTGCCTAAATCGCAAAATTTGAGTTTCGTGCTCTTGGCGTTTAATCTCCAGATCTAATTGTTTTAACTGAATCGCCAGCTTCAGATCCTCTGAATTAACGCCACTAAGTGAATGCAACAACGAAGCGAGCCGGCTGCTTCTGTTGGATCATCTGCTTTAACTCTCCACCCCTCGGTGGTAAAATTCCGCGCTGCCTTAATGCCGCCTCAATGTCATCCAGTAACTCTTTCTTTTTAGCAGTCTTCAGTACAGGTATTTGGTAACAATCAGCCAACAAAAATAGATCGCTTTTACGACAATCATCCAACACTTGATATGAAGGACTGTCTTCAAACTCTTTCACGTTAAATTCCATTTGTGAATCCCCGATTTCCCCACCACTAAAAGAAAACTGCCAGTTTTAACAGTGGAAATTGAGTATTAGCAAAATGTACTCACCACAAGTTGACAATATTTGACAAAATTTTCTATAGGGGAAAAACAAATGAGATGAGGACCACAAACAAGGCAAATTAATTCGGACAAGCCAAAATAAAAAAATTCGGACGAACCAACAAATAAGTTCGGACGAACCAACAAATAAATTCGGACGAACCAACAAATAAATTCGGACGAGCCAACAAATAAATTCGGACGAGCCCCCAAATGTTATGTTCGTCCAGCCCCGTCCAGGATGGGCCAATCGCATGCGGGCAGGTGTCGCGCAAAGTTCCAGGGCCGCAACAAGTCAAACACGGAAAGTAAGAGAACACGGGACGTAACAAAAGAACAAATGAAGGCACTAGCCACTTATTCCACAATTAATCGCATGTAGTGAAGTTTTTTAGTTTACATTATGATTGTAGTGTATTATTTCGTTTACCTTTAAACCCACAATAAATCAATCAATCAATGTTCGACATTCGACATGTAGTTTGACTTGTTGCAAGTAAAAAATGTTTTATAAGGATTCAGCAGGTTCTTGTCAGTTTGTGTGGTCAAGTCTTAATTATTGCTTTGCCTAACAAAATGAGCAGTGCATTCTTGCAATGTAAATCAATCACGTTTTCTCAAACAACAGAACTCCATAATAGTTTCCCATTCTGCACAAAAACATGCGCACATCATTATAATAGGTGGCACCATTCCAGAGCGTCCTACACATAATCATGCCTTGTGAAAAGTGCCTATTTGAGTACTTTACATCTTACAACGGAAACGTTCTCAATACTTTAATTAATAATAATAATAATAATTTTTTAGTATTTAAGTATTATTGAGAATTTGTAGGGCGCTTTTCACAGTTTTAACTAATTAAAGGAATGTTCAAAATAAATTACAATCTAAAAGTCTTGAATACGTTTAGTAAAGTTTAAGTTTGTCATTTACTCTGAAAATGTAAAACAGTATTAGCCAATTCACAAATTGACCAACGAGATCAATGAAAAGATCACTGGTGATATTGGCGCGATTATAGCATGCTGGGAATTGCCGGGGAATGTGGCTAACCAATCAAAGAGCAGCACACACACACACACACACACATTGGCCAAATATCCAGCCTCAAGTTCATCTGTACATCATTTTGGACTCACGTACTGTACTTAATTTCAAGACCCATGAAAAACCACACAAGCACAGTGAGAACTTAAACATCAGACTACGGAAGTTTGACAGAAGTTAAAACGCATCAAATCGTACTTTTCTGCTTTAATGTTTGGACTCAATTAAACCAACAGTAGCACTTTATTTGTACAATTCAAATCTCACATTCCTCAAATCTAGACGAGGTTTTCAAGATTCTACTTACATACAATCCAATCAAAATATACATCTGTATTACACACTATGCATTAAAAGAAAACTGGTATTTACTTGCCACTAAAACTTGCTTTAAAAAATGTTATAGAAAACCTCAAACATCCATATGGATTCAGGTTGGTCCGTTGCCTATTACTGCATCTCACAGTTCTTCGCGTTTTGTCACTTCCTCTTCTACCTTGTTTGTTACAATGCTCAGCTCTTTTTCAGTGATTCTGTTATCCTGGTTCTTGTCTTGGCCACGAAAAATCTCCTTTATAATAACATCAGTGTCCATTCCTGGATGGAAGCGACCTCGGCCTTGGGCAACCTGCAGTTTAACGAAGCTTGCGAACTGTGAAGGGACAGAAGAAAAGTCCATGAGGTACGAATGTCCAAAGTACATAAGGTACGGGGTTCCATATTTCCAATACATAGTCCTATTTTTTGTAATGAGAGATCCCTGGTTTTAAGAGTTGTTGAACCTGCTCTTCTGAAATTGTCTTATTTTATTTTATCTTTGATATTTGCACATCTGCGTGTGTGTGTAGGGAAAGATACCTCCTCCATTACAATCTCCTGGTCCTGGTTTGCGTCAAAGTCAGAAAACAGAGGGTCAGGACTTTTATCCAGCCAGACAAAGAGAAAGCCTTCAGGAACCCCCTGATCCAGACGCAGTAGCTCCAGTTCAAAGAGCAGAACGGCACTGCCAGGAACACCGACCCCTGACCACACACAAACCCCGCTCAATACCTGCAAACTGCACTATGAATTTAAAGCAAAGTAAAGTTTTGTGTGATTGTCAGTGTGACCAATCAGATCAAAGGTATGTTGATCTTGAAAACGGACCTCCACTGGCTCCATGCGCTAAGTGAGGTGGCACAGTGATCTCTCTCCTCTCAAATAAACACATGCCCTGCAAGCCCTCGTCCAAACCAGATATCAAATTTCCTTGACCCAAAATCACCCGTGGGGTGTCTGGGTAATCGTCTCTGCAAACATTGGAAATTCAATTGTTAATGATAACATAATTGATAAGATAACAACATTGATTATGACACATATATAACATTCATAGGCCTGGGTGTAAACTTGACGTCACCCCATGGTTACACCAATTGAACCGACCATGTATCATGGGGACGTTCTCGGGCTCATCATATTCTTGTTTTCATTTTACATTCTCCTTTTGAAACCTAAAGTTATTTGCTCTCGTAACTGAAAATGCCATTTTTTTTATTTTAAGCGAAGATTAGGGATAGCGGTCAATCTTACTTGGGCACGGATCGGGCCCTCAGTGCCTAGTGTGAGACACCCTTAGAGCGAGAGCGCAATTGGGAGAGAGACAGAAACATAGAGGGGGCGTAAAGACTGCACGCAAATATGTTTCTGCTCTTCATTCATTTTGTTTTATATTAAAGTGTGTTGCCTTATCCCGGGTTTTGCTTGGCCGGGGACACTGCCACAATAAAGGTGTTCTCCCCACTCTGCACTTTTATTCAGACCTGAATCATAGTGATCACGAGCTGTTTATTTACACTAACAGCTCGCTCTCTCTCCCTCGCTTCGCTCACTCATGCGGATAGAAAGAGAGAAAGTGCGTGCGGGTTTTATGTGTTCAAACCAGGTGTTTATAGGAGACGGGACAAAGAGAAATAGAACATCCAATACATATGGTACGGTGGAAAAATTGTGTCCAATGGTTCCCTCTTGGCTTTTTTTAACACTTATGTCTATGCGTGTGTAATGTTGAAAGTTTCGAGTACTCACGAGGAATAAAGACGAGTACCGTCCAACAGTGAGCAGTTGTATCGATACTGTATCATGTCATTGGCAGAACTCGTCGGGCTGCAGTTGGCTGACTTGTATGTCACTCTGATGTCTAGTGTGTCTTTAGGATTGTGAAAATCAACAACATGCAGATCGAAGACGAGTACAGCAGACCCTGGGATCAGCTTACCTGTAGAAAACAGTGTGAGCTGATCAGCAAAAACCAAAACCAACCTCACAAAGAGTTTGTGTGCATGAGACGTTCAAGCTCGATTCACTTGCCAGATGATTTTTACTGTTAAAGACCATCTCAAAACAAACAGTCATTTGGAGTTTCGTCCGTTTTTCGATAAACATAGTGGCTAAGAACTATAAAGTTGTCCTGACCTCAGAGAGCAGAAAGATGTATGTCTGAGAGAGGAGAATGGTGCTGTTCTGTAAAAACAATATGCCACCTGATCCCTGCTCCCCATAGGCAAGGTGAGGGGGCACAGTAACACGCCGACGCTGCCCAACGCACAGACCTCGCAGGGCTTGATCTACACCGGCAATTACAGACCCTGTGCCAATAACTGTGTCGTATGTGCTGTTTCGGTAGTAACTGTGGAAACAGAAGATTTATTAAACCCAGTACGTACAGTACTACACTTCCAAAGAAAACAACGCTGACCTAGAATCAAAGACAGTGCCATCCTGAAAGGACCCATTGTAGTGGTAGCGAATGAAATCTCCAGGTGCTGACTTCCTTCTGCAAGGCTGTGGGATCTCTCCATCTTCGACCATCAAGACATCATTCACGTTAAACACGTCAACCATTAAGACCTCAAACACGAGTGTGGCATGAGGAGGAATCTTTGAACCTGGAGACAAATGCAACAATTAAAAAGATTTTCACACTGGGCAATTTAATGAGTATCCCTTCATACTGGAGGATTGACTTTTCGTTGTATGTGTTCCAATAGGAAAGAGCTAATCAAATTAAGAATTTAATTCTTTAAAGCTCTGACACATCACAGTAAATTCAGTGGCCTGCTGTACCATATCCTCTGTCATCATAAGCAAGGAATGGAGGAATGATAATGGATCTTCTTTCTCCAACGCACATTCCCAGAAGACCCTTCACAAGCCCTGGGATTAGACTGTCTTGCCCCACATAAGTCTCAAAGGTCTTCTTCATGCCACTGCAGAGATCCATCAGAAGTTCACGTCAGAAATGACACCCATACAGTAAATAAATGCAATCAAATATATAATTAATCAAATAAATTTGAAATGCTACTTAATTTTGCCAAATAGCACACATTTAGAGATTTATGACATTTTAAACTTGTGGCAGTACAATCATAAACATTTTAAACGCAGATTTTCATCAAAAAATGTTAATCAACAACAAACCTTGACTCAAACATTGTTCCCAACAGTAGGGATCCATTGTAATGGTACCGGACAAAGTCTGAGCTTTGCACCTTTCTTTTGCAGGTCTGTGGTTGGTGAACAATTCGTATGTCCACAGTGTCTTCCTTATTCCACAAGTCCAGCAGATGAACCTCAAAAAGCAGCACGGAATCAGGTGGAATTGCCAAACCTGCCAAGAGTCAGCATCACTGTGTTTCTATTAAAAAAAATCTTTTGCTAATCTGAAACGATTCATTTTGTATTTTAACTTTCTTTCAGTTTCTAGTGGAACAAATAATCAGAACCTTATTTGTGTACTGTACATGTAATGCTGTTACCGGCTCCCAGGACCCCGTATGCCAGGTGTGGAGGGACCGTTATTCCCCGAACCTCGTTCACACACATGCCCAGCACTCCTCTGTCCAGACCCGGGATGACTTTCGACTCTGCACCCACCTGCCCCACAAACGGGAAACCTCTATCTAAACTAAGCAAAACAAAAAAACAAAACAAAACAAGACGTATTTCATTTTGCTTATAGCAAGCTTCATTAATTAGACTTGCGCTTTAGCGTTTATGTTTTTGTGTATGAGGAGATATTCATCTCAGAAAGGGTCTGACTTACCTCGACTCAAACTTTCGACCACCAGCCAACGAGCCGTTATAGTGGTACCGCACATAATCCCATGCGCGCACCTCCCGGGGGCAGTGGGTAGGTATCGCGTATCGGTCAATCGTCACGTCTTCTAACTGACTGTGTGCCACGTTGACCAGCGCAAAGAGAAAAAGCGCGTGGCCGACTCCCAACTCCATTTGTTGTTTTTACTATGGAACGTTTTTGCGGCGTTTCCTGTTTTTTTTTTTTTTTTTGCAAAGATGAAGTCATAAAATGGTATCAATGTTGAAACTATGGGGAAATCAGCAGTAATCAAGGCACAGCCGGATACGGCTGCGTTGACGTACAGTCTGCAGCGTAGCGGTTTCACGGTCCTAAACACCGCCTTTTAGAAATGAGCAGTTGGCTATGAAAAGCAATCATTAATAATTTAATACATGTTTTTTTGCATGTCGTATAGATACTGTATATATTTTGCGCACACGCACACAATTTAGCTATTCAGGAAATGTAAAATAAGAAGACTCACATATTGGAAATACGTATAACGATAGCAATTCTCACGTTGCCATATTACCATAAGAAAAAAGAAATAAATTGCTGATTCACCCTTGAGTTCAAAAGCAGAAATGTTCAAAACAAATTGTCATGTTTTCATAAGTAGCACTAATAACAAAAAGGGTCCAGACCTGTAGACAAGCACCCCTGTAGAGAGGGAGGGCGTTCTTTAAACGACGGAATCTTGGACCCAGGAAACATCCTGGTGTCCAGACGGCGTGAAGTGTTTTCCGCCAGTGGTTCCCTAACCCCGAAAAACTTTTCCAATCTCACACACTCCGCAGTCCGTACGTGCAGCCTGACATGTAAGTGCTGACGATTGACTCCGTGAATGAAGCATGGCGCCAATCCGAGAGCGTCTTGTATTCGTCTTCGCCGTTCTCCTCTGTGCTGCACGCGCGCAGTACGAGAAATACAGCTTCAGAAGTTTTCCCCAAAACGATCTTATGTCGTTGGAGAGCGCTTATGGAAATGCGCTGGAGCTGTACTCGTCTCAAGACTGGCGGCAAAGTGCTCGGTATCTTGAACTCAGTCTCCGGCTCCACCGGCTCTTGAAGGACAGCGAAGCGCACTGCGGACAGAGTTGCTACGGGGAAAACAAACTCAACTTAACGGACTCCAGCGAGACTTTCTGGATAATGACGCACGTCATAACGCGAGCTACGTGCCTGAAGGAATGCAAGTCCAATCTTCCCGTGTTTTCCCAAACCTACCCTAAACGGGAGACGTTGGACGCATTTGAGCAGAGGATACCTTACCGGTACCTCCATTATGTCTATTACCAGGTCTGATTCACAGGTTTAAGTATAGGTAAACGCTACTAATTAACTAATGTAACGAGCGCCGAGATGCATTAAGATCCCGACGACATACACAATCACCGAGAGCTGTTATTTAAAACGCTTACTTTGTATTGCAAATGCGCACGCGCAAACGTGCCACGTCCACGCGAGACCTGGAAAACGATCGACCAACAATGAAACATTTCTCTTGACGTCATTGATACATTGATTAAATATTAGACGACAACATAGTATTTGATTAGCAACAGTATTTGAAAATACTGATCGGTTTTTTGAGAAGAATGTTGCACGTTTTTTCTAGAGGAAGCGGTACTTGGTTGTTGTACATTTGACCAAGTGGGTGTAATGGTGATTGTAATTAACACATTTAATTGTTTTATTTGTACCGTTCAGTCCGCTTTAAAGATATCTCTGTGTGTGTGTGTGTGTGTGTGTGTGTGTGTGTGTGTGTGTGTGTGTGTGTGTGTGTGTGTGTGTGTGTGTGTAGATAAATGAGTTGGAGAAAGCTGTTTCAGCATCTTACACATATCTCCAGCGGAACCCTGGTGACCCACTCCTTTCCAAGACATTTACCTACTACAAGAGCATGTATGACATGGAGGAAGACATCAAGGACAGTGAAGAGAAGCCATATGAGGTACAGTATGTGTCCATTTTCTAGTACAGTGCTTTACAAGCTTTTTTAGATGTGTTTGCATTTGCAAATGAATAATGCATTTCAGTGGAGGTGTGTGTGTGTGTACTATTTGATTAAACTAAATCAACATTTAATGTACTTGAGTAAAAACGTGAGCAATGATTTTGTTTAGATTTTCACGCAAGTTGACTTATGTTCTGAATTTTATAGTGCATTCTTTAAATTTAATTAGTTGTGGTTGTTATGTGTTATATTTTCCTGCTTTCCCCAGGGTATAAAATATTTGATGTAACTAGTACAATCCACTGAATGAGCTGGGGTACTTTAACAATACTACAATTAAATATAAAATAATGTTTACATCAATTGTGAATACCGTAAAAATAATTCCAAATGCATAGATTTAAGTACCGTATACAGTTTTAATGTCATTGTATATATTGCGTTTAATTGCAAGTGATGCTGAATCAATTTATCCTGAATTGAAAACCAGTTCTCCATTACAATAAGGGCCTGGCCAGAGGGCAACAAAAGTGACAAATACACAATACGGTAGTTTCAAATTTGTACATATTTTTACAGAAATAATATATGGGCAATCAAACTACAAGTGCAATGATCCCGGGTTACTGTTCGTAATGGCCTTTTGAACAAAGAGAGCGAAATGAAAGAGCTGAGCTTTATATTTTTTTGTGAAATATTCCAAGTATTTGCTGTTGGAGCAAAGACTAGCTGGGGTTGAGGGTTATGGAAGTGAACACGAGTGTGTAAGGACTTTCCCAATCAGGGTTTAAACATTTTCAGAAATTTTATTTTTACTTGAAGGACCTTTACAATTAGATTTGAACTTTCAGATAATCATCTGTTTTATTACAGTAGTCAAAATGGTGGACTTTTGACTTTACAAATACCTACAGGCCCTGTTCTTAAGGTCTGTCAAGCTGTACAACTCCGGGGACTTTAGCAGCAGCGCTCGAGAGATGGAGCTGGCCGCAACAGAGTATTTCAAAGCCTACAACACGTGTCTTCTGATATGCGAGGGATCACATGAGTTGCAGAAATGTCAAGATTTCTACCCCACTTTAGCTGGTTGGTGAGCTGGCACGTGTTATCTAAATTGTAAGTGCCAATGAAAGTGTCATCTTTTATTCTTTTTTTTTCCCCCCAGATTTCTACTTTGAAGAACTTAAGTGTAAATCCAAGTGTGAGCAGAACTTGACACCAAACGTTGGAGGTTACTTTGTGGAGAAATTTGTGGCCACCATGTATCACTATTTGCAGTTTGCATATTATAAATGTGAGTAACACACTGTTGGAATCAGATAAGAATTACTTCTGAACAGAATCATTCAACTGATTAGTAAAGCAGATTAGAAACCTAAGACACATTTTTGGAATACAAAACACGAACAAACAAAAGGACAAAGTTTATAATTTTTAAAGTTTTAAATTTACTGTGACCTAAAAGCAAGCCAGTATGTTACAATGTATAGGAAAACAAAATAAATTGATCAATTGAGAAAAAAAATACACCCAGGGAGAACCTGGCTTCTTGGTGACAGTCTTGTCTGTACTTCTAATTTAAAAAAAATCTTTGCTGTTTTGATTCTTTTAAATTGAATAAGGCTGAATGGATGCCATCGCTCTGTCTTACTGACATTCTGTTCTTTGTTGTGTTCATTGTAGAAATTGTTACTGTTTGCACGAGTTAAGTCTGTCTGATCTCATAGTAATTGATTGTTTTATTGAAGTCACATTTCAGTGATACTCTTTAAATGAAAAAGTTCTTTCATTTGGTCAAAATAAACCACTTGGTTCTTTCATAAGGTCAATAATCCAAATAAAGTTTTTTTTTATTCCAGTTTAAATGCAGTGTAGCTTATTACATAGTGGATGCACATGCATTATGCTGTATTACTGTTATTCTAGTGAACGATGTGCTCAATGCAGCGCCGTGTGCTGCCAGCTACAGACTGTTTGATGCTGAGGATCAGGTGATGCAGCAGAACATTGCCTATTACAAATACTACAAGGAACAGTGGGGACTACAAGATGAGCATTTTCTGCCACGACCTGTAAGTACCATTAACCTGGGATGTAAAGTAAAAGTTAAGTGCGTGAGTTTGTCAATATGGCAACTAGAGACCATATCAAATTTATAATCTGTCTTCAGCCCTTCCAGCGAGGTGCCTATACACACATGTTGTGTGTATTTGTGTTTGTATGTGTTTTTCTGTTTGTGTATGAATTTAGGAGTAATTTCTCTCTGCACACAGGAAGCGGTTCAGTACTACAATGTGAATCAAAGGCAAAAGGAGCTTCTTGAGTTCTCAGAAAGCTACTTGGCGCCTGATGATGAGGTAAAGAAGCTCATTATCACAAGTTAAAGCTAAGCTTACCATCTGTCTGTCTATATATTATGAATTTGTATTAAATGGTGTGTCGTTGTGTGACAGGATATCGTGAGCCTAGAGGCATCTATGTCAGCTCCTTCCCATCCCCCTGATGAGGAATTTGAGGGAATAGGTGATTATGAGGAATCTTTCCTGGCTCGGTGGTGGCAGGAACCTAAAACTAAAGGAGATACAGGAGAGGAATGAAGGAACCACAGATGGAAACCTAGATATCAGTATTTATATAAAACAGACACTTTTCCTGTCTAATCCCAGACCAGTTTGGACAAGTGTTTCTGGAGTAATTTGTAATTGTTTGTTTTGATTTATGGTATGATATTTGTAAACATTTTCCATTCTATCATTCTTATGAAAGAACTTGAATGGTCTCTGAATACACAGAGCATCAATCGAAGTATGGTGTCTGATCTCTAGCAATTTTGGGAAACTGCGATTAAAATGCATCTTGTCTGGTGCTTTATTCCTGAAATTGGAAAATTTGTGTTTGTGTACAGGGAGTGCAGAATTATTAGGCAAGTTGTATTTCTGAGGATTAATTTTATTCTTGAACAACACCCATGTTCTCAATGAACCCAAAAAAGTCATTATTATCAAAGCTGAAAATTTTTTAGTTTTAGCTTTTTTATGAGGATATCTGTGTGTGCAGGTGATTACTACGGTGCATAATTATTAGGCAACTTAACAAAAAACAAATATATACCCATTCCAATTATTTATTTTCACTAGTGAAACCAATATAACATCTCAACATTCACAAATATACATTTCTGACATTTTAAAACAAATCAGTGACCAATATAGCCACCTTTCTTTGCAGGGATACTCAAAAGCCTGCTATCCATGGATTATGTTAATGTTTTGATCTGTTCACCCTCAACATTGCGTGCAACAGCAACTCTAGCTTCCCAGACACTTTTCAGAAAGGTGAACTGTTTTCCCTCCTTGTAAATCTCACGTTTGATGATGGACCACAGGTTCTTTATGGGGTTCAGATCAGGTGAACAAGGAGGCCATGTCTTTGGTTTTCCTTTTTTTAGACCCTTTCTTGCCAGCCATGTTGTGGAGTACTTGGACGCGTGTGATGGAGCATTGTCCAGCATGAAAATCATGTTTTTTCTTGATGCAGACTTCTTCCTGTACCACTGCTTGACGAAGGTGTCTTCCAGAAACTGGCAGTAGGACTGGGAGTTGAGCTTGACTCCATCCTCAACCCGAAAAGGCCCCACAAGCTCATCTTTGATGATACCAGCCCAAATCAATACTCCACCTCCATCTTGCTGGCGTCTGAGTCGGACTGGATCTCTCTGCCCTTTACCGATCTAGCCACGAGCCCATCAAGACTCACTCTCATTTCATCAGTCCATAAAACCTTCTGTCATCAGATATTTTTGGCCCAACTTGCGTGTCTTTTTCAGTGGTGGTCGTCTTTCATCCTTTCTTACCTTGGCCATGTCTCTGAGTATACACCTTGTGCTTTTGGCCACTCTAGTGATGTTGCAGCTCTGAGATATGGCAAAACTGGTGGCATCTTGGCAGCTTCACGCTTGACTTTTCTCAGTTCATGGGCAGTTATTTTGCTCCTTGTTTTTTTCACACGCTTCTTGCGAACCTGTTGACTATTTTGAATGAAACTCTTGAGTGTTTGATGATCACGCTTCAGAAGCTTGGCAATTTTAAGAGTGCTGCGTCCCTCTGCAAGATATTTCACTATTTTTGACTTTTCAGAGCCTGTCATGTCCTTCTTTTGACCCATTTTGCCCAAGGAAAGAAAGTTGCCTAATAATTATGCACACCCAATATAGGGTGGTAATGTCATTAGACCACACCCCTTCTCAGTACAGAGATGCACATCACCTAATATGCTTAATTGGTAGTGGGCTTTCAAGCCTATACACTATGGAGTAAGACAACATGCATAATGAAAATTATGTGGTCAAAATACTCATTTGTCTAATAATTCTGCACTCCCTGTATACTGTGTTTGTTCTGCATATAGTTGACTGTTCTACTGATCTTATAGCAGAAATAATTGCTCCTGTTGTTTTCATTTTTAAGAATACAAACACATTTGTTGAACTGTGTTGCTTTTATTTTGTTACGTGTAACAAACAATAATGTACTTAACAGTCCAAGATAATGATAAGTACTTGATATTCTCTAAGCATAGATTAAACATAGATATATTTAGCCATTTGGCATATGGCTTTATCCGAAGTTATGAGATAGTTCTGTTACTCATTAGAATTCAAATATGCTGAGTAACCTAGGGGAAAACAAAGAAAAACAATTTACATTAGATCTAAACAATTAGATACATTGACAAATTACTCATGCAAACGATTGAACACTGACCGTGACAAATAGATATGAGCAGTAAGCAAGTCGAAACCTGAAAAGAATAGCAAAACAAAACCTTTTAGCCAACTGACACATGCAATGTTAATTTCATACTCACACATCAACTTCTTTCAAAAGAAAACTGTATAAACATATGGAATCTTACGAAATCTTAAAAGACTCTTACAGAATAACATTAAGAAGTATGTACAGAACCTAACTGTTTAAGATTTATCAAGACACAGAACCCAATCACCTCCTTGGTCTTCCGGTCACCACAGTTCACGTGTGTTTACGTTTGTTTTGGTGTTTACTGAATTTTGGACCTGCTAATTTTTTAGTAAAGCTGGTTTCAGCTGCATTCAAACAGGGGCCCTTAGAACCTTCCTATCTTTCACACGTTTGACAGCACCATATAGTCACCGTCTATATCTACGTCAGTGTTTGGATGAGTGAAGGAATATTTTCCTCACTTTCTTCGCTCTTGAACTGTTACTGTTTTTTAAGAAAAAAAAAAAACAATTTAAGTTAGTGTTTAAAATATTGCTAAAGAGACAAATTATAATCATACTAAACATACGGTATGTTCCTGATTAAATTAATTTGTGAAAATACTTCACAAACGCTGTCCTGTTTGCTACTAAGCTAACAGGCGTTACCTGACGCAAGTGACGTCACGTTCCGAATTCAGTAAGAGCGCGTGCACCACGGGACAGACCCGAAGTGAACGCTTCGCTTGTGCCAAGGTAAGAATGGTCTCGACCGGTGACTGAAGTACAACATTTTCCATGGTGTTTGCTTCTGGTGTTTGGAATTGTTTTGCGTTTGAGTTTTTATGTAAGGTAATTTTTACCCACGCGTAGTTCTTATGGTCTCTATACAGCTATTGCGTTTTACTCCGCGCTCTCAAAATATTCTCTTGAAAGTTTAGCAGTGAAACGCTTATCCCTGGTAAGATGCAGCCTCACCAAACACCGTTAACGTTTAAACAACAACTCGCTGGGTGTTTGACCTGACTCACCAGAGATAAAATGATCTGACGCGAACCAGTCCACGGAGAAGTCCACGGGAGTTTTGTCGTGCATTGAAACTCGCTCGGTCTGATCACATTCCACAACAACACGGTCACCGGGCCAGTTCATCTGCATTCTCGTCAAACATTTCACTGAATTGTTTTCACGCAAGAAAACACATTTAGCACTGGTCTCGTGATTTAAGATACAAAATTAAGAAAATGTGTTTTTATTTTGTGCGGCGTGATGGCGAATCAAACATTTGAAGTAGGATCAAGCTGAACTGGAAACGTGGGTACAGCAGAAACTGAACGTTTTGTCGATTCCTGCTTGTCCACATTTCTCTCGTTCTTCTTGATCTGTCGCGGAGAGTTTCTGGGCTTTAGGATTTACAATTTTCAGCAAAACCTGCTTCATGTCTTTTAAATTGCTGCTTGGTGTTAAACATTACAACAAGCCATGTTGTTGGTTTATAGATACGACTTTATCAATCCATGGATTTAGCAATATCTAATTTTGTTGATGTTGATTTATCAATTGGTTATTCTGTTGTGTATTTGGCATTTTTGTTCATTTGAAAATGAATTGCGATAGTTGGCCTGCCAGGCTCCAAATGATCTGTGTTTTATGCTTCTATTAATATTTCAGTGATCCCAAAATTCGGCGGTGTAAAGTAAAAGATTTCCTATTCTGGTCAACTTCATCAAGCTTCTTGTTTTCTGATGGTGGATCACGGACATTCGCTCAGTAGCAGCCAATCAGTGATGAGTTTGATGGATAAATCAGACACCACTTGTGCTAGTAAAGCAGCACACAGTCGCAACAGTAGCACTGGATCTTCACGCCACTCCCGCCAGGCAAGTGAAGGCATTGGCAATTTCTTTAGTTCTGAGATTTTCTGTGCGCTCCCTTAACTGCTTGTTCTGACCCAGAACTCGAGGGACTGGGAGGTGATCACTGACACTGAGGCCTCTGTAGTCATAGCTGGGAAGGATACTAGCAATGACCCAGCACCGGGTATCTGTGAGGGCTTTTTGATGAAGAAGCGCAAATATCCGCTGCAGGGCTGGCATAAGGTGAGACCTTAATGCTGATGATGTCATCAACATCAAATTTTTTTTTTACTAATAAGTTTTTGTTTTTTTTTTTTTTCCCCCAGAGGTATTTTGTTCTGGATAAGGGGATTCTGAAGTACTCAAAGTCTCAGCAAGATGTAAAGTATTAAGGACGTATAAAATTGTTTTGAGTTCTGCGCTTGGGCTGTTTGTTAAATGCTTGGTTGCTCTTGTCTCTAGCTTCTCAAAGGGAAAGTTCATGGATCTCTGGACGTCAGTCTTGCTGTCATGTCTGTCAACAGGAAGTGCAAGCGAATTGATTTGGATGCAGGCGACAGCTTGTATCATATCAAAGTATTTATACTTGTGAATGAAGAATTATTTCCTTCATAGAAGCTTGAATGACAACTAGAATTGTTGATGAGATTTGTTTTTCTTAGGCCAAAAGTGATGATATCTTCTACATTTGGCTGACAAAACTTTCTGCTCACCGTTTGTTCATGAAGAAAGAAGCTCTGAATGTGCACCAGGGTGTTTTGCAGGCACTTTCAAAGGGAAACGGAAGCAACCTGCCAGCCATGGCCAGTCTGGCACACAGAAACAGAGTAATGAATACTTTGTGTTCTTTAATCAACTTTTGACATTGTCCAAAATTGATTCATTTTTTCCCCCTTTCCTTTCCTATAGAACACTTCTCATTATGATAGTTCTGTGTCACTATTTGGATTGGAGACGCCAAGCTCTCAAACGGCTTCATCTCATGTCAACAGTAAAGTCTCTGACTGGCTCAAACACACACAAGATGTTGACCTGTGTCAGCAAGGTTTGTACCTTCTGGTTTTCTTAATTTCTATTATTTTTATGTTTTTTATATTGTATATACATTGTTTTAATTAAGTCATACGAGTTTTGCTTTAATTTAGTTTCATTCATGTTAAAACTGCATTTGCTTTAGCTTTTGTTGTGTAGTGAGAACCTGTCATGTGTGTGTTTCTCAAGAATGTTTTTTAATAATTTATTTGTTGTTGATATTTTTTGCGTGCATGAATAAGGGTTAAAATGCAAAGCATTTATTATTGTAATGTTAATGTATATATTGTAATATTCTTTGTGACTAAGCTTAGGTAAATCGACCTTACTGTCATTGTGTGTAAAATAAGATTATCCAGAAAATGTGAGAATTATCTTGTAGTCTAAAAAATATTTTTGTGTAATGTAAACCTTAAAAAAAAAAAAAAACAACGCTCAGGGAGGTTAATATCTTGCACATTTTATCTCCATCTTTTCAAAAAATACAAAGATGAACCTAATAATGAAGCTGTGAAAGTAGTCAAGCACTGTTTAATTGAAGTGGAGGTAAATATCCTCAGGAGCCAGATAAAAGACCATACAGAGGTTCTCAAGCTTGGAATAACAAGGGTTCCTTGTAACAATGGTTTTAGCACTGCTCAGTGTTATCATATTTTTTTAATGCTATAGTTAGGGATTACATTTATGCACATAATGCAAAGTACAGTGGTACCCCAACTTACGAATGTCCTTAGTAACGAAATGAATCGGCGTGAAAATGTCGTCGCGTGCTGCGAAAAATAACCTTGCTATACGAAACGTGCGCGTCTTGGTCTTACCGCGAGCAGGTATGAATGAGAGTCCAGAAGTGTAAAAACACTGTTTAATTCTCACGCACATCAAATTAACAAAAAACAACAAGCACTGGTTGGTTTCAAATGTATTGCTTCCAAAATATAAAATGAGCTGGTATTCTCCTAAAATGGCTTTTTTGCATGTCTGGCGTTGGTATAAAAAGACGCGCAGGAGCTGCTAGAGCCCCGAGGAGCTGACATCACACTCTCTCACACACACACTTGCTCAGCGGGAGTTTGAAGCAGTTTCAAAGTCACTAACACAAAACAAATGATCCCCACTGAAAGCTTGCATATAAGATAATAGAAGTTCGGCGCTACTGTGCTAATCTGGCTGGGTGTTACACTGGATTTGGTCTGGACGGAACATTCTGGTGACGTCATTTGAACAAATGTGCCCGCGAAGTTGCGTGACGTCATTTTAAGATGGCCGAGCTTTGGTCTTCACGTAGCATTGTCTGCTGTATTATTAGATGCAGTACATTTTATAAAGAATCGCCAATGGTCAATTTAAATCACTTTGTAACACGTTTTTAGTAACAATAGTTTATCATTTGTAAAAAAAAAAAAAACGTTTGTCTGAATTCACGATGTCTTGTCACGGATTAGACTGATTACATGTGAAATGCGGCCTCAGCTAACGAAATGGCCGTCGGCACGGATTCATTTCGTAAGTCGGGGTACCACTGTACTGATTCTATGAGTCAAAGCAAATGTCTATCTTAAGATTTTCCTGATGTAAATTTGCTTTTTTTCCCCTTATAGAACTTGCTCGTTGTCAGTTGGATTTGGCCGAGCTTTCTCGCTTGATTCAAAATTTGCACTGGCATCAGGGTGGTCTTCCTATCAGCTGCAAGGACCTGGAGCATCGCATTAGCATGCAAGTAAGTCTCTCAGTGGAGCAAAATGTGGCTGCTCTTCACAAGTGTTAATTCAGCTAATTTTTGCATTAAAGAACCTTAGTCTCCAAAAACCTAAGAAGAGACCTGGGAAGATTTGGGGTCACTCCAGAACACTGTCTCGTGTTGAATCACTTGGCCTAGTAAGGCTTTTTTTGTTTGTTTGTATCAGTAAGTGAGTTACGTGTTTTTCAGTAATTGAATTTCTTTTCCACATCACAGCAGTTTTCTTCAAGTCAACTGGGCTCTTCGTCAGGTCTTGGCTCTTCTCTGCAGTCAATCCCAGACTATGTCTACTCCCAACTTTCCACACCACAGATTTCGTCAACGGAAGGGAAGAAGCTGCAAATGGATATCTGTGTCATGTGCGAAAGAGGTATAGATGCTAGTTTTGAACGCTGTCATGTGATTGGGGGAGGGGGGAGCAAGATAACTGAAGTCTTTCTGTTGTTCTAGTGCATGCATCCTTGAAGTCTGTCCACGACTCTCTGGCAGTGGAGAGGGAGCGCGTGCGCCAGGCCTGGGTTGGACCAGACCTCCGTCAGTCCACATCTGACCAGTTGGCTACACTTTGCACAACTCTTTCTGAGGTGAGCTATTTCTATGTTCACTATATGATTAATTCATTCATTGATGTGGCTATTAATGATTTTTATTTACCAGTTGATTTACTGATTATTTATTGATATCAAAGTCCAGTTCTTTGACTTGACTTGACATCAATGAATAATCGGTAAATAAAAATCATTAACCGCATCAATGAATGAATTGATCATTTTCTACAGAAACATATTTGTAATTGAGGAAAATAATATATGTTCTTTTCAGCTAGAGCTGCAGTCTCGTTTGACCAGAGTTCACTCTGTGTCATTGTCATCAGACTCTTCTGACGAGTCCTACAGCACAGTGCGCCAGGATCAGGTGAGTGGCTGTACTTTACTCAGCTACTAACTACTTTTACATTTACATTCTCTGTGTCTACATCTTTGAGCAGCCCACCCCTTCTCAGAACCGTAAGATATACCGCTCTCTGTCTGCCACGGACTCGACCACAGAGTACTTTGATGCTATAGATGTCATGTGTGAGAGTCTCTCAGAAAACGAGACTTCTGATGAATCTGGGCTGAGTGATGTCACAACTAGCAACTCTGAGCCTGAAGAAAGCCATAGTAGGTTCAGATACCTATGGATCAGTATTATTGTAGCATATTGTAGATCTCAATGTTTTGTTTTGTTTTGAAACCAATCTTAGGTATTCAATATAGAGCATCTGTTTCCAGCACGGTGGAACCCTTAATGCTTAACCCTTCCCAAGACACGGGCTACCGCACCGTTCTTCCTGCCCACTGTGCTGACAACAGCCACATTGGCATCCTCACCATTCTCTACAACAACATTGGAAAGGATCTGTCTCGTGTGTCTATGCCTGTGGCTCTCAATGAGCCTCTGAACTTTTTGCAGCGTGTGTGTGAGGAGCTGGAATATTCCAACCTGCTGGATATTGCTAACCACACAGACGATCCCTATAAAAGAATGGTAAATTAAAACACACCTTTTCAGAATCACTTTCTGTTTCACTCACTCCCCTTTTATTTCTTTAGGTGTACATGGCAGTGTTCTCCATCTCCGGTTATGCTTGGGCCAGCTGGAGGAATCGCTATAAACCCTTCAACCCTGTTCTGGGTGAAACCTATGAGAATGTGTGCCATGACCGTGGTTTTCGTTATGTTGCGGAGCAGGTATTGGAGCACTCATTTCTTTCATTTAAAAAAAAAAAAAAAAACTCCAGCTTCCTTTACATTTGGCTTAAAAATGTATTTTGCGTTCCAGGTCAGTCATCATCCACCTCAGTCTGCCATTCACGCAGAGTCTGAGAACTTTAGTTTCTGGCAAGGTGACTAGTTATTTTTTAGACTTTAAATCATGTGGTTTAAATCAAGCTGTAAAGAGAATGTAAATTGGTTGAACTGGTTTGAGAAACATCTGTGGAACATTTTTAAAGTGCTCAGGAAATTCATTTAGTCTTGCTGTTTCAGATCAACGATGGAAGAACAAGTTTTGGGGGAAGTCGGTCGAAATTGTTTCAACAGGAATGGTTAACGTCTCACTACCAGCGTAAGGATTTTTAAATTTTTCTTTTGGATAACTTGGGAATTTGCAAAGTAAATGTAATTTTTTTTTTTTTTTCAGAAAGAAAAAAAATGCATAATGCACTTATTTTGAAACTAGTTTATCAAACCAGCATATGCTGATAAAATAATTTCTAGTAGAGAAAATACCAGAGACAATATTTAGCTTATTTTTGTGCTTTGTTGTGTTTCTGATCAGGTATGGAGATCATTATGAGTGGAATAAAGCAGTGACCTGCATCCACAACGTCTTCAGTCAGGAGAGGTGGTTGGAACACTATGGCGATGTCCTCATCCGCAATCTGAATAATGACGAGTGCACCTGCAAGATCACGTTTGTCAAAGTGAGTGAAATAACATTTTTTTTACAAGTTCCATTAATTGTAAACCTCATCAACAATATTTGTTTTGTTTTTATGATTCTTCAAATATTTGCCAATTAGTTAGCCTGCTTAGCACTTTTCCCCGGCTCTATTTCAATCTTTGTTTTTAACTTTTTAAGCTTGCTGTATGCATTCATGATGAGTGTACTACTAACAGATGCTTTTGCTACTTGACTAAATGGAGTCCTGGATGATTTTTCCATGTGCATCGTTCAGGAAATTTAATTTCTGACGATTTAAAAAAAAATCGTTTTTCAGTTTGCATTAAGATTTCTGTTTGCATTCATCTTCATTTCAGTCATTTCAGATAAACAAAATGACATGGTAAAATGTGTTCATTTTGCAAAGAACTAAATGACTGCTAAAGATAATTTCATCAGAGACGGTTCCTTTATTACGTCGCTCTGACGTGAGAACACCTGGATTTTATCTGAAGTTGACAGTTGAAAACCGTAGGGATGCAACAATGCCACTTTTTTTGGAAACGAGTAAGAGAATTTGCATTTCAGTAGTCGCTGATACAGAGTACTTTAATGATTTAAATTTACAGGTAACTGCTTTAGTCAAATAATATAACTTAATTTAAAGGACTAGTTTTAAATTGGGAACATTTATTTGACAAAGAAAAGCATGTTGTATGCAACATGTTACAAAATAAATATAAATGTATATAATAATATATCGTAAATATAAATTATAAAAAGACATTTTAAACTGTGACTGTGCAACTCAAGTATTGTTTTTTGTTCAGTTTGTTATTAATTCTGCTGCTTTAGAAGGCACAAGGGGCATTTAATAATAATACATAACGGCACAATATTTGAATAAACTAACAACATTTTTTGCTCTTCTTGCAAGGGTTTACTGCACCGTGAGTTGTGTTGGGTTAAAAGCAAACTCTTTGTCATCAAACTCATTGTCGTGTTGGCATTTTAGGTGCTTGATTAAATTACTTGTGTTAAATGTACTACTTTTTGAGCCTCTTGTGGACAATTTTGATGAGCATATTTGCAGTCCGCATTTGTTTCAAAGTATCGTATTTTCCGGACTATAAGTCGCTACTTTTTTCATAGGTTTTGAACCATGTGTCTTATACAAAGGCTATTCTGCTGATTTTTTTTTTTTTTCCCCACCGCTAGGGCCGCTCTAAGCAGGTATAATTTTTATAAGTTTTAGCCTGCAAAGTGTGCTGGTGTTAAAATACAGGTTAGGAAAGGATCTATTTAGTTACATGTACATTTACAATTCAAAATATTTCTGTTCCTGTAGTAAATACAGTAAACCCTGGTTTGCAGGTAGATAAGTACAAAGCCCGACCGCGATAGGTGAAAATCCGCATTTCCGTATTTATTTAACACTTATTCAGACTTTTAAAACACTTTTTTTCACGTAGTATTCTTTATTAAAGTAATGTTAAAAAACATCTCAGTACAAAAATCACAGGAACGAATGTCAAGTAATAATGGCAAGTAAGTGCACAACATAAAACTGCTTAACAATGTTTCGTTTTATGTACTAAAGATTTTAGATACTGTTTTATTGCTTGACATTCGTTACGTACAGAGTACAAAGATTCATTGTTGTACTGTAAGTGTTATATTTTATGCACCACGTAAAAAAACGAAAAATTATCATGCTATCAGTACTATAAAATTTCATTCATTTATCGAATGCAAGCAAAAAAAAATAATTGCACCGCCTAAAAATGAGAAATTGTTCTGCGTGCAGTAACTGAACAAAATATTCATATATAATATACCCTGCTTCTCGCTAGCACGCGTCGGCGGAGATATTAATTTTCAAAGTGTTTGAATGGGGGGAATTAACCCCTTACACGTCGCTCAATAGACATTTCTCAGACCGTGGTATTGGTCCTCGGTATCGGCAGACTTTTAACAAATACAGGTATCGGTTCATCCCTGCATAAATAGTAGTCTCTTTAGAAGTTGGTCCCCGAAGCAGCTGAGACTGACTGAGAAAGCAGTAATTAAATCAAAATAAATATTAAATGTAAGAATACATGTTTCAAGCTTACTTTAAAATAAGTATCTCAAAATATGAATTGTTTTAATATAAACCATTACATTAAAAAAGTGCATTCAATTGTATTACTTATAGAAGTTTATTTGCTTGAACTTTGACAGTAGATGTATGAATATACGTGAGAAATTGTAACTGTTAATACTCATACAGAAAACAAAAAAAAGTGTTCTTGTAATGTACTTGTATCTTAAGACCTATTTGTTTTGTAATAACTACACTAGATGGCAGCAGTTCTGCAGCATTTTGATTTCAAGGTTGAGCATCATCCTACTAAATGACGGAGTATAAATAATTTTCGCATTTCTCATTATTTCCGAAAATAATACAAAGCCCTGGTTTGTCAAATATAGCTTTTTTCACTCAATGTTTTTCAACATCACAAAATTAGCTATTCATACAGCTGTTTTGAGACAGTCCCCTCTGCAAAAATCACTTACTGTAATTGGTCTTTTTATGTTGTACTTAAGCAACATATTTGATATATTTATTTTTTTTATTGACTTGCAAATTTAAAGGGACGCTACTGGGGCGAGGATTCCGTTAAAAATGAGGTGCGCGGCAGCGTTCTGGACCGAGCTGGCAGAGTGGTTCATCACTTCGGGGGATCATGGCATGAAGGCATTTTTTGTGACACTATTCCGAGTCCACAATGCATTTGGAAACCCAGTGAGTGAACCGACACGCATGGTTCATTTTCTTTTTTGCCAAAACTCACATATGCTGTCAGAGTGTGGCCTGGTTCAGTCAACTGTCTTTTTGAACTTTGCAGAACCTCAACCAGATGATCACCAGGTCTACTTTGGCTTTTCCCAGTTTGCCCGAGAACTCAATGAACTGACCTCAGAAATAAAGGACAAACTGCCTATAACTGACACGCGCTTTCGCCCTGACCAAAGGTAAGTTAGTATTCACAGTGACAACAAATATTCAGCCTCCTTCCAAATAGTATAGAAACTTAATTGTAAATCTGTATTGTTGGTCTCATTGCATGGTAATTTAAAGAGTGAATTGCCAGTTTAAAATCTGTTTGTTTTAAATTTTCACTAATTACATTAAAAATAAAAAGTCTCTTTTGCTGAATTTAAAAAAAAAATGTACCAAATAAAATAGTTTATTACTAATTGGTTAACCAGCATTTAAGTAAGATGCTAACATTTTTTGTTTTAAATCTAACTTGAAATTGAAATGTTGAAATAAAAGTTAAGTAGTTTTTTTTTCCTTCTGCATATTTAAGATGTACTGCATCTTATTTTTGTCAGAAATATGGTTTAATTAGGAGACCCCAGACATTATAGGCAAATAAAAGCTTTTTTTTTTTTTTTGTTTTTACTAATGCAATGAGTGCATTGCGCTGAAGTTTATAAATCTTGTTTGATCACGATGTTAACTAGTTATTGGTTTGTCATTTTAATTATGATTGCTTGTCTATTAATATTCCGTTAAGAAATTAAAAAGATTGCTGATTTTAGTCAAAATGGCACTCTAAAAACACATGGCATTATTTATGTTATGTTTGGTAGGTACATGGCTATAACGTGACTTATTACAATTACTTACCATAATTACATATTTTCACCAATTAAGTCATTGGTCGGTTTCTGCTCATCTGAGTGTATATACATTGATATTATGTAAATTATTTGCTCTATTTGGAATTTGAAGCCATTTTGAAGTTGCTTATTGTCTCCAGATGACAGCTAATGGGTGATGCTGAGTCACATGACTTTAATACAAACATGGGAAATGAGTCAAATATGGGGTAGAATGAGATTCAGGCACTCGTGACTAAATAATACATTCAAGAAAATGGGGAAGCGTGGCTCACGATTGTGTGGGTTTGGAACAATAGGTGGAATTTACAGTTGTTCAAACCAGTGATATTTATGTTCAGTTAAATTAAAAGTAAATTAATGTATTTAAATATAACGTAGTTTATATACTTTAGACAATCTAATGTGGGTTCTGCTCCCTGTGGGGCTTGATTAAACTTTTGTATTTGGACTTTGTTAGGTTGCATAATGTTTCTCATTACTGACATTTTAGCTGAATTATGATTTGCAGAAGAAAAATCAGTTTTGTGCACAACTGGGGGAAAAAATTGTTTGTGTTGGAGGAGAATCCGATAATCAAGGTTGAATGAGGACATCAGTCCTGAAAATGAACATGACTGCCAGATGATCTTTTTTTTACTTGACCTGTGCCAAAGAAATATCTATTGATTTTATTTGTTCTTGTTTTCCAGATTACTTGAAAATGGTAATGTGGTGGAAGCTGATAAGCGAAAAGATGAAATTGAAGAAATACAGCGCAACAGACGCAAGGAAATGGCGAAGAAAGGAGAAGAGCATGTGCCACGTTTTTTCAAGTGAGTTTCACTCGATGCCGTATAGTGAAAGTTGATGTCTCTAGTAAGTTGCTTGGGGTAAATGTTGTTCTTTAATTCCCCACAGAAGATCTCTCGATTACGCTGGCAGAGAGGTGTGGGTAACTAATGGAACTTATTGGAAGCTCAGGGAAAATCCGGGATTTGCCAAAATGGAAATCCTGGACCTGTGGATCTGATAATCCCAGGATTGTAAATATGTTGAAGACTGGAGAGTGCACTTGGCAGTGAAGTGATTCAGGCGTAGTGTGGAATGGAGTGGAATTTTTTTTTTTTTTTTTTTT